>JAUCMX010000004.1:1255767-1312085 GCA_033459395.1 Hemibagrus guttatus
TATTTAGTCTGAAAGAAAATGTTAATAAAGGACATTTCACAGTGAGACAGAGACATGACAGTGACAGTACAGCATCACTGAAGGGTTTGTGATTAATAGTCATTTCAGTTCAGGCCAGTAGACAAGAGTTAGAACCATTATCTAAGAGAAACACAGGTACTGTCACATTTCACACCAGATTCCTGTAATTAGATTACTTAGAATAAAAGAAATAATAAAGTAAGCTATGACACAGGGGTTACCTGTTTATAATTAAAGGATTTAGATTAACATCTTATTAGTTTCTTTCCCTTATTCATACAGTACACTTAATTTTAATTCAGCATAATTCAATAAGATCTTCTTTTGTAAATCCAAAATCTATTACAGACATTTTTACATTTATTTTTTCAAAAAGATTAAAAATAATGTACTTCAGTTTCTCCAGAGTGCAGTGTGAGTTCTGCAGTAGATCAGAGAGCTGCTTCACTCCTGTGTCTCCAATTGTATTGTCACTCAGGTCCAGCTCCTTGAGGTGTGAGGGGTTTAAACCCAGAGCTGATACAACAGCAGTACAGTCATCTTCAGTGAGACTGCACTTACACAACCTACAGAGAGAGAGAGAGAGAGAGAGAGAGAGAGAGAGAGAGAGAGAGAGAGAGAGAGAGGGAGAGGGAGAAAGAGAGAGACAGAGAGAGAGGGAGAGAGAGAAAGAGAGAGGGAGGGAGAGAGAGGGAGAGAGAGAGAGAGAGAGAGAGAGAGAGAGGGAGTGAGAGAGAGAGGGAGAGAGGGAGAGAGAGAGAGAGAGAGAGGGAGAGGGAGAGGGAGAAAGAGAGAGACAGAGAGAGAGGGAGAGAGAGAAAGAGAGAGGGAGAAGAGAGAGAGAGGGAGGGAGAGAGAGGGAGGGAGAGAGAGAGAGAGAGAGAGAGAGAGAGAGAGAGAGAGAGGGAGGGAGAGAGAGAGAGAGAGAGAGGGAAACAGAGAAAGAGAGAGAACTTTACAGCAAAATACAAATGAATCCAGAACAAACCCAAATCTATGAAAAAAATGGTGGATATGGAACATACAATCAGTGAATCCCAAAACCCATTAGACTTCCACATTACAGAAAAAGAACTGAGTGATAAAATGCAGGCCTTACAGAACAAAAAACAAGTGGACCAGATGGCATTCTGAATGAAATGCTCAAAAATACTGACCACAACATCATAAAAACAGTGTACTCAAACAATTAATTAAAATTAGAAATAAACAAACTGAATTCTTCACTCAAGGGCGTGGCGTGAGGCGGGGCTGTCCACTATCACTAACTCTCTTCAATATATACATTAATGAACTGACAAAATGACTAGAACCATCATCAGCACCTGGCCTCACACTACACCACTCCAGTATAAAGTTCCTCCTCTATGCAGATGATCTGGTCCTGCTGTCTCCTACAGAGGAAGCTCTACAGCAGAACCTCCAAACCCTGCACAGCTTCAGTCAGACCTGGGCCCTGACCATAAACCCAACCAAGACAAAGGTTTCAAAAACGACCCAGAGGTCAGGGAGAGAGACGCAGGTTCACCCTCGGTGTGACCAAAACTGATCATGTCACTAATGAGACATACCTCGGGCTGAAATTCAGTGCAAATGGGAATCTCAAGCTGGCTGTGGATGAACTGAGGGAGAAAGCAAGAAGGGATTTCTGTGCCATTAATAAATCTATTCCAGTTCAAATCCCAGTTAGAATCTGTCTCAAAATATTCCACTCAGTTATAGAACCTATTGCACTGTATGGCAGTGAAGTCTGGGATCCTCTCCTAAATCAGGAATTCCACAAATGGGACAAAAACCCAGTGGAAGCCCTGCATGCAGAGTTCTGTAAGAGCATCCACATGGAGAAAAGAGCCATCAAATTTTGGAAACATCTGAAATCGAGTGACCCCGACTCTCATTTTAAAGCCCAAACAAACTAATCCAACTAACACTGACCAGCCTCAGGACACTGACCACCTCATCCACAGAATCCGGCCCAACCAAACGATTAACACACAGAAAGAATATTCTAACTCGAGAGGGACTCAACACAGAGGACCATCAGAGGACCTAACAGAGGGACCATCGAGAGCGTCCTGAGCAGCTGCATCACTGCATGGTTCGGGAATTGCACCGTTTCGGATCGCAAGGCCCTGCAGCGGATAGTGAGGACAGCTGAGAAGATCATTGGACTCTCTCTCCCCTCTATCATGGACATGTACACCACACGCTGCATCCGCAAAGCAAACAGCATTGTGGACGATCCCACACACCCCACACACACCCCTCACACACACCCCTCACACACACCCCTCACACACCACCCTCACAGATACAGACTCAATGACCACAGCCTGGCTATAGAGAGGGGCAGATACAGACTCAGTGACCACAGCCTGGCTGTAGAGAGGGGCAGATACAGACAGAGCTGTTACCCAGAGAGAGCAGGTTCTGTCTGTACTGTAACCAAGGAGAGGTAGAGTCAGAGCTCCACTTCCTCACATCCTGTCCAAACTAGCAGGACATTCGAAAACAATTCTTTCCCAAATTTGAGATGTTTTTTCCTGACTTCATCAAACTGGAGAACACCACAAAACTCCAGTATTTACTGGGAGAAAAAAAAAGAGATTGTATTCCCCTGGTAGCTCGGTACATCCACACCTGCCACAACAAGAGGGAGGAGTCGACCAATCAGTGACGCGCTCATGAACTCACACACACACACACACACACACACACACACACACAACACACACACACACACACACACACACAGACACACACACACACACACAGACATTCATACATGCACACACACATACACACGTCACTCATACCTACAGACTTTAGCCTTTCGTTTTGCTATTTATTTTTTTGTTGATTTTGTAATTTTGTTTGCAATCTTTAGCCTTTTTAAATGCTTTGGCAATACCTGTACAACCTGTCATGCCAATAAAGCTCCTTGAATTGGAACTGAGAGAGAGAGAGAGAGAGAGAGAGAGAGAGAGAGAGAGACTAATTTCAGTATGATTTTTCTTTACTCTACTTAATTTACTTTACTCTACTTAAAGAGTGTGAAGTTTCCTTATCAGGCTCCTGTTCTGTTCTTCTGTATCTGTCTCTGCTTGTTGCTCTGACCATGTCTGGGTATCGTATCACTATATACATCACTGTTGGCTTTGTGTCTTTAAGAATTTTTGTTGGTGGTATCTGTAATTCTTTCTGTAGTATGTAATCATCTCACAGTTCCATACTGTACATTACTCTGCTACTCCTTTATTTACTCTGGATACAGAGACACAACAAGGAATATATAGTATAATATGTAAATATCTAGTTTAAAGGTAAAGTAAAATATTTCATTAATGACATTATACACAGTTATTACATTCCAAAAGGAATACACTACAGTGTTTAAATGTAAAGAAGTGATAAATACTAACTTGAGTATCTCTGGTCTGCAGTGTGAATCCTCCAGTAGAGCAGAGAGCTGCTTCACCTGGGAGTCTCCAGATATTTTCTCACTCACATTGAGTTCTCTCTGCAGTAAGGGGTTCACTCCCAGAACTCTATAAAGTAAATCACAGCCTTCCTGTGCAGCAGGACTTTTCAACAACCTGCAGAAGAAGATTTTATACAAGGGAAAAACATAAACTCTTAAAATATTATTTTATGTTTAAAGTTTAGTGCTATAGTTCTTTACCAGTTTGCCTTAGCATGTAAACTAATGAAACTGAAATTTCACACGTTCGTGTCTGTATTATTAAACAGTGAGTTTAAACACTGAATAAAGGAAGATGAAATGTATCAGAAAAACAAAATGCAAATACAAAACTTTATTACATAAATTATTAATTAGTTATTACTTTATTAGAGTAGTTATTACTTTATTAACTTTATTACAGTAATATAACATCATGAATATAAGATACCTAATTATTTTGTGGTAGTACAACATCGTTTTGAAAATCTTTTCAGATTTGTTAGCAAGTTTGTCCATAACAAATAATTTATGAAGAGAATGTCTAATATGACAATAATATATAACATATGTAACAAATATAACAAGCTGTCATGGCCTGATATGTATTTATATATTATTCTAGTAATAATTTAATAATAGCTGTTCACCTCAGTGTGTTCAGTTTACAGTCTGGATCCTGCAGTAAATCAGTGAGCAGCTTCACTCCTGATGCTCCAGGGTCGTTCCCTCTGAGATCCAGCTCTATCAGGTGAGATGATTTCAGAGCTTCAGACAGAGCACTGTATCCTTCCTCTGTTATACTGCAGTCTGAAAGTCTGGACAAAAATATTAATAAGTTAATTTCTTTAATCATACAACTATTTCCACTAAACATTGTTTTTTTTAAAGAAACAAACAATGAACAAAAAAAATCAACAGCCATGGCAATAAAACAAAAAACACCTCAGCTCACCTATCCTACACACAGCTCCCAACAAGGGAGGAGAAAGACTATCAGTTGATCCTCATGCTACCTGCTAGGGGGTGGCATAACACACTGAGTTAAACGCAATCTACCCACTTCTGCATGAATGAGCTAGTAGATGCTCATTACTGGCTAGTGTCACTGTGCTTGATAGAGGGAGAGAGAGAGAGAGAGAGAGAATGAGAGAGAGAGAGAGAGAGAGAGAGAGAGAGAGAGAGAGAATGAGAGAGAATAACACCCCTCCCTCCCTGAGAGCATGGCCATTCTCACAATCTCTGGATGGTTGTGTGAACACGTTTTTGTTGCCCATTTTGGGAGATCAGCCAAGGTAAATCCCAAGATAAATTTTGGGGGGATTTCCCAATAATATCCCAAGGCAAAGTTTGTCCCATTTTCTCATTTTGTTCATTTGCCAAGGGGATGCTGAATTACATGCATCTTTGAAGCTAACTTTGATATTTTTTTTAACTCCTACATCACGGCAGTGTAACCCACTCGAACGTTGGTGTAAAAAGTGCCCTCTTTTTTTACACATGTAACAGTTTATAAAGAGTCATTGTAAATGGTAAGGGTATGACTGCGTAATGCGAGAAACCAACGGGATCTGGTGCGTAATCTAAGATGGCGGCTCACCGCTGCTAAACCTCTCTCTCTTTTTCCCTTTTTACATTTTTTCCCGTCATTTCAAAGCTAGACTATAACGTTTTTATCAAATTTATTGACAGGCATTACAATAGACTGTACAGCACCTTTAACAAGGACAAACCAGACAACAACAAAACAGGTAAAGGCAACCTCACTCCAAACTCCAAGACACCCCGTCCTGATCCACTTTCCAGTACAGGTCCAACACCATCCACATCACCTAAACCACCGTGCTGTACAGAGGTAAGTGACATTCTACTCTCCATCGAAAATAAACTTTCCGGACTTGACGCAAGGATCACGCTAATAGAGGTAATACAAAAGGAATTAACTAGGAACTTAACGAAAGAACCACGGCATAGTTTCGAATTTAGCCAGGAACAGATAGACACTCTTACCAAGGAAAATAAGTTTTTAAAGGACTACTCTTACTGCTCGACTCACCTCCGACATTGCACAAAACGAAGCCATGAAAGAGAGCATTCTGGACTTACAATGCATGAGGAACAACTTAAAGACACAAGCTACAGACTCAATGAACAATATCCAAAGGACATTCTTGAGCGTCAAAAACATCTCTTCCCAATCATCAAATGATGAAAGAAGGAAAAAAGCAACCATCACTGGACAAACTTTACATAAATGGTCAGTTATATCGTGATAAAGACTTTACCCCCAGGCTTTTCGGAGCTCTTCACCCCTTATTTCCGAATCTGACGTTTATGAATTTATAAATAGACCACCTTTACTCCAGTACCCCTCTCTTTTCCTCCTTCCCCTTCGTCTCTCTCTCTCTTTTCTGCATTTACAGTCATGCAATGTGCTGTCATGCTGCACAGAGATCTCTCACTCCCCTAACCTATTAACCTTTCTCACTACATCAGAATTTAAGAGTCCTGGTATTGCTGTTTTTGTTGTTATTGTTTTGTTTATTGTTGTTTTGTTATGTTCACTTTGTTATTTGGGTTTCTTCAGTTATGCTAGTCTGCCAACAACATTAACATGTTATGCACATATATGTACACATGGTGATAACTCCATAGATTCATACACTCACACCTATACATACACAGCACTCATACATTTATACAGTAATGTTCAATTCTCTTCCATATCATTCCTCCTATCACTTTTCTGACCGGGAATGTTCGTGGAATTGGTTCTCATGCAAAGAAGGTCGAAGTCTTGAATCATTTAAATAAACTACAAGCTGACATATGCCTTTTGCAAGAAACACATCTATCAGACTCAGATAAAGATAAAATTTAATCTTCAAGGCACAATCATTTATTCTCAGCTCATTACAGTACAAAACAAAGAGGAGTATGCATTTTAATAAGTAAAACAATTTCATTTGTACATAATAGCACCATTATAGACCCCGAGGGACGTTTTATTATAATAATCATTTCAATAGACAATAGCCCAGGTACAGTTGGTCATCTATATGGCCCAAACACAGACAACCCATCTTTTTTTCAAAACTTCTTTTCCTCCATTTCAAATCTTTCTAATTGTCTGGTCATAATAGCAGGTGACTTCAATACAGTTCTCAACCCAGCAAGAGATAGATCTTATAGTTTAAGTAATAAATCGGTCAATCTGCAGAAACCATAAAACAGTTCATGAGTGATTTTGGTCTTGGCGATAGTTGGCAATTACAACACCCAAATGCTAAAGAATACTCGTTTTTCTCACCAGTTCATCATTCATATTCCCACATTGAATTCTCTCACCAATAATTCTATTATCAAATATTTCCGAATCAAAGATTCATCCAATCCCCATTAGTGACCAAGCTCCAGTAACATTAAAATGGAATAGAAGTGAACCTCATAAACCCACTACTAGATGGCATAACATATTTGTTCTGAAAGACCCAGATATTGACAGGTATTTTAAAAGAGAGTGGACATTCTTTCTAGAAACAAATGACACCCCTGAATCATCTCCTTCTCTTCTGTGGGAAATGGGAAAAGCAGTACTAAGAGAGAAAATAATCTCATACCCTGTTTACAAAAGAAAAGAAAGAAAAAAAGACAAGAAGCAGAATTGGAACAAAAAATTGCACAACTTCAAAACATCAATATAATTAACCCAACAGAAGAAACGCAAAACAAATTAAGAGAATACAAATTAAAACTAAACGCAATAAACAACAAACAAACATACTCAATTCCTGATTCATAGACTTAGACAAGAATAATATCACAGAAACAAATCTGGTAAATATTTGGCAAATCAAACGAAAGAAGGAAAAAACAACAATCTGTTATTGCAGACTCAGCATTCTCCACCAACTCACCGGGAGAAATTAACCAAATCTTTCAAAATTATTTCAGCAAATTATACTAATCAGAAAAAGACCCAAATCAGAATGACAGACTCAGACCTATCTATTGCTCCTGATATTGATCAACCTGCAACTGATACAGTATAAAGTACTTCACAGATTTCATCTAGCCGGACAGAAATTGTTTAAAATGAGATTCACTTCAGAAACATGCTCACATTGCACTCAAGATAACCCAAACACATATGTTCATGTTTCTCCATCGCTTTGTTTACTAGGCAATATATCCATAATCAATTTAGACAATATAAACAGTCAGTTACTCCTATTGGCACTAGATATTTCCAAAAAAACTATCCTCATGAACTGGAAATCTGGTTGGTATCTGGTGTAGTGGAATTAAAATATAGATGGGTGGATGTGAGGTGGGACTAGAGGCTTGTGTCTCCCAGCCTTCTCCCTTAGCTCTCTCTTCCGGACCTCTTGCCCTGGCTAGTTATAGCTTGCATGCCTCGCTGTTTTAATACATTTCATATTAATTTAAATACATACACATCTATTAAAACGCTTAACTATAGGAGTAAGTTAATAGAAGTAAAAAAAAATAAATAAAAATAATTAAAAAAATATATATATATATTATATATATATACACACACACACACACACACACACACACACACACACACACATAGGGCAAGTGTGCCCTGGGCTGCTCTACACATCTTACTTTTTAATGCATCTAAAACTAATTGAAACATATACACATCTACATATTTCATTATTTATTATTCATTCTTGGTGCAGCTTTTGCCACCATTGACCACACTATTCTAGTTGATAGGCTAGAACATGCTGCTGGTGTTAAAGGAACAGCCCTCTCCTGGCTCAGGTCTTATTTGACTGATCATGATCAGTTCGTAGATATAAATGGTGACTTCTGTACGCATACCAATGTTATGTTCTGTGATCCACAAGGTTCTGTTTTAGGTCCACTGTTTTTCTTCTTATATATGCTACTCCTTGGTGCAATTATTCGTAAACATGGGATTAGCTTCCACTGTTATGCTGATGACACACAGCTACAGTTGTGCTCAAAAGTTTGCATACCCTGAAAGAAATTGTTAAACATTGCCATGGAATGTCATGGAATTCCAGTCATGGAAAATATGACTGATAATGCAAATGTTTTTCTTTTCTTTTCTAAGGATAGTGGTCACATGAAGTCATTAATTATTACATAGTTGTTTGACTCCTTTTAAAACCTAATGATGACTGAAATCACCTAAACAACCCTGTTCAAAAGTTTACATATCATTGAATGTTTGGCCCCATTCTAAACTCACAGGTGGACAGGTTTAAATGGCTATTCAAGGGAGTTTCCACACCTGTGACTCATTGTAACTGCAATTAGTGTCTGTACATAAATAGTCAGTGAGTTTCTCAGCTCATGAGATGATGCACTGCCTTGGTTGGATACTGTACCATGGGGGACAAAAGAACTGCTAATGGACCTGTGTAATAAGGTAGTTGATATTTATAACACAGAAAAAGGATATAAAAAGATATATCAACACTGGAAAATGTCAGTTAGTACTATTCAAACTCTGATAAAGAGGTGGAAAATAAGAGGTTCTGTTGATAATAAGCCACGGTCAGTTAGACCAAGAAAGATTTCACCCAGTACTGGCAGAAGAATTGTTCAGAATGCAAAGAAAAATCCACAAACAACTTCAAGAGAAATACAGGCTGCTCTGGAAAAAGTGGTGTTTCAAGAAGCACAATAAGGAGGTACTTGAACACATATGACCTGCATGGTCAAGTTGCCAGGAGAAAGCAATTACTGTGCCCATGCCACAAAAAGGCCCGGTTTCAGTATGCCAGACAGCACCTAAACAAGCCTCACAGCTTCTGGAGCAGAGTCATTTAGAGCAGGGGTTCTCAAGCTTTTGCAACTCATGGCCCACCAATGACTGTTTAAAAACATTCCAAGGACCACCTTCGAAATATGATAGTATGAGCACAGAATAACAGAAAAAAAAAGTACAATGATGTACTCTGCTGTTAATCTGTTATGCCATTGTAGCAGACTGGGTCAAGTCAGCTATAGAGATGAAAACTCTCCTTGTATAAAAAAGACTTGGTTTATTCAGTAACCATTTATTCCTGTAACAATAACAGGGCAGGTCAGACCAATGCCCATCTTTTTTCCTTAGAAAATATTCTTTTGGCTTCCCGACACAGCCCGGGTGTTTTGAGTTCAAATGTCTCTGCAGCTTTGATGGTTTTAGTGCCCCATTTGACAAAATTTCTCCATATTCAACACACTGCGCCTTCGGCTTAGTCTCAGTACCTGCCCTTATAAAACCAAATTTAATGTAATCAGCGTCGTATTTTCTCACGACACACTTTAAAGCTTTTGCTTGCACAGGTCTGTTTCCCACATCTTCAGAAAACGAGACATATTACAGTAATGTAGCTAATGTTACTGCACCTGATCGAACAAACGTTCAATCTGACATTGTGACGTGATTGGTGTTGCGATATTTAAACACAAATTAGCTTTTGGATAATGCATCTTGACTTGAGTGTTTTTGATCATATAGATTCATAACAATTAGATAATTAGTAAATAAGATTTGTCAACTAAAAAATGAATAAAAATTAATTTGGGGTAGTCTACCACTGCCTACACGGCCTACCAGATGTTGCTCGAAGGCCCATCAGTTGAGAATCACTGATTTAGAGTGATGAGACCAACATTGAACTTTATAGTCACAACCATAAACGCTATGTTTGGAGAGGAGTCAGCTAGGCCTACGGTGAAAAGCACACCATCCCCACTGTAAAGCATGATGGTGGAGGGGCTGTGTGAGCTCCAGTGGCACAGGGAAGTTGAATGCAGCATATAATCAGAAAATAGCAGAAAAAAGCTGCTCATGGGACGCTCTTGGAAATTCCAACATGACAATGATCCAAAGCACAAAAGAAAAGACCAAAACGTAAAAAAACATGCACAATAGAACAAGGAACTAACGATACTTCGCACTGAATATAGCGTGAGCATGGCATATTTGTCCATAAAACCCTGGTGTGACCTTGACTCAAACAGTTTGATATTTGAGCAAAGGCTTCCTCTGGCGGTTTGGGGAAGGCTTAGCAGGCCATGGGGAAGGCTTCTTTTTTAACATGCACAACACAACTCAGTGATAAAACCAGTCACAATGGATGCAGTTGGAGCTGTTACACATACATGAGTTCACAGACACCCAACATTGGATAGGGTGACTGTGATATCTGTTCCACCCAGGCAGTAAAGACATTTTACTCGCTAAGATTTCTAGCCACAGATTGCCAAAATTGGCTGAATAGAAAGTTCATACTAAAATGTATGCTAGCTAAGAATTTTCACTGTATTGTGCAAACAGGCCAGATTAATCAAGTTTACAAGTCCAAAAATTCAGCTTAACACACTAAATCCCTGGAACAAACAGTAACAAAAGCATGAGTGTGTATTGTTACTGAGTGTACTGAGAATGAACACACACTCACAAGCAGAAGATTCTCTACACACTTGATTTACTGCCTAGTTTTGTGTATGCTACATCCTGTGTTCTCTGTTAAGAAGCAGCTCACTAACATTGTTTTCACACTCAGATCAGGTGTATTAATGATCATTTTAAAATGATAAATTCCATGTTTCACATTCACTGGGCAAGGACACCACCTCCCCATGTAGACAGTGTATATATAACACTGTATGGAAAAGAATGAACTATATATATACAGAATATTCTTCAATAATAAGGTATTTTTTCGTGAAAAATTAACAGGGCACACAGATGTGTCTGACATATTAGACTTAATTATCAGTCTTGTGTTGGTTTTGTCTGAATTCTTGCTTTTTATGTAATAACATAACCACCATCACTGTGATATGTATTTAAGTTGAAAAAACTAATAAATCTAACATTATTATTGCTAATAACAGGATCAATGGGAGTGTGGTACTGCTGATACAGGTTTATATCACTGTACCTTAATATCTGCAGATTACAGCATGGATTCTTCAGTCCTTTAGATAATTCCATGACACCTGAATTCTGTAGGCTGTTTTCACTCAGGTCCAACTCAGTTAGAAAACAGAGCTGTGAAGTGAGAACTTCTGACAGAGATATACAGCTTTCTGTCATTAGACCACATTTAATAAGCCTAAAAGAAAAAACAATCAGAAGAGTCACTACTTTCAGTTCAAAAACACACTGCAGGTAATGTAATAAGAGATATATGTTTCATCAACATTTCTGTCTCATTCTTAATTAATTATCTAGAGATACAGAGCTCTTACTGTGTCTGGCTGTAAGATTATCTTTCTCTATTCTCTTTTCACATGATGTTTCACTTAACTAAAGCTAATTTCAACATGAAGGTTAAAATCTAAATAATCCCTAAGGTTAACATATTCTAAATAATAATGATAACAGTTTAATGTACACACATAAGTGTCTCAGGTCTGCAGTGTGAATCCTTCAGTAGAGCAGAGAGCTGCTTCACTCCTGAGTCTCCTTTTATTTTTCCACTCAGATTCAGATCTGTCTGTAATAAAGGGTTTGTATCTAGAACATTATTCAGATGTTTAAAGGCTTCTTCTGCTTCAGGACTTTTCAACAATCTGTAAGGACAGAAAAAATCCTCATTAGAAACTTGATATTGAATATACCTTACTATAGTATTTTGGTCTAATCAAATAGCCTTGTGTGAATTCACAATTTTTTAAATTAATTGTTATAATTTGCTGACCTCAGTGTGTTCAGTTTACAGTCTGGATCCTGCAGTAAATCAGTGAGCAGCTTCACTCCTGATGCTCCAGGGTCGTTCCCTCTGAGATCCAGCTCTATCAGGTGAGATGATTTCAGAGCTTCAGACAGAGCACTGTATCCTTCCTCTGTTATACTGCAGTCTGAAAGTCTGAACAAAAATATTAATAAGTTAATTTCTTTAATCATACAACTATTTCCACTAAACATTGTTTTTTTAAAGAAACAAACAATGAACAAAAAAATTCAACAGCCATGGCAATAAAACAAAAAACACCTCAGCTCACCTATCCTACACACAGCTCCCAACCAGGGAGGAGAAAGACTATCAGTTGATCCTCATGCTACCTGCTAGGGGGTGGCATAACACACTGAGTTAAACTCAATCTACCCACTTCTGCATGAATGAGCTAGTAGATGCTCATTACTGGCTAGTGTCACTGTGCTTGATAGAGGAGAGAGAGAGAGAGAGAGAGAGAGAGAGAGAGAGAGAGAGAGAGAGAGAGAGAGAGAGAATGAGAGAGAATAACACCCCTCCCTCCCTGAGAGCATGGCCATTCTCACAATCTCTGGATGGTTGTGTGAACACGTTTTTGTTGCCCATTTTGGGAGATCAGCCAAGGTAAATCCCAAGATAAATTTTGGGGGGATTTCCCAATAATATCCCAAGGCAAAGTTTGTCCCATTTTCTCATTTTGTTCATTTGCCAAGGGGATGCTGAATTACATGCATCTTTGAAGCTAACTTTGATATTTTTTTTAACTCCTACATCACAGGGCAGTGTAACCCACTCGAACGTTGGTGTAAAAAGTGCCCTCTTTTTTTACACATGTAACAGTTTATAAAGAGTCATTGTAAATGGTAAGGGTATGACTGCGTAATGCGAGAAACCAACGGGATCTGGTGCGTAATCTAAGATGGCGGCTCACCGCTGCTAAACCTCTCTCTCTTTTTTCCCTTTTTACATTTTTTACATTTTTTCCCGTCATTTCAAAGCTAGACTATAACGTTTTTATCGAATTTATTGACAAGCATTACAATAGACTGTACAGCACCTTTAACAAGGACAAACCAGACAACAACAAAACAGGTAAAGGCAACCTCACTCCAAACTCCAAGACACCCCGTCCTGATCCACTTTCCAGTACAGGTCCAACACCATCCACATCACCTAAACCACCGTGCTGTACAGAGGTAAGTGACATTCTACTCTCCATCGAAAATAAACTTTCCGGACTTGACGCAAGGATCACGCTAATAGAGGTAATACAAAAGGAATTAACTAGGAGCTTAACGAAAGAACTACGGCATAGTTTAGAATTTAGCCAGGAACAGATAGACACTCTTACCAAGGAAAATAAGTTTTTAAAGGACTACTCTTACTGCTCGACTCACCTCCGACATTGCACAAAACGAAGCCATGAAAGAGAGCATTCTGGACTTACAATGCATGAGGAACAACTTAAAGACACAAGCTACAGACTCAATGAACAATATCCAAAGGACATTCTTGAGCGTCAAAAACATCTCTTCCCAATCATCAAATGATGAAAGAAGGAAAAAAGCAACCATCACTGGACAAACTTTACATAAATGGTCAGTTATATCGTGATAAAGACTTTACCCCCAGGCTTTTCGGAGCTCTTCACCCCTTATTTCCGAATCTGACGTTTATGAATTTATAAATAGACCACCTTTACTCCAGTACCCCTCTCTTTTCCTCCTTCCCCTTCGTCTCTCTCTCTCTTTTCTGCATTTACAGTCATGCAATGTGCTGTCATGCTGCACAGAGATCTCTCACTCCCCTAACCTATTAACCTTTCTCACTACATCAGAATTTAAGAGTCCTGATATTGCTGTTTTTTGTTGTTATTGTTTTGTTTATTGTTGTTTTGTTATGTTCACTTTGTTATTTGGGTTTCTTCAGTTATGCTAGTCTGCCAACAACATTAACATGTTATGCACATATATGTACACATGGTGATAACTCCATAGATTCATACACTCACACCTATACATACACAGCACTCATACATTTATACAGTAATGTTCAGTTCTCTTCCATATCATTCCTCCTATCACTTTTCTGACCGGGAATGTTCGTGGAATTGGTTCTCATGCAAAGAAGGTCGAAGTCTTGAATCATTTATATAAACTACAAGCTGACATATGCCTTTTGCAAGAAACACATCTATCAGGTTCAGATAAAGATAAAATTTAATCTTCAATGCACAATCATTTATTCTCAGCTCATTACAGTACAAAACAAAGAGGAGTATGCATTTTAATAAGTAAAACAATTTCATTTGTACATAATAGCACCATTATAGACCCCGAGGGACGTTTTATTATAATAAACATTTCAATAGACAATAGCCCAGGTACAGTTGGTCATCTATATGGCCCAAACACAGACAACCCATCTTTTTTTCAAAACTTCTTTTCCTCCATTTCAAATCTTTCTAATTGTCTGGTCATAATAGCAGGTGACTTCAATACAGTTCTCAACCCAGCAAGAGATAGATCTTATAGTTTAAGTAATAAATCGGTCAATCTGCAGAAACCATAAAACAGTTCATGAGTGATTTTGGTCTTGGCGATAGTTGGCAATTACAACACCCAAATGCTAA
Organism: Hemibagrus guttatus; assembly: GCA_033459395.1. NCBI lineage: Eukaryota > Metazoa > Chordata > Actinopteri > Siluriformes > Bagridae > Hemibagrus > Hemibagrus guttatus. The sequence goes on from JAUCMX010000004.1 coordinate 1,270,601, forward strand.
AGAATACTTGTTTTTCTCACCAGTTCATCATTCATATTCCCACATTGAATTCTCTCACCAATAATTCTGTTATCAAACATTTCCGAATCAAAGATTCATCCAATCCCCATTAGTGACCAAGCTCCAGTAACATTAAAATGGAATAGAAGTGAACCTCATAAACCCGCTACTAGATGGCATAACATATTTGTTCTGAAAGACCCAGATATTGACAGGTATTTTTAAAAGAGAGTGGACATTCTTTCTAGAAACAAATGACACCCCTGAATCATCTCCTTCTCTTCTGTGGGAAACGGGAAAAGCAGTACTAAGAGAGAAAATAATCTCATACCCTGTTTACAAAAGAAAAGAAAGAAAAAAAGACAAGAAGCAGAATTGGAACAAAAAATTGCACAACTTCAAAACATCAATATAATTAACCCAACAGAAGAAACGCAAAACAAATTAAGAGAATACAAATTAAAACTAAACGCAATAAACAACAAACAAACATACTCAATTCCTGATTCATAGACTTAGACAAGAATAATATCACAGAAACAAATCTGGTAAATATTTGGCAAATCAAACGAAAGAAGGAAAAAACAACAATCTGTTATTGCAGACTCAGCATTCTCCACCAACTCACCGGGAGAAATTAACCAAATCTTTCAAAATTATTTCAGCAAATTATACTAATCAGAAAAAGACCCAAATCAGAATGACAGACTCAGACCTATCTATTGCTCCTGATATTGATCAACCTGCAACTGATACAGTATAAAGTACTTCACAGATTTCATCTAGCCGGACAGAAATTGTTTAAAATGAGATTCACTTCAGAAACATGCTCACATTGCACTCAAGATAACCCAAACACATATGTTCATGTTTCTCCATCGCTTTGTTTACTAGGCAATATATCCATAATCAATTTAGACAATATAAACAGTCAGTTACTCCTATTGGCACTAGATATTTCCAAAAAAACTATCCTCATGAACTGGAAATCTGGTTGGTATCTGGTGTAGTGGAATTAAAATATAGATGGGTGGATGTGAGGTGGGACTAGAGGCTTGTGTCTCCCAGCCTTCTCCCTTAGCTCTTCTCTTCCGGACCTCTTGCCCTGGCTAGTTATAGCTTGCATGCCTCGCTGTTTTAATACATTTCATATTAATTTAAATACATACACATCTATTAAAACGCTTAACTATAGGAGTAGGTTAATAGAAGTAAAAAAAAATAAATAAAAATAATAAAAAAAAAATATATATATATTATATATATATATACACACACACACACACACACACACACACACACACACATAGGGCAAGTGTGCCCTGGGCTGCTCTACACATCTTACTTTTGAATGCATCTAAAACTAATTGAAACATATACACATCTACATATTTCATTATTTATTATTCATTCTTGGTGCAGCTTTTGCCACCATTGACCACACTATTCTAGTTGATAGGCTAGAACATGCTGCTGGTGTTAAAGGAACAGCCCTCTCCTGGCTCAGGTCTTATTTGACTGATCATGATCAGTTCGTAAATATAAATGGTGACTTCTGTACGCATACCAATGTTATGTTCTGTGATCCACAAGGTTCTGTTTTAGGTCCACTGTTTTTCTTATTATATATGCTACTCCTTGGTGCAATTATTCGTAAACATGGGATTAGCTTCCACTGTTATGCTGATGACACACAGCTACAGTTGTGCTCAAAAGTTTGCATACCCTGAAAGAAATTGTTAAACATTGCCATGGAATGTCATGGAATTCCAGTCATGGAAAATATGACTGATAATGCAAATGTTTTTCTTTTCTTTTCTAAGGATAGTGGTCACATGAAGTCATTGATTATTACATAGTTGTTTGACTCCTTTTAAAACCTAATGATAACTGAAATCACAACCCTGTTCAAAAGTTTACATATCCTTGAATGTTTGGCCCCATTCTAAACTCACAGGTGGACAGGTTTAAATGGCTATTAAAGGGAGTTTCCACACCTGTGACTCATTGTAACTGCAATTAGTGTCTGTACATAAATAGTCAGTGAGTTTCTCAGCTCATGAGATGATGCACTGCCTTGGTTGGATACTGTACCATGGGGGACAAAAGAACTGCTAATGGACCTGTGTAATAAGGTAGTTGATATTTATAACACAGAAAAAGGATATAAAAAGATATATCAACACTGGAAAATGTCAGTTAGTACTATTCAAACTCTGATAAAGAGGTGGAAAATAAGAGGTTCTGTTGATAATAAGCCACGGTCAGTTAGACCAAGAAAGATTTCACCCAGTACCGGCAGAAGAATTGTTCAGAATGCAAAGAAAAATCCACAAACAACTTCAAGAGAAATACAGGCTGCTCTGGAAAAAGTGGTGTTTCAAGAAGCACAATAAGGAGGTACTTGAACACATATGACCTGCATGGTCAAGTTGCCAGGAGAAAGCAATTACTGTGCCCATGCCACAAAAAGGCCCGGTTTCAGTATGCCAGACAGCACCTAAACAAACCTCACAGCTTCTGGAGCAGAGTCATTTAGAGCAGGGGTTCTCAACCTTTTGCAACTCATGGCCCACCAATGACTGTTTAAAAACATTCCAAGGACCACCTTCGAAATATGATAGTATGAGCACAGAATAACAGAAAAAAAAAGTACAATGATGTACTCTGCTGTTAATCTGTTATGCCATTGTAGCAGACTGGGTCAAGTCAGCTATAGAGATGAAAACTCTCCTTGTATAAAAAAGACTTGGTTTATTCAGTAACCATTTATTCCTGTAACAATAACAGGGCAGGTCAGACCAATGCCCATCTTTTTTCCTTAGAAAATATTCTTTTGGCTTCCCGACACAGCCCGGGTGTTTTGAGTTCAAATGTCTCTGCAGCTTTGATGGTTTTAGTGCCCCATTTGACAAAATTTCTCCATATTCAACACACTGCGCCTTCGGCTTAGTCTCAGTACCTGCCCTTATAAAACCAAATTTAATGTAATCAGCGTCGTATTTTCTCACGACACACTTTAAAGCTTTTGCTTGCACAGGTCTGTTTCCCACATCTTCAGAAAACGAGACATATTACAGTAATGTAGCTAATGTTACTGCACCTGATCGAACAAACGTTCAATCTGACATTGTGACGTGATTGGTGTTGCGATATTTAAACACAAATTAGCTTTTGGATAATGCATCTTGACTTGAGTGTTTTTGATCATATAGATTCATAACAATTAGATAATTAGTAAATAAGATTTGTCAACTAAAAAATGAATAAAAATTAATTTGGGGTAGTCTACCACTGCCTACACGGCCTACCAGATGTTGCTCGAAGGCCCATCAGTTGAGAATCACTGATTTAGAGTGATCAGACCAACATTGAACTTTATAGTCACAACCATAAACGCTATGTTTGGAGAGGAGTCAGCTAGGCCTACGGTGAAAAGCACACCATCCCCACTGTAAAGCATGATGGTGGAGGGGCTGTGTGAGCTCCAGTGGCACAGGGAAGTTGAATGCAGCATATAATCAGAAAATAGCAGAAAAAAGCTGCTCATGGGACGCTCTTGGAAATTCCAACATGACAATGATCCAAAGCACAAAAGAAAAGACCAAAACGTAAAAAAACATGCACAATAGAACAAGGAACTAACGATACTTCGCACTGAATATAGCGTGAGCATGGCATATTTGTCCATAAAACCCTGGTGTGACCTTGACTCAAACAGTTCGATATTTGAGCAAAGGTTTCCTCTGGCGGTTTGGGGAAGGCTTAGCAGGCCATGGGGAAGGCTTTGCAGGTGCATGTTAAAAAAGAAATTCTTCTTTTTTTAACATGCACAACACAACTCAGTGATAAAACCAGTCTCAATGGATGCAGTTGGAGCTGTTACACATACATGAGTTCACAGACACCCAACATTGGATAGGGTCACTGTGATATCTGTTCCACCCAGGCAGTAAAGACATTTTACTCGTTAAGATTTCTAGCCACAGATTGCCAAAATTGGCTGAATAGAAAGTTCATACTAAAATGTATGCTAGCTAAGAATTTTCACTGTATTGTGCAAACAGGCCAGATTAATCAAGTTTACAAGTCCAAAAATTCAGCTTAACACACTAAATCCCTGGAACAAACAGTAACAAAAGCATGAGTGTGTATTGTTACTGAGTGTACTGAGAATGAACACACACTCACAAGCAGAAGATTCTCTACACACTCAATTTACTGCCTAGTTTTGTGTATGCTACATCCTGTGTTCTCTGTTAAGAAGCAGCTCACTAACATTGTTTTCACACTCAGATCAGGTGTATTAATGATCATTTTAAAATGATAAATTCCATGTTTCACATTCACTGGGCAAGGACACCACCTCCCCATGTAGACAGTGTATATATAACACTGTATGGAAATAAGAATGAACTAAAATATATACAGAATATTCTTCAATAATAAGGTATTTTTTCGTGAAAAATTAACAGGGCACACAGATGTGTCTGACATATTAGACTTAATTATCAGTCTTGTGTTGGTTTTGTCTGAATTCTTGCTTTTTATGTAATAACATAACCACCATCACTGTGATATGTATTTAAGTTGAAAAAACTAATAAATCTAACATTATTATTGCTAATAACAGGATCAATGGGAGTGTGGTACTGCTGATACAGGTTTATATCACTGTACCTTAATATCTGCAGATTACAGCATGGATTCTTCAGTCCTTTAGATAATTCCATGACACCTGAATTCTGTAGGCTGTTTTCACTCAGGTCCAACTCAGTTAGAAAACAGAGCTGTGAAGTGAGAACTTCTGACAGAGATATACAGCTTTCTGTCATTAGACCACATTTAATAAGCCTAAAAGAAAAAACAATCAGAAGAGTCACTACTTTCAGTTCAAAAACACACTGCAGGTAATGTAATAAGAGATATATGTTTCATCAACATTTCTGTCTCATTCTTAATTAATTATCTAGAGATACAGAGCTCTTACTGTGTCTGGCTGTAAGATTATCTTTCTCTATTCTCTTTTCACATGATGTTTCACTTAACTAAAGCTAATTTCAACATGAAGGTTAAAATCTAAATAATCCCTAAGGTTAACATATTCTAAATAATAATGATAACAGTTTAATGTACACACATAAGTGTCTCAGGTCTGCAGTGTGAATCCTTCAGTAGAGCAGAGAGCTGCTTCACTCCTGAGTCTCCTTTTATTTTTCCACTCAGATTCAGATCTGTCTGTAATAAAGGGTTTGTATCTAGAACATTATTCAGATGTTTAAAGGCTTCTTCTGCTTCAGGACTTTTCAACAATCTGTAAGGACAGAAAAAATCCTCATTAGAAACTTGATATTGAATATACCTTACTATAGTATTTTGGTCTAATCAAATAGCCTTGTGTGAATTCACAATTTTTTAAATTAATTGTTATAATTTGCTGACCTCAGTGTGTTCAGTTTACAGTCTGGATCCTGCAGTAAATCAGTGAGCAGCTTCACTCCTGATGCTCCAGGGTCGTTCCCTCTGAGATCCAGCTCTATCAGGTGAGATGATTTCAGAGCTTCAGACAGAGCACTGTATCCTTCCTCTGTTATACTGCAGTCTGAAAGTCTGGACAAAAATATTAATAAGTTAATTTCTTTAATCATACAACTATTTCCACTAAACATTGTTTTTTTTAAAGAAACAAACAATGAACAAAAAAAATCAACAGCCATGGCAATAAAACAAAAAACACCTCAGCTCACCTATCCTACACACAGCTCCCAACCAGGGAGGAGAAAGACTATCAGTTGATCCTCATGCTACCTGCTAGGGGGTGGCATAACACACTGAGTTAAACGCAATCTACCCTCTTCTGCATGAATGAGCTAGTAGATGCTCATTACTGGCTAGTGTCACTGTGCTTGATAGAGGAGAGAGGAGAGAGAGAGAGAGAGAGAGAGAGAGAGAGAGAGAGAGAGAGAGAGAGAGAATGAGAGAGAATAACACCCCTCCCTCCCTGAGAGCATGGCCATTCTCACAATCTCTGGATGGTTGTGTGAACACGTTTTTGTTGCCCATTTTGGGAGATCAGCCAAGGTAAATCCCAAGATAAATTTTGGGGGGATTTCCCAATAATATCCCAAGGCAAAGTTTGTCCCATTTTCTCATTTTGTTCATTTGCCAAGGGGATGCTGAATTACATGCATCTTTGAAGCTAACTTTGATATTTTTTTTAACTCCTACATCACAGGGCAGTGTAACCCACTCGAACGTTGGTGTAAAAAGTGCCCTCTTTTTTTACACATGTAACAGTTTATAAAGAGTCATTGTAAATGGTAAGGGTATGACTGCGTAATGCGAGAAACCAACGGGATCTGGTGCGTAATCTAAGATGGCGGCTCACCGCTGCTAAACCTCTCTCTCTTTTTTCCCTTTTTACATTTTTTACATTTTTTCATTTCAAAGCTAGACTATAACGTTTTTATCGAATTTATTGACAAGCATTACAATAGACTGTACAGCACCTTTAACAAGGACAAACCAGACAACAACAAAACAGGTAAAGGCAACCTCACTCCAAACTCCAAGACACCCCGTCCTGATCCACTTTCCAGTACAGGTCCAACACCATCCACATCACCTAAACCACCGTGCTGTACAGAGGTAAGTGACATTCTACTCTCCATCGAAAATAAACTTTCCGGACTTGACACAAGGATCACGCTAATAGAGGTAATACAAAAGGAATTAACTAGGAACTTAATACTGCCAACTTATATTGGCATTAGATATTTCCAAAAAAACTATCCTCATGAACTGGACATCTGGTTGGTATCTGGTGTAGTGGAATTAAAATACAGGTGGGTGGATGTGAGGTGGGACTAGAGGCTTGTGTCTCCCAGCCTTCTCCCTTAGCTCTCTCTTCCGGACCTCTTGCCCTGGCTAGTTATAGCTTGCATGCCTCGCTGTTTTAATACATTTCATATTAATTTAAATACATACACATCTATTAAAACGCTTAACTATAGGAGTAAGTTAATAGAAGTAAAAAAATAAATAAATATATAAAATGAATAAAATAAATTTAAAAAAATATATATATATATATATATATATATATATATATATATATATATATATATATATATAAATATATTATATATATACACACACACACACACACACACACATAGGGCAAGTGTGCCCTGGGCTGCTCTACACATCTTACTTTTGAATGCATCTAAAACTAATTGAAACATATACACATCTACATATTTCATTATTTATTATTCATTCTTGGTACAGCTTTTGACACCATTGACCACACTAGGTTCTGTTTTAGGTCCACTGTTTTTCTTCTTATATATGCTACTCCTTGGTGCAATTATTCGTAAACATGGGATTAGCTTCCACTGTTATGCTGATGACACACAGCTACAGTTGTGCTCAAAAGTTTGCATACCCTGAAAGAAATTGTTAAACATTGCCATGGAATGTCATGGAATTCCAGTCATGGAAAATATGACTGATAATGCAAATGTTTTTCTTTTCTTTTCTAAGGATAGTGGTCACATGAAGTCATTAATTATTACATAGTTGTTTGACTCCTTTATAAAACCTAATGATGACTGAAATCACCCAAACAACCCTGTTCAAAAGTTTACATATCATTGAATGTTTGGCCCCATTCTAAACTCACAGGTGGACAGGTTTAAATGGCTATTAAAGGGAGTTTCCACACCTGTGACTCATTGTAACTGTAATTAGTGTCTGTACATAAATAGTCAGTGAGTTTCTCAGCTCATGAGATGATGCACTGCCTTGATTGGATACTGTACCATGGGGGACAAAAGAACTGCTAATGGACCTGTGTAATAAGGTAGTTGATATTTATAACCCAGAAAAAGGATATAAAAAGATATATCAACACTGGAAAATGTCAGTGTTAGAATGAAATCCTCTCTTTTTGTATCTTTCCTTTGGTAAGCTATGCCCCATGTATTATGTACTCACTGTGTGACTTAACTTTCAAGTATGTAACCTTACTTATACCTTTGGGAATACACCTGGCAACTGTGTTATTATGATTAATTACTTTATAATTATCCTCTGAAGCATTTTCTGTAAAGAACTATCATTATACTCATTATTTACTACAACTGTCCAAATACTTATGAACATGCCCTGTGTGCACACCTCCTCTGGGAAATGTGTGCTTGTTCTGCAAGAATGATCCTCCCACATGTGTGTGTGTATCACAGTATAAATACTTCTGTCCTTCTCATAATAAACCGGAGATATCTTGGTAAACTGAGACTCTAGTCTCTTTATTGGGATATCACTCCAGGCCTGTCTTTTGCGGATCTTCAGCTGCTGGGTGCCGGGGTCTACTGTTTGACAACCTCTGAAAGAACTGATTTATCATTTTGTTCTAACAGTCAGTTAGTACTATTCAAACTCTGATAAAGAGGTGGAAAATAAGAGGTTCTGTTGATAATAAGCCATGGTCAGTTAGACCAAGAAAGATTTCACCCAGTACTGGCAGAAGAATTGTTCAGGATGCAAAGAAAAACCCACAAACAACTTCAAGAGAAATACAGGCTGCTCTGGAAAAAGTGGTGTTTAAAGAAGCACAATAAGGAGGTACTTGAACACATATGACCTGCATGGTCAAGTTGGCAGGAGAACGCAATTACTGTGCCCATGCCACAAAAAGGCCCGCTTTCAGTATGCCAGACAGCACCTAAACAAACCTCACAGCTTCTGGAGCAGAGTCATTTAGAGCAGGGGTTCTCAACCTTTTGCAACTCATGGCCCACCAATTAAAAACATTCCAAGGACCACCTTCGAAATATGATAGTATGAGCACAGAATAACAGAAAATTCAAAAAGTACAATGATGTACTCTGCTGTTAATCTGTTATGCCATTGTAGCAGACTAGGTCAAGTCAGCTATAGAGATGAAAACTCTCCTTGTATAAAAAAAGACTTGGCAGGTTTATTCAGTAACCATTTATTCCTGTAACAATAACAGGGCAGGTCAGACCAATGCCCATCTTTTTTCCTTAGAAAATATTCTTTTGGCTTCCCGACACAGCCCGGGTGTTTTGAGTTCAAATGTCTCTGCAGCTTTGATGGTTTTAGTGCCCCATTTGACAAAATTTCTCCATATTCAACACACTGCGCCTTCGGCTTAGTCTCAGTACCTGCCCTTATAAAACCAAATTTAATGTAATCAGCGTCGTATTTTCTCATGACACACTTCAAAGCTTTTGCTTGCACAGGTCTGTTTCCCACATCTTCAGAAAACGAGACATATTACAGTAATGTAGCTAATGTTACTGCACCTGATCGAACAAACGTTCAATCTGACATTGTGACGTGATTGGTGTTGCGATATTTAAACACAAATTAGCTTTTGGATAATGCATCTTGACTTGAGTGTTTTTGATTATATAAATTCATAACAATTAGATAATTAGAAAATAACAAGATTTGTCAACTAAAAAATGAATAAAAATTAATTTGGGGTAGTCTACCACTGCCTACACGGCCTACCAGATGTTGCTCGAAGGCCCATCAGTTGAGAATCACTGATTTAGAGTGATGAGACCAACATTGAACTTTATAGTCACAACCATAAACGCTATGTTTGGAGAGGAGTCAGCTAGGCCTACGGTGAAAAGCACACCATCCCCACTGTAAAGCATGATGGTGGAGGGGCTGTGTGAGCTCCAGTGGCACAGGGAAGTTGAATGCAGCATATAATCAGAAAATAGCAGAAAAAAAGCTGCTCATGGGACGCTCTTGGAAATTCCAACATGACAATGATCCAAAGCACAAAAGAAAAGACCAAAACGTAAAAAAACATGCACAATAGAACAAGGAACTAACGATACTTCGCACTGAATATAGCGTGAGCATGGCATATTTGTCCATGAAACCCTGGTGTGACCTTGACTCAAACAGTTCGATATTTGAGCAAAGGCTTCCTCTGGCGGTTTGGGGAAGGCTTAGCAGGCCATGGGGAAGGCTTCTTTTTTTAACATGCACAACACAACTCAGTGATAAAACCAGTCACAATGGATGCAGTTGGAGCTGTTACACATACATGAGTTCACAGACACCCAACATTGGATAGGGTGACTGTGATATCTGTTCCACCCAGGCAGTAAAGACATTTTACTCGTTAAGATTTCTAGCCACAGATTGCCAAAATTGGCTGAATAGAAAGTTCATACTAAAATGTATGCTAGCTAAGAATTTTCACTGTATTGTGCAAACAGGCCAGATTAATCAAGTTTACAAGTCCAAAAATTCAGCTTAACACACTAAATCCCTGGAACAAACAGTAACAAAAGCATGAGTGTGTATTGTTACTGAGTGTACTGAGAATGAACACACACTCACAAGCAGAAGATTCTCTACACACTCAATTTACTGCCTAGTTTTGTGTATGCTACATCCTGTGTTCTCTGTTAAGAAGCAGCTCACTAACATTGTTTTCACACTCAGATCAGGTGTATTAATGATCATTTTAAAATGATAAATTCCATGTTTCACATTCACTGGGCAAGGACACCACCTCCCCATGTAGACAGTGTATATATAACACTGTATGGAAAAGAATGAACTATATATATACAGAATATTCTTCAATAATAAGGTATTTTTTCGTGAAAAATTAACAGGGCACACAGATGTGTCTGACATATTAGACTTAATTATCAGTCTTGTGTTGGTTTTGTCTGAATTCTTGCTTTTTATGTAATAACATAACCACCATCACTGTGATATGTATTTAAGTTGAAAAAACTAACAAATCTAACATTATTATTGCTAATAACAGGACCAATGGGAGTGTGGTACTGCTGATACAGGTTTATATCACTGTACCTTAATATCTGCAGATTACAGCATGGATTCTTCAGTCCTTTAGATAATTCCATGACACCTGAATTCTGTAGGCTGTTTTCACTCAGGTCCAACTCAGTTAGAAAACAGAGCTGTGAAGTGAGAACTTCTGACAGAGATATACAGCTTTCTGTCATTAGACCACATTTAATAAGCCTAAAAGAAAAAACAATCAGAGGAGTCACTACTTTCAGTTCAAAAACACACTGCAGGTAATGTAATAAGAGATATATGTTTCATCAACATTTCTGTCTCATTCTTAATTAATTATCTAGAGATACAGAGCTCTTACTGTGTCTGGCTGTAAGATTATCTTTCTCTATTCTCTTTTCACATGATGTTTCACTTAAGTAAAGCTAATTTCAACATGAAGGTTAAAATCTAAATAATCCCTAAGGTTAACATATTCTAAATAATAATGATAACAGTTTAATGTACACACATAAGTGTCTCAGGTCTGCAGTGTGAATCCTTCAGTAGAGCAGAGAGCTGCTTCACTCCTGAGTCTCCTTTTATTTTTCCACTCAGATTCAGATCTGTCTGTAATAAAGGGTTTGTATCTAGAACATTATTCAGATGTTTAAAGGCTTCTTCTGCTTCAGGACTTTTCAACAATCTGTAAGGACAGAAAAAATCCTCATTAGAAACTTCATATTGAATATACCTTACTATAGTATTTTGGTCTAATCAAATAGTCTTGTGTGAATTCACAATTTTTTTAATTAATTGTTATAATTTGCTGACCTCAGTGTGTTCAGTTTACAGTCTGGATCCTGCAGTAAATCAGTGAGCAGCTTCACTCCTGATGCTCCAGGGTCGTTCCCTCTGAGATCCAGCTCTATCAGGTGAGATGATTTCAGAGCTTCAGACAGAGCACTGTATCCTTCCTCTGTTATACTGCAGTCTGAAAGACTGGAGAGAGAACATTGTGGGGTATTATTGATGATCTGATAAGATGATAAAACTGATAAATAATCTGATAAATAAGTCTGATAAAAGCTTAATTGTCAGCTTGCAGTATACGCACTTCCGGTTTTCTGACATCACTTCCGGATCACCCGCCATTTTGTACTGTGTGGCAATATGTAAGCAAGCCACTTGCTGTGTCTCAACAGATGGTCTCGTTAGTTTTTCAATATTTCTCTTGAGTATTTCTCTGATTTTAACCTTTGACTGTTCCTGTCCCCCTACCTTGTGGTCAGCTCGTTGTATGAGTTTTGCCTGGACTGTGTTTGGATTTTTGCCTCTTGGATTCCCCTTAGATTATTTGTTTCACCTATCCAGTGGATTACTCTGTGTGAACTCTGTTATTGTGTTTCTCCTATCCAGTGGATTACTCTGTGTGAACTCTGCTATTGTGTTTCTCCTATCCAGTGGATTACTCTGTGTGAACTCTGCTATTGTGTTTCTCCTATCCAGTGGATTACTCTGTGTGAACTCTGCTATTGTGTTTCTCCTATCCAGTGGATTACTCTGTGTGAACTCTGCTATTGTGTTTCTCCTATCCAGTGGATTACTCTGTGTGAACTCTGCTATTGTGTTTCTCCTATCCAGTGGATTACTCTGTGTGAACTCTGTTATTGTGTTTCACTCTGTTGATGAACACTTATCCTGTATGTTACTCTGCTCCTGTGACTTTACTGTTACTGTGCACTACTGATTCTTTAAACCCCACCTCTTCTCATTAAAGCTATTCACCTGCCTCACGGTCTGAATTTGGGTCTCACTCCACCCTTTCCCTGACATAATATTGAGTTATTTTAAGCATCTAGATAGTATGTAACGCCAAGATTGGAGTTATATATGTTCTACATGTAGCCTGTGTTTGTAATCTACATGTAAAATCACAAGCTCTTATATAAAAGTTAAAGAGCAGAAGCAGAAGTTCACCTCAGTATCTGCAGGTTACAGGACTGATGTTGCAGCAGTGCACAAAGCTTCTGCACTCCAGAGTTTCCAAATTTATTCTCACTCAGATCCATCTCTCTTATGTGTTCAGGATTTGAATGAAAAGATGAAGACAAAGCAGAACAGCCTTCTTCTGTAATACTACAGTCCTTTAGCCTAAAGATAACCAGAAACAGTGGATAGAAAATCTTCACTTTAAGCAACATTTTATTGAATTTATATGAATAACACAATGATCATATTTAAGAAGAAAGGTAAAGAATGTCAAAAATAAAAAGTCATTTTCTATAGTCATTTTATATTTAAAATAAAATGTAAGTAAGTAAGTATATAAACATGTAAGTGACATACATAAGTGTCTCAGGTCTGCAGTGTGAATCCTTCAGTAGAGCAGAGAGCTGCTTCACTCCTGAGTCTCCTTTTATTTTTCCACTCAGATCCAGTTCTCTCTGCAGTAAGGGGTTTGTACCCAGAACCTCAGTCAGATATTCACAGGCCTTCACTGCATCAGGACTTTTTAACAGTCTGCAGTCAGGAAACAGAAACAGATTCAATTATGAACAATTTCCTCCTTTAATTGACCTCCAGCCTCCTGAATACTCCATTAGATGTCATGTTAAAGAATCTGAACTGGAGATGGCATGAAAGCCCTTTTTCTCTTCTGAAACCTTGAGTATCAGATCATTATAACTACTGAGCTTAAAAATGAGTGATTCTTTATATATTTTATTTTGAAGATTTTTCAGAATAAACACAGAGCAAACAGCATTGTCTCAGACTTCACACGCACTCACGGAAAAAAGAAAAACAAAATTTACACGTATGTTTAATACCTTACACAAAAATTATAATGCTTACAGTAATACATACAGGGTCAGTAACTAAAGGTACCACAGCAAAGAGCTGCAAAACAGTCATGTTCATATGGCAAGGGGCTCTATTGTAATAGCAAAAAAGGCAGGTGAAAGGGGACAGCCCTGTTGTACCGAGCTGAATAAAGGGAACCTAGGCGACCTTTCTATGATCATTAAAATTGAACACACTGACCTAGCATCTATTAACCTAACCCATGACATAAATGTCTCACCAAACCCAAACCTCTGTAATGATCCAAACATAAGGCCACTCAACCCAATCAAAAGCTTTCTGTGCATCCAATCGCTGCCTCGTTGGCTTTTGTGTGATTAGCGTATATTGTATTGAGGAGGCAACGTACATTAAAAAAAGAGAATCTGCCAGGGATAAATCCGGTCTGGTCAGGGTGAATGATGGAGGATAGATGTTTAAACCGAATAGCCAAAGTTTTAATGAAATCTTTCCTATCAAATCTCTGAAGCGCAATGCCGGGTCAGTTTCATCTTTATTTTTCTTTAAGATGAGAGGTATATTGGTTTCATACAATGTATCAGGGAGAGCATTATCCTTTTTGGAATTGATTATCTTTCTAAGAAGCCTTTCCAGTTGGAAATGACTTGATAGCGGAGACCATCTCCTCCAAAGTGAAGTCCGAATCCAATTCAGCCCTGGCAGCATCATTAAGTTTGGGTGTTTCAAGAGAGTCCAAAAAATCCATCAGATCAGAAAGAGTGGCTTCACTGCTGGAAGTGTACTGCTCATTATAAAATTCTTTAAAGCAGGCATTAATATCTTTGGGGTTGGTTAACAGGGTGCCGTCCTTGGACCTAATGCTGGATTGACTGATTGATTACGGATTGACCTACAGGCTTGAGCCCCTTTAAGTTGTCGTGCTAGAAGCTTATCCGGCCTATCCCCCATTTCAAAACATCTCTGTCTCATTCCCAAAAATAGTTTGTTTATTTGACCACCAAGGATACAGTTATACTCATTTAAGTTTCACTATCTAGTTGTAATCTTCAGATGATTTTGATACCTGGTATGCCAATTCAAGAATAGGAAGAACACTTTGTATCTCTAAAAGTCGTTTCTCTCTTTCCTTCTTGGCATTAGATTTGTAAGAGATAATGTGCCCACGCATGACCACCTTTAAAGTCTCTGAAAGTACAGAATCTGACACCACCCCATTATCGTTAAACTCTAAAAATTCTCTTAACTTGGTGGTAATATAGTTTACAAATTTACTGTCAGCAAGCAGAGATGGACTGAAACACCAGGAATAAGACTGCTTCGGGAGAGAGAGGTCGATAGACATAGTAAGGGGACTGTGATCGGACATTAATATGCTGTGATATTTGGTTTCAATAACACGAGAAATTAACTGAGAATCAACTAAAAAGTAGTTTATTCTACTGTAAGATTTGTGAACACGTGAATAATAGGAATAATCCCTGTCGACAGGGTGCTGAATTCTCCAAATATCCACCAGATTTCTGCCCTTGAGCAAATTGTTTAAGACCTGTACTGATGCAATGATGGGGGGCATGTGGATAATCTGGCTAAATATGTGTCTAACTAACCATTCAAGTCACCCCCGATTACTAGATATTAGAATTATTCCCATCGGGGAGTAAATCAAATACCTTCTTATAAAAGTTAGGGTCATCAGTATTTGGACCGTAGACATTCAGGAAAGTCAACGGCAGAGTTTATGAATCCAGAAACTATAATATATCTGCCATGGGGGTCTGTGACCATAGAAGAAAATTGAAATGGAATATTTTTCCAAAAGAGGATGGCCACACCCCGAGCATGAGAAGTGAATGGTGATGGATAAACTTGTGATATCCAGCTTTAATATGAGTCTCCTGTAAAAGAATCACATCCAATGATAAGGATTTAAGATGTCTAAATACTTTCTCTCTTTATAGCAGTTCCTAGACCTTTAACATTCCAAGAGACCAATGTCACATTTCTTCCCCCAGTTAATACTGTACCAGAAGACCTCTGCATAACCATGGGGAAAAAAGGAAGTCATTAAAATTGAGCACACACCTTCAGCAAGTAATTTGCAGCAAGAGAGTACATAGTAAAAGCTGAACTAAAAAAAAATAAAAAAGTACAAGTGAACAAAAGAAACATAATAAAAATTACAAACAAGTCTGCTACAACAAGAACAACAACCCACAACTTACCCCACCCTCCATCATGTCTTCCTGAAACAGACTCAAAGTTCCCAGTTCCATCCAAAGAAAAGTTCAGTTCACAAAAAACCAACTACTCGAGTGGAAAGAACCCTCCATGATGTCTCAAATATGTGATCACAAAAGTCATGATAGTGTCAGGGGAAGAAGTTCAAACAGTTGTGTCATTTTAATTAAGTCTCATTGCGGCGTACATTGATAACTCCTGCACATCAGAGTCGGCGGCTAGATGGGAAATATAATTCAAGCATGGATCTAATCCCCTGAATTCTCACCACATCTTTCCATGAACCGTGCTGCCTCCACCGGATCCTCGAAAACTGCCTGATGTTGAATTTGCACCCTAGCTACGGTATTGCAGAGTAAACTTGATTCCGTCTTTGCGCAGGTTTTGCATTACATCCCGAAAGTATAGTAGCTTGTAGCCTGGGCTTGTAGCTCAGCCTGAGAAGTCACAATCTTCTGAAAATCGAGTTCAAAAGCGTCAAAGTGTTTACTCCCTGTAAAATTGACTCGGACATCTCCCTACACATCTCCCTACATATCTCCCTACATCATCTCCCTACATATCTCCCTACACATCTCCCTACACATCTCCCTACACATCTCCCTACACATCTCCCTACACATCTCCCTACACATCTCCCTACATATCTCCCTACACATCTCCCTACATATCTCCCTACACATCTCCCTACATATCTCCCTACACATCTCCCTACACATCTCCCTACACATCTCCCTACACATCTCCCTACACATCTCCCTACACATCTCCCTACATATCTCCCTACACATCTCCCTACATATCTCCCTACACATCTCCCTACATATCTCCCTACACATCTCCCTACACATCTCCCTACACATCTCCCTACATATCTCCCTACACATCTCCCTACATATCTCCCTACACATCTCCCTACACATCTCCCTACACATCTCCCTACACATCTCCCTACACATCTCCCTACATATCTCCCTACATATCTCCCTACACATCTCCCTACACATCTCCCTACACATCTCCCTACACATCTCCCTACACATCTCCCTACACATCTCCCTACACATCTCCCTACATATCTCCCTACACATCTCCCTACACATCTCCCTACACATCTCCCTACACATCTCCCTACACATCTCCCTACACATCTCCCTACATATCTCCCTACACATCTCCCTACATATCTCCCTACACATCTCCCTACACATCTCCCTACATATCTCCCTACACATCTCCCTACACATCTCCCTACACATCTCCCTACACATCTCCCTACACATCTCCCTACACATCTCCCTACATATCTCCCTACACATCTCCCTACACATCTCCCTACACATCTCCCTACACATCTCCCTACACATCTCCCTACACATCTCCCTACATATCTCCCTACACATCTCCCTACACATCTCCCTACACATCTCCCTACACATCTCCCTACTTTACATCTCCCTACACATCTCCCTACACATCTCCCTACATATCTCCCTACATATCTCCCTACATATCTCCCTACACATCTCCCTACACATCTCCCTACACATCTCCCTACACATCTCCCTACACATCTCCCTACACATCTCCCTACATATCTCCCTACACATCTCCCTGCACATCTCCCTACACATCTCCCTACACATCTCCCTACACATCTCCCTACACATCTCCCTACACATCTCCCTACACATCTCCCTACACATCTCCCTACATATCTCCCTACATATCTCCCTACATATCTCCCTACACATCTCCCTACACATCTCCCTACACATCTCCCTACACATCTCCCTACACATCTCCCTACACATCTCCCTACACATCTCCCTACACATCTCCCTACACATCTCCCTACATATCTCCCTACATATCTCCTGACACATAACGAGAGCAGCGTCTGGAATTTTCTCAGCCTTGTCAGGTGAGCTATTAGCTTTAGCATTAGCGCCAGTGACTTGGTCGTCGGCAATTTAAACTTTATTAGAGGCACTTGACTTCGGCATTATAGTGTTTTATATAATAAAACATGGTAAAATAACAACTTTGTCGAGACCACGGAGAGGAGTTCAAGCCAAACCTGTCAATACCTCACGCATGCTCACTAGCGCCCCAGCAAATTGAGTGATTCTTAATTAAATGGAAAAGGGGTTGGGTTAAACTGAATATATTATTAAGAGGCGTGGTTAGGTTTGACAGCAAGTATGTTTTCTGGTACTGGAATATTAATTATGTATCAGTAAGTCACTGATACATACAGACTGAATGTCATTAGAAATGCCAGACTCTTCCTTTGACTTCTATAAGTGAGACAGAACGCTCTTCCCTTCTATCATTTTGTCTGTTTGTCACTTTTCCTAATTTGCAATTTGTCTGGTGATTATCTTGTACACTGCTCATATTACACATACACTCACTGTCCATTTTATTAGGAACATCAGTATACTTGCTCATTCATTCAAATCCATTTATTCGTTCATCTTCATTGCTGTATATTGACTAGACTACTGGAAGGGATCATGTGTTAAATTCAGATTAAAACAGAAATGTCTCTTTTCCTCCCAGTGCCTGCAGTGTGACAGTGTGTTGTGTTGCTGACTCACAGCTCCAGGGTCCTGTGTTCAATCCTGTGCGTGAGTAAGTGTCTGTGTGAAGTTTCTGTACATCTCAGGGGTTTTCTGCCCCGATTTTTGATGAAATCATTAATCAACATCATAA
This sequence comes from Hemibagrus guttatus, assembly GCA_033459395.1. Classification (NCBI taxonomy): domain Eukaryota; kingdom Metazoa; phylum Chordata; class Actinopteri; order Siluriformes; family Bagridae; genus Hemibagrus; species Hemibagrus guttatus. The sequence continues at coordinate 1,289,192 of JAUCMX010000004.1, forward strand.
ACTGCACATTAATTTGATTAATGAAATCAGCAACAGTTTTGTTATTGCCTGAGTTGTGAGTCAGGATATTAATTTAAGGGAAGTATAAAGTGAATAACTTCGGTGAATTTGTGATCAGAGACACCAGGACAGAAACAGACAGGTGAGTGATGTCTAAGCCACAGTATAATGTGTGTGCTCATGTACATAGTGAGTACACATGATGATGAAAATCAGAGCAATTAAGTTAAAACAAGAGTTCAGCAGTCACAGGGTAGAGAGGAGAATGCTTTCCACTAGATGTTGGATTGTGGCTGTGTGGATTTGTTTTCATTCAGCTTCAACAGCATAAGTGAGATCAGACACTGATGGTAACAGTTTGGTGAAGAAACACCTATGAGTATGATGATCAGGGGTCCACAAACTTTTGGTCATGTATTGTATCTTGCTCACCTCAGTCTCTTTATCTTTTGATCCTGCAGTAAATCAGTGAGCAGCTTCACTCCTGATGCTCCAGGGTCGTTCCCTCTGAGATCCAGCTCTATCAGGTGAGATGATTTCAGAGCTTCAGAGAGAGCACTGTATCCTTCCTCTGTTATACTGCAGTCTGAAAGACTAAAGAGGACACATCTGTTATTATTTAATCATGAATAATGATCAAAGAATAAAAGCAACAGAAAAGATGAACTGACCTGAGTTTCTCCAGTTTACAGTTTGGACTCTTCAGTCCAGCACAAAGCTGCTTCACTCCTGAGTCCTCCAGAGGATTACTGCTCAGATCCACCTCAGTCAGCTTGGAGGATTCTGAGCTGAGAACTGTGTGTAAAGCCCAGCAGCTTCTCTCTGTCAGGTTACACTCACTGAGCCTGAAAGGAGAAAATGTCAGAGGAACTCACACAGTGAACTCAGTCATAAATATAAGAGACTGCTATACACAGCATATTCATAGTATTACCAAAATTATTAGTGTTATGATTGTGAAAAAAGATTGGCTCACTATTAGTAATAAACATATTTTGTTGTACTTGTTTAAGCCACTACTGTATCTACATTATCAGTATTTATTTTTAGTCAATTAGGGAACATTTTGTTTCATTCTTTATATGCGTGTTGCTGCCATGTGCTTTTAATAGCGAACTCCTGATGATTTCCTCCCCAGTTCTCACAGACACACACACACACACACACACACACACACACACACACACACACACGTGATAGTTATTCAGCCTGCTCACTTTAGTGATCCATGCTCAAAATACATTTTATGCATATACATCTAGCACTCATTACTTATAATCTGCTCACTGATACTGCTCTGTGTGCTTAGGTTTGTTGTCCTCTCTATTAGTCTGCAATTGTGGTGCCTAAGATAAGAAACCACAGTTACTTTAATTTCAATGTATAGTCAGAGTTACCTCAGAGTGTCCAGTTTACAGAGTTTATTCTTCAGTTCCTCAGAGAGCAGCTTCACTCCTGAATCCTGAATCCTGTTCTTACTCAGATTCAGCTCCTTCAGGGTGGAGTGTTCTGATCTGAGAGCTGTGAGCAGAGCTGAACATCCTTTCTCTGTCACATTACACTCACTGAGCCTGAAAGCACAATTAATCACAGGCTTTTTCTTTAGCACTTCTGTATGCAGAGGGACGTCTGTTCTCCTCAAACTACTCATTACTACTGAAAAAGACTGAAAACTAGATGAATGATTGATAAGCTAAAGACAAAGCATTCAGCATTAACATCACTAACTGAAGTTTACAGATTAATATAGAATTCAATTCCTTACTGAAGTGTTTCAGGTCTGCAGTGTGGATCCTTCAGTAAAACAGAGAGCTGCTCTACTCCTGAGTCTCCGTCTATTTTCCCACTCAGATTCAGATCCGTCTGCAGTATGGGGTTTATACCCAGAACTTCAGTCAGATGATCAGAAGCTTTCTGTGCATCAGGACTTTTCAACACCCTGTAGAGAGAAAGAACAGAGAAATGCTAACATTAATTATATTTACAGCAATGTGGAGCTAGTTCTATGTAGTAAATGTCCAGTCCACAATGGTGGAAATAATGGAAAACTTCTAAGCATTGGTATGCTTACTTCAGCACTTTTCTTGTTTAAAATCTTTTACATTGCTTTAACATTGGAATTAATATAGGAATAAAATTAAGTAACTGAAGAAATGTTCAGTCCAAGTAACCTTGTACTTGTGCAGTTCACTTGGGACAGTGGCAGCTTACACAAAATGTAGGACTTTCTACTTCATAGACTTGTATTGATCAACGGGACAGTAGTGAAAACAGTGACACTGAAGCACTCTGACTAGTCTTACTAATCATCAGAAATTACATAGAATTTAAGCCTGGATTTTACAAATACTGGGAAAAAACTCACCTCAGTGTCTTCAGTTTACATTCTGGATCATTCATGAAATTCCTGAGCTGCTTCATTCCTGATTCTCCAGGATCGTTCCCTCTGAGGTCCAGCTCTATCAGGTGTGATGATGGGTTTGATTTCAGAGCTTCAGCCAGAGCAGTGTATCCTTCCTCTTTAATATGACAGTCTGAAAGGCTGGAGAAAGTGGATTATTGAAATGGTTATTTTTAAAACAAGGATAAACATTTAAACAGGATTAAGCATAGCATCAAAGTTTAAATCTCTGTAATGCCACAGCCATCTGTAAACAAAACTGGCTAGGCTATCAGGGTAGGAAAGTCATACTGTCTCTCCCCTGTCAATCACAGTGACACAAGGCAACAGTGATTGTCTGTGAGCTAGATCTTCTTCTTCTTCTTTCGGCTTTTCCCTTCAGGGGTCTCCACAGCGAATCATCTCTCTCCACCTATCCCTATCTTCTGCATCCTCAACACTTGCACCCACTAGCTTCATATCCTCATTAATTCCATCCATATACCTCCTCTTTGGCCTTCCTCTTTGCCTCCTGCCTGGCAGCTCCATGTCCAACATTCTCCTACCAATATACTCACTCTCCCTCCTCTGAACATGTCCAAACCATCTTAATCTGGCCTCACTAACTTTGTCCCCCAAATGTCCAACATGAGCTGTCCCTCTGATGTACTCGTTCCTAATCCTGTCCAATCTTGGTCTGTAAGCTAGATAATTAATTAATTAATTTGCCATTGCCATGGATGCAGCAGGAGAATCAAACTGGTGTTACACCATGACACCCAGAGGAAAGCTGGTAGAGGAATATCAACAACATCTGGTTGAACTGGATGCAAAGTTAAACATGCTCACTAGTACCATCATCTCCACCATGTTCATCTTTCACATAGACCTGGCTAAAAACCTCAACTCCCTTTTCTCCCAAGTTCATAAATTATGCTGGAGAAACTTCACAGGTAAAAAGATTCCTGCTACACTGCTCAAGCCCTCAAATGGGTCAGGGAGGTCTGGTATCAAGAATAGGAACTATTATTTTCATACAACCACTTCATGGAAGCTTTTCAACAATTTTTTTAACCATACCACTGAAGGCAAGGAAATTGGAAGTCAGCTATTCACAGTCACCCAAGGGGAAAAAAATGAAGGTGAATATGCACTAGAGTGCCTTTCAATAGGATCGAAGCCAGAAAGTTCTCACAGAGTTGGCCATGATGACAAAGTGACCCATGACTCTCTGATTTAGCTATTCATCTGGATCACACCTCATCAGCATTTAACAAGTGCACAAGGGGGTGGTGAGTTCCCTGCTCAAAACAAACCATTTGGAGCCCATTCAGCTAGGCCAAACCAGACCGAGCCACACTGAACATGAAAAAAGAAGAAAAGAAAAGCTGGTTATCTTTTTCACCACTGAATTCATCTTCACACTACTTGTTACTTTGGAATCTCTGAAGACTTCTGAAGACTCTGAAGACTTGAGTGATTAAAGCACACAGTTCACATCCAGGGTCTGAGTTAGCTTTATGGAGAACCTGCGAGTCTCTGTAAGCTTCATGTCTGGTTATAATCCACAGACAAATGGACAAGTAGAGAGGTTGAATGAGGAAATTGGTGGTTTTCTGGGGACTTTCTGCTGTGAAAATCAGGAGGATTAGGCTCGGTTTCTCCCATGGGCTGAATATACCCAGAATTCACTGTGCCACTCAATGACACAATCAACAGTCTTCCAATGTATACTTGGTTACCAGCCAACCCTGTTCCTCAGAACGCTAACCCCACAGACTCACCAGCATCTAAGATCTAATCATTCAACACCTGCTTCCAATCATGTCCTTTCTAAACAGACTTTAGACACTGCCTCATCACAAAGTAATGCTCAATGTGCCTTACCTGAACATACCAAGCTCCCGATTCTGTGTTTTGATATTCTGATTATTTACCGCTCTCTTTTTGGCATATTTTTGCTTAATGTTTTGGATATGTTTGCCAGTTTGTTTAAATAAATCCTAAACTGTATTTGCATCTATCTCCAATTCAATCATGTGACAGTTCTTGAACTTTACAAATATGTTTAAAATGATGTCATTAATCCTCCATGACCTAGTAATATATAATATCAATGAACTTACACAAGCTTCTGGAGTTTACAGGATGAATTCTGTAGTAGAGTAGAGATCTTATCCATTGCTGAATTTCCCAGTGTGTTCTCACTCAGGTCCAGTTCTGTCAGGTGTGAAGGGTTTGAAGTAAGAGCTGATATCAGATCAGTACAGCCTCTGTGTGTAATACTGCTCTTATTCAGCCTGCAGTCAGAGAACACAGCTGAGAAAAACATTTATAAACAGAGTACAGATAACTAGCTTTCATGAACAGCTGAAAATTATAGCAGTAATTTATACAGCATAGTGAAAAACTTCATTCATTTAAATGTGAATACAGAGAAAAATATTCATTCATTCATCTTTAATATGAGGTGTGTCCTGGTCAGTGTGCTGGTGGTGGATGTAGAGTCTTTCCCAGGAATACTGGACATGAGGTGTATATACATCCTGCACTCCTGTCCATCACAAACTTTCACACACTCACTCACACCTAGGGATCATTTAACAGAAGGAGGTGGGAGGAAACTGGAGAACCTCGAGGAAACCGACAGGGAGAGCATGTGATACTCCACACTGCCAGTCCCCTGAGTTTAGGATCAAACCAGGAACCCTGGAGCTGTGAGGCAGCAACACTACACCACTGCTGCTAAAGAGGACATGATTACATTCAGAAATCAGACCACATACCTGAGTGTCTCAGGTCTGCAGTGTGGATCCTTCAGTAGAACAGAGAGCTGCTTCACTCCTGAGTCTCCAGATATTTTCCCACTCAGATCCAGTTCTCTCTGCAGTAAAGGGTTTGTACCCAGAACTTTAGTCAAAGAAGCACAGGCTTCCTCTGCCTCAGCACTTAACAGACTGCAGAGAAAAAAACACAAACTGTCAGACTCAAACTGTGCCTGGGCCACATCATTAATTTGATGAGACCCTGAAGAGCTGTAATTGAAGTCTATTTATAGTACATAATTAGACCAATTAGAAAATATTTAAATAGGATGATTAAAAAAAAAATCTCCAATTTTTAAATATATTATTTTAATATTTTTCAGTGAAACTGTGATGAATGTAATTTATCTTAAACTAAAAAGAATATTTGACAGTAGATTGTGCCCTACAAGCCATCTGAGTTCATATGAGCCATAAAATCAAGGCAGATCCTATATACACCACACATAATATAGTCGTTATTAATTGTTCACCTCAGTGTGTTCAGTTTACAGTCTGGATCCTGCAGTAAATCAGTGAGCAGCTTCACTCCTGATGCTCCAGGGTCGTTCCCTCTGAGATCCAGCTCTATCAGGTGAGATGATTTCAGAGCTTCAGCCAGAGCACTGTATCCTTCTTCTGTTATACTGCAGTCTGAAAGTCTGAACAAAGGCATATATTTATATATATACACACACACACACACAGTATATGTAGTCAGCCAGTCTCTACAACATTTAGGATAAGTTATCCTAAGTTATCCAGGGACGTTGGAGCCTATCTCAGGAGACAGGTACACCTTGGACAGGATGCCAGTCTATCGCAGGGCACAACAGCAGTAAGGACAATTTAGAGATGCCAATCAGCCTACAATATGTCTTTGGACTCGGGGAGGAAAAGTGAAAAAGTTACAATAAACTGGTTGCTTAAGTATACACATCCTTTTAAAATTGGAGATGTGTCTGTATTCAGAATGAAACAATCACATTCAATCTCCTGTTCAGAAGTGACCATCATACACCTGACATCAATGAAACTATTTGGTTAACCCCAGAAAAAGATCTTTCTGTTGTATTTTCTTCAAATCTTCTTGGTTTCATCTGACCGCTAAAGCCTCGGTCCCCAAAGAGCTTACAAAGCGTACATGCTATTTGACTTATTGAAAGCTATCGATCAAAGGCCATCACTATCAAATGGAGAAAATAGTGCACCATAGTAAAACCAGCAAGAACAGGATGTCCCTTCAAAATTTATAAAAGGACAACACAAATACTTATCAGAGAGGCTGCCAAGGCACCTACAGCAACATTAAAGGAGCTGCAGGAAAATATGAGAAGTACTGATTACTCTCTGTATGTGACAACAATCTCTCATATTTTTGACATGTCTGTGCTATGGGGTAGGTTGGCTATACAGAAGCCCTTCCACACAAAAAACATCCAAGATCGAAACTATGTGTCATGGTATGTTGAGACAAATTCCAAAAGCTTCCATCAGTGAAAAATGTGCATCATTAAAAGTACCCCATTCCCACGGTGCAGCATATTAGTGGCATCATCTGGCTGATGAAAAGCAGCTCTAAAGCATGAACTGGGGCTTTTATAGAGGTAACAGGAATCACGAGCATCTGTAAATCATGAATCTGTAGTGCAAAGCTTTTATGAATGAATAAATGAATGTCTTTATTGTCATTGTAACATGTATAATGAAATTAAAAATGATACCCTGTCAGTGCATTATATTATAAAACTAAAAAAGGAGCATAAAAAATAGATAAAATTAAATAATGTCCACACAAAACCATACATTCAGTCATTTTAGATGTTGGGTAGTAAGCTGAAGATGAAAAGGAATTTCACTGTTCAGCACAACCATGACCCATAGCATACATCCAAATCAACAAAGGATTGGCTTCACCCACAGAAGAGTAATGTTTTTGAATGAGCTAGTCAAAGCCCAGACCTGAATCCAACTAAAAAATCTGTGGGGTGACCTGAAGTGAGCTGTGCACAGATCGCAGGTTACATTTTGATCTAGTGGATCTAGTATGGTTTTGCCAGAAAGAGTGGGAAAATATTCTGACATAATCTATCTTGGATTCATTTCTTTACATTATTTAAAAGAAAAACCCAATAGCTTCCATTTTAGCAGGGGTGTGTGGACTTAAATACAGGTGTATCATAATAAATTAGAATGTCGTGGAAAAGTTAATTCATTTCAGTAATTCAACTTAAATTGTGAAACTCAAAACACCTGCAAAGGTTTCCTGAGCCTTCAAAATGGTCTCTCAGTTTGGTTCACTAGGCTACACAATCATGGGGAAGACTGCTGACCTGACAGTTGTCCAGAAGACAATCATTGACACCCTTCACAAAGAGGTTAAGCCACAAACATTCATTGCCAAAGAAGCCGGCTGTTTACAGAATGCTGTATCCAAGCATGTTCACAGAAAGTTGAGTGGAAGGAAAAAGTGTGGAAGAAAAAGATGCACAACCAACCGAGAGAACCGCAGCCTTATGATTGTCAAGCAAAATCCATTCAAGAATTTGAGTGAACTTCACAAGGAATGGACTGAGGCTGGGGTCAAGGCATCTGGCTACAGTTGTCGTATTCCTTTTGTTAAGCCACTCCTGAACCACAGACTACGTCAGAGGCGTCTTACCTGGGCTAAGGAGAAGAAGAACTGGACTGTTGCCCAGTGGTCCAAAGTCCTCTTTTCAGATGAGAGCAAGTTTTGTATTTCATTTGGAAACCAAGGTCCTAGAGTTTGGAGGAAGGGTGGAGAAGCTCATAGCCCAAGTTGGTTGAAGTCCAGTGTTAAGTTTCCACAGTCTGTGATGATTTGGGGTGCAATGTCATCTGCTGGTGTTGGTCCATTGTGTTTTTTGAAAACCAAAGTCACTGCACCCGTTTACCAAGAAATTTTGGAGCACTTCATGCTTCCTTCTGCTGACCAGCTTTTTGAAGATGCTGACTTCATTTTCCAGCAGGATTTGGCACTGTCCACACTCCCAAAAGCACCAAAAGTTGGTTAAATGACCATAGTGTTGGTGTGCTTGACTGGCCAGCAAACTCACCAGACCTGAACCCCACAGAGAATCTATGGGGTATTGTCACGAGGAAAATGAGAAACAAGAGACCAAAAAATGCAGATGAGCTGAAGGCCACTGTCAAAGAAACCTGGGCTTCCATACCACCTCAGCAGTGCCACAAACTGATCACCTCCATGCCACACCCAATTGAGGCAGTAATTAAAGCAAAAGGAGCCCCTACCAAGTATTGAGTACATGTACAGTAAATGAACATACTTTCCAGAAGGACAACAATTCACTAAAAATGTTTTTTTTAATGGTCTTATGAAGTATCGTAATTTGTTGAGAGAGTGAATTGGTGGGTTTTTGTTAAATGTGAGCCAAAATCATCACAATTAAAAGAACCAAAGACTTAAACTACTTCAGTCTGTGTGCACTGAATTTATTTAATACACAAGTTTCACAATTTGAGTTGAATTACTGAAATAAATGAACTTTTCCACAACACTCTAATTTGTTGAGATGCACCTGTATTTAAATAAGATCTACAAATATACATTTTTGTAATTATTTTCCTCTTTATTTATTGTGTGCCTGTAATGAATCTTTCAGATTGAAAGTCTACTCAGTAGGAGAGATGAACTCACCTGAGTTTCTCCAGTTTACAGTTTGGACTCTTCAGTCCAGCACAAAGCTGCTTCACTCCTGAGTCCTCCAGAGGATTACTGCTCAGATCCACCTCAGTCAGCTTGGAGGATTCTGAGCTGAGAACTGTGTGTAAAGCCCTGCAGCTTCTCTCTGTCAGGTTACACTCACTGAGCCTGAAAGGAGAAAATGTCAGAGAAACATCTCAGGATACATACACTATATTGCTAAAAGTTTTGGGACATCTGCCATTATATGCACATGAACTTTAATGATATCCCATTCTTAATCTGTAGAGTTTAATATGGAGTTGTCCCACCCTTTGCAGCTATAACAGCTTCAACTCTTCTGGGAAGGCTTTCCACAAGGTTTAGGAGTGTATTTATGGGAATTTCTGACCGTTCCTCTAAAAGCGCATTTGTGAGGTCAGGCACTGATGTTGGACAAGAAGGTCTGGCTCGCAGTCTCCGCTCTAATTCATCCCAAAGGTGTTCTATGGGGTTGAGGTCAGGTCTCTGTGCAGGCCAGTCAAGTTCCTCCACACCAAAATCGCTCATCCATGTCTTTATGGACCTTGCTTTGTGCACTGGTATGCAGTCATGTTGGAACAGGAAGGGGTCATCCCCAAACTGTTCCCACAAAGATGGGAGCATGAAATTGTCCAAAATCCCTTGGAACAATGCGGTCAGGCAAGTAGCGTTCTCCTGACAACCGCCAAACCCTGCTCTAGAGTCCAGTGGTGGTCCGATGCTTTGCATTGCACTTGGTGCAAATTACGGTTGGGATTCAGCTGCTCGGCCATGAAAACCCATTCCATGATGCTCTATGCACTGTTCTTGAGCTAATCTGAAGGCCACATGACGTTTGGAGGTCTATAGCTATTTACTCTGCAGAAAGTTGCCAACATCTGCGCACTGTGCGCCTCAGCATTTGCTGAACCCACTCTGTGATTTTACATGACCTACCACTTCCTGGCTCAATTGCTGTTGTTCCCAATTGCTTCCACATTTTTATAATAATACCACTAACCGTTGACTGTGGAATATTTAGTAGTGAGGAATTTTCATGAATGGACTTGGACAGGTGGCAATCTATCATGGTACCACACTGGAATTCACTGAGCTCCTAAAAGCAACCTACTTTTTCACAAATGTTTGTAGAAGCAGTCTGCATGCCTAGGTGCTTGATTTTCTATACCCGTGGCCATGGAAATAATTAGAACACCTGAATTCCATGATTTTGAAGGGTGTGTTGAAATTTTTCTGAAAATTTACTCGTTTTCATAAATCTAATTCTAATCTACTTTAATCATTAAATCAAAAGATCATTTTCAATTCTTAAAGTTACTCAGTTAAGCTAAATCAAATCTAATCCATAATCCAGAGTTAATTTGAATTTTAATCTTTACTTATTTTGCTTTACATATATTAATCTCACTTATCTTAATCTGTGCTTAAGCAATATAATTAACAGCTATCAGCTATGGCAAAAGTTATGTTATGGTAGCTTATAATAGTATATAGAATGACTACATCTAATGTTCATGTTTCTAGCAAATTTGAGAAAGGAAAGCAGGTCAGAAAAGTCGGTCAACACGGCCTGCATATATGTCCTCGCTAGGGAGCTAGGAACAGAGTGTACCTTGAGCATAGGAGGGAAGAAAGCCATAACAGCCCACATACATGACAACAATAAGATATGAGACTAATATGACAGCATGCACATGACAGGACAGGACTGAAGAGAATAGACAGGGATACAAGGAGTTACAGTGCAGAGTGAAGAGGGAGGTGTCTAAGGCCAAGCAGAAGGCATATGACGAGCTGTACACTAGGTTAGACACAAGAGAAGGAGAGAAGGACTTGTACAGTTTAGCTAGGCAGAGGGATCGAGATGGGAAGGATGTGCAGCAAGTTAGAGTTATTAAGGATAGAGATGGAAGGGTGCTCACAAGTGAGGAGAGTGTACAGAGGAGATGGAAGGAGTACTTTGAGGAGCTGATGAATGAGGAAAATGAGAGGGAAAAAAGAGTAGAAGGGGTGAACTCTGTAGAACAGAAAGTAGATAAGATTAGAAAGGATGAAGTCAGGAAGGCTTTGAAGAGGATGAAAAGTGGAAAGGCAGTTTGTCCTGACGACATCCCGGTGGAGGTCTGGAAGTGTCTAGGAGAGGCAGCAGTGGAATTTGTAACTAGTTTGTTCCATAGGGTTTTAGAGAGTGAGAAGATGCCTAAGTAATGGAGAAGTGTGTTAGTGCCGATCTTTAAAAATAAGTGCGACGTGCAGAGTTGCAGCAACTATAGGGGGATAAAGTTGATGAGCCATACAATGAAGCTAAGGGAAAGAGTAGTGGAAGCTAGGTTAAGGAAGGTAGTGGAAATTTGTGAGCAGCAGTATGGCTTCATGCCCAGAAAGAGCACAACAGATGCAATTTTTGCTCTGAGAATTTTGATGGAGAAGTATAGGGATGGTCAGAGGGAGTTGCACTGTGTGTTTGTAGACTTGGAGAAAGCATATGAGTGGTGCAGGACATGTATGAGAGGAGCAGGACAGTGGTGAGGTGTGCTGTAGGTCAGACAGAGGAGTTCAATGTGGAGGTGGGACTGCATCAGGGATCGGCTCTGAGCCCCTTCCTGTTTACTATAGTGATGGACCAGTTGTCAGAGGAGGTCAGACAGGAGTCTCCTTGGACAATGATGTTTGCAGATGACATTGTGATCTGTAGTGAGAGCAGGGAGCAGGTGGAGGAAAACCTGGAGAGGTGGAGGTTTGCGCTGGAGAGAAGGGGAATGAAAGTCAGTCGTAGTAAGACTGAGTACATGTGTGTGAATGAAAGGGAGGGAAATGGAACAGTAAGGTTACAGGGTGAAGAGGTGAAGAAGGTACAGGAGTTTAAGTACTTGGGGTCAACAGTCCAGAGTAATGGAGAGTTTGGGAAAGAAGCGAGTGCAGGCAGGTTGGAATGGGTGGAGAAAGTTGTCGGGAGTTCTGTGTGATAGGAAAATATCAGTGAGAATCAAGGGGAAGGTGTACAGGACAGTGGTGAGAGTGGCCATGCTGTATGGTTTAGAGACAGTGTCACTGAGGAAGAGACAGGAGTCAGAGCTAGAGGTAGCAGAGCTGAAGATGTTGAGGTTCTCTTTGGGAGTGACAAGGTTGGACAGGATTAGGAATGAGTACATCAGAGGGACAGCTCATGTTGGACGTTTGGGGGACAAAGTTATGAAGACCAGATTAAGATGGTTTGGACATGTTCAGTGGAGGGAGAGTGAGTATATTGGTAGAAGAATGTTAGACATGGAGCTGCCAGGCAGGAGGCAAAGAGGAAGGCCAAAGAGGATGTATATGGATGGAATTAATGAGGATATGAAGCTAGTGGGTGCAAGTGTTGAGGATGCAGAAGATAGGGATAGGTGGAGAGAGATGATTCGCTGTGGAGACCCCTGAAGGGAACAGCCGAAAGAAGAAGAAGAAGAAAGCCATAACAGCCCACAGTTATGACAACAATAAGATATGAGACTCATATGACAGCATGCAAAACAATCCATATCCGTCCCTAGTTTCACCACATCTGTGCTTGACTGTCATTCACTTCTTTATCACTTGTTTTAGTTATCAACCACTAGAATGGTTCTTTTTTTTATACACAGCCACCTTACGGGCCTACATAAGCATCATAAGTAAAAAATTCGTTTTAAGTTAAGGTTAAGTAAGTTAAGGTAAACTGACAGAAAAGAACAGGACAGTGTGCATGAGAGAGCCATAGCATAGCAATAAGGAGAGCAAATAAGGCTAAACAACTTAGTCACAAATAAATAAGAAAATAAAGATAGTATCCTCCCTTAAGACTTTTGAGAAAATAACTACGTCAGATAACCACACTGATCCTCACAATACAGTTATACAAGTGTATGGGATATAATAATAATAAATACATTCCTGGTACTATTAGTAACTAATAACTAATATTAATAAATGATACTAACAATTGTAATAATAAGGCAGAGCTCAATTGATATGCTAAACAGCACTGTGTCTAACTTGAAGGTCAGCGATTGCTATCCACCGGGTCATCAGTTATATAAAATATAAGGGGCCAGACCCAGAGGTTCCATATTTCTGGGCTAAATAATGTCCCCCTGCACCTGCGACAGAAGGAGTGCCATCAAGGAGGGATAGGTCCAAGAACGAAACACAGTTGAGCTAGTGTGCAGTCACCAGCAATAGGTGGACACAGTCATGGTATGTACAGATGGCGCCTCGGCCATGTCTGCACCATGGTGTCCAGCCCGAGAGGATCTGGAGGGGTGAGGAAAAACCAGAGGGGACAGTGACTCCTCAGAGGTGAACAAATCCACTTTCTGTCATACCTTTGACATATATGGCCTCTACCATATGTAGGATGAAGGATGTAGGTGCTACTCCTCTGCCTCAGCCCCTGCCTTCAAAGGTTGCTCCCAAGTTTGCATGCCCCAGAATGCAAATCAGCCCTTAAAGGGATCAATCTGGTCTCTGTCCAAAGCAGGATCTGCTATGCAGCCTGAACAGGGGACATCCCATCTTGGTGATTGATATGAGACATCTGTCATGAAAGGTGAGAACCACCCCATTTGTCAAAGGTGAGGGCTTCCCCATGTGCCATAGGTGGGGCAGCCATCAAGAAACCTACCCATGAGAGAGGCATCTATCAAGAGCATCTCGCAATGACAACATGCCCCTAGAATGGGAGACAAGGTAAATAACTGGGTCCTTCTCCACAAGTGAGCCCTTATAGACCTTATGGACCAGCGCCATCTTACCTCAAAGCTCTCGTCACTCCTCGCACTGCACCTCGCTCACTCAGATCCACTAGCACTGCTTGACTGGTCCACCATCTCTCCACCTAGAGCACCATCTCTCAGGGTAAAAGGTAGGTATACATCTAGACCTTTCTCTGTTCTGGCACCGAGGTGGTGGAACGAACTTCCCCTAGGTATCCGTACGGCCAAGTCTCTGACCGTCTTCAAACTGCAACTGAAGACTTACCTCTTCCTGAAGTACTTAAACTAGCTCTTATTTTTCCCTGCTTATGTATTATGTTGCAAAGTTTTAAAAAAATAAAAATAAAAAATCCAAGTCAGTTTAGGCTAATGGTATCCCAAGTTTGTTTCCTATTGAACCAGTGTTAATGGATTCATTGACTGAGAACTAAAACACTTTTGTACGTCGCTCTGGATAAGAGCGTCTGCCAAATGCCAGAAATGTAAATGTAAATGTAGACCTGGCAGGTGGTTGCAGGGAGGAAAGCCCCTACTTTTGAGCCAGGACTTAGTTTTGGCTTAAGAAGGACCAAAGGAATGACACTGGCTATTTTCCATCCATCTCTTCAGTAATGCTACAACATATACTATATCACATGGCATCTGTCAGGTTCACAGGGTGCCAGGCAGGGAAAATCAGACCCAAGGTGAAGGGATAGCCATGAAACAGGGTTTATTACAAAAAAGGCAGACACTTACATACACGGGAACACTGGGGAGAAAACTCAAAACTAAAACCTCGAGAACAAACAGGCAAACCATACCGACAGGAAGAAATAAACTCAAAACCTTGAGAACAACAAAAAAAGGCACACCATTACAACGAGGACTCAACAAATAACACAAGGAAGACAACCAATATAAATAGGGGAACTAATCAGTGAGACACGAGAGACGGGTGTACAAAGGCGGGGCAAACATGACGGAGAAAAAAAAAGGCACAAAACCAAAACAAAAGCACATGGCACAACCAAACCCAGCTGGAAGTGATGGTATTTGTGGTCCTAGTGGTCCATCATGGCATAGCCACGCAATCCATGACAGGCATTACCTGGTATTAGATATTGATATCAGACATTTTTTACATGTAAATGAGCACAGTATCATACTAATTCTTGATACCAGTGTTAGTAACAATGCATCCATATTTAGTCTGAATAAATTATCCTGAGTAGTTTTCCTGTAAAGAGACTGGACATGAATCAAAACAAACACACGTGGGAATATAAACACATGAAAACATGAAGCACACCATTGGTTTTACTTACAGAACTGTTGTAGCTTGCTGGGCGACTTGTAGCAGTCTCTTAAAGCATTCATCTGACTTTATGAACTTCTGTAGCTCAAACACTTCCAGATCCTCCTCTGAGGTCAGCAACACAAAGACCAGAGCAGACCACTGAGCAGGTGAGAGTTCAGCTTCAGAGAGACCACCTGAGTTCATGTAGCTTTGGATGTCTTTCACCAGTGAATCATCATTTAACTCGTTCAGACAGTAGAACAGATTGATTAATCTCTCTGGAGATGGGTTTTGTTCAAAGTTAAACTTGATGTACTCAACTATGTCCTTTCGGCAGTCAGAGCTGCTTCCTGTGTGTGTCAGTAGACCTCGAATGAGCTTCTGATTAGACTCCACTGAAAGGCCCAGAAGGAAACGGAGGAAAAGATCCAAACGTCCATTGTCACACTGTAAAGCCTGGTCCACTGCACCCTTGAGGAAGTCAGACATTTCTGATGTGTTGAAAAGACCAGCCAGATCAGTGGTTTGTTCTTTTGTTTGTTTTTTGTCAAGGAAGCAGAGAAACGCATATAATGCAGCCAAAAACTCCTGAACACTCAGATGCACAAAGCTGAACATCTTCCCCAGGTGGAGTCCAGACTCTGTTCTGAAGATTTGGGTACACACTCCTGAGTACACTGCTACATCGCTGACATCAATGTCACACTCTTTCAGGTCTTCCTCATAGAACATCAGGTTTCCTTTATCCAGCTGTTGGAAAGCCAGTTTTCCCAAAGCCAGGATACTTTCTCTGCTCTCCTGAGGATCAGTGTCATAAGTTCCTTGGTACTTCTGGCGCTTGTGTTTGATCTGAAAGATCAGGAAGTGTGTGAACATTTGAGTCAGAGTCTTGGGGATCTCTCCACTCTCTGCTTCACCCAAAATTCTCTCTAGAACAGTGGCTGAGATCCAGCAGAAGACTGGGATGTGGCACATGATGTAGAGGCTTCTTGAAGACTTCATGTGTGTGATAATTTTATCAGCCAGGGTCTGATCACTGAGCCTCCTCTTGAAGTACTCCTCTTTCTGAGGATCATTGAACCCTCGTACCTCTGTTACCTGGTCTACACACTCAGGAGGGATCTGACTGGCTGCTCCTGGTCGAGTGGTTATCCAGAGGAGAGCAGAGGGAAGCAGATTCCCCTTGATGAGGTTTGTTAGCAGAATATCCACTGAGACTGACTCTGTCACGTCACACAACATCTCATTCTTCTGGAAATTTAGAGGAAGTCGACACTCATCCAGACCATCAAAGATGAATAGGACTTTGTATTCATTGCTGTCTATTACTTCCAGGTCCTTAATTTCTGAGAAAAACTGATGAAGAAGTTTCATCAGACTGAAGTTGTCCTGTTTTACCAAATTCAGCTCTCTAAAGGGAAGTGGAAACAGAAAGAAGATGTCCTGATTTGCTTTTCCTTCAGCCCAGTCCAGAATGAACTTCTGCACAGAGACAGTTTTTCCAATTCCAGCTACTCCTTTAGTCAGCACGCTTCTGACGCATTTATCTTTAAAGAGCTCATTATATTTGATGGGTGTCTCCTCTGTTGCTGGTCTCCTGGATGCTGTTTCAATCTGTCTCACCTCATGTTCATTATTGATGTCTCCACTCCAACTCTCTGTGACGTAGAGCTCTGTGTAGATCTGATTCAGAAGGGTTGATGTCCCATGCTGTGATATTCCTTCATTAATTCTTTTACATTTATCTCTAAGTCTGGATTTGAGCTTTCGCTGATACACAGAGGCCATCTCTAACAAACAGAAAAATGTAATGGTTGCTTTATTACTGTATGGATACTACACACAAAGTATAATTTAATATTCTTCATTCTTTTAATATTCATAGATAGACTATGTCATGAACAGATATTCAAAGAACCAAAATAGTCTCGTCTGTATTCATTAGGATAAGATGGACCAGAGGCTATTGTGTTAGCTTTAAAGTGGAAGAATACTGCAATAACATAAAGCTCTTACTGAGCTCCAGTTGATGAGCGAGATCTTCCTGGTTCATATTCCGTAGGATGTGTACTGTGATCTTCAATACATTCTCTTTAAAATCATGCAAATCCTCCTCCTCTGCCTCTTCTTTTTTCATATTCTCCCTCTCAGAGCATGCTGGGTAATCAGGACTCAGTAGCCTCTTGAACCTGTTCAGCTCATTCTTCAACAGTGTGATGACTTTGTGCTCCAGCTCCTGATTTTAAAAAACATAAACTTGCTTATACTACTGATGTTGATGGTTGTATGATTTTATACATTATTTCTGTGTGAATTTTGGATTAGAACTTTTTTAAATTCATTTTCTGAAATGGCATTTGACAGGAGTGTAAATCAGAGTGCATATAAGTGATATTAAATATTAAATGAATCATATTAAAAGACATTCTTATAATATGTTATCATGTCTATAGCAACAGTTCATAGCTAACAGGGACTTGTATGGTGACACTTTACATAAGCTAAAACTTATAAACTGACCTAAAACATTTGAGTAATAATTGATATAGTGAGGGTTATTTCCAAACGTTTATTAAAAACTTTATGGAAGAAGTCTCCAGTGTCAGTTCTTTTTATCGGTCAGAAGTATCATAAAAGTAAAAAAAGTAAAAGTTCTGTGTCAATCCTTGTTAGGACTGATGAAATACTGAACTACAATTTCCAACATGCTCCATGGCCTACTAAGATGGACTGCACTTCCCACAATGCACTGTCATTCACTGTCACCAGATATCTGATCAAACACACCTGTGCTCAATAGCAGTAACAGCCTCACTCAAAATACTTTAGAACTCTGACTTCATGCTATCATTGTGAAGTATACATTTGGTTTACCTTGTGTCCTGATTGTGCCAAGCCTTTGATTGTGTGTTCTGGTTTTGACTTGGTGTCTGCTTACTGTTCCCTGTGCTTTTTGTCGAACCCTGTTTACACTAATCACCTGATCTGTGTCCGTTGTCTGATTATGAGTTTGCCTAGTGTTTTGGACTGTTTGCTACTGTATTTTATTAATAAGCTTCCCTTCCAGCATTTGCATCTGTCTGATCTTGTGACACTCCTGATATTAATCCCATAAATACTCTTTCTTCATCTCATCTCATGTTGGGTGTTATCGAGCTACCTGTATGATGTTAAGGTTACCCAAAGGTAATTAAGGAGCTAAAGATGAAACTATCCTCCCAAGCTGGCGATAGTTGCATTTTAACCACAAGTTCTTCAAATGGGTTAAATCATGTCCCATGTACCTCATATTGGTGTAGGAGTAATCTTGAAGGAAGAGTATATTAAGAGTGTAGTGGTAGTGAAGAGATTGTCTGACAGAGTGATGATTGTGAGGATAAATGTCATCAGTGCATATCAGTGCCCCACAAGTGGGTTGTGTGATGGAGGAGAAAGGAAAGTGTGTTAGAAGTGGTGGAAAATGTACCCAAGGATGAAAAAGTAGTGATTGGAGCAGACTTCAATGAGCATGTTGGTAAAGAGAACAGATGTGATGAGGTGATGGGTAGGTATGGTGTCAGAAATAGGGTGAGATGTGGTAGATTTTGCAGAAAGGATGGAAATGGTAGTGGTGAATACATATTTTAAGAAGCAGGAAGAGCACAGGGTGGCATAAGAGTGGAGGAAGGTACAAACTGGTGGACTGTATCCTTTGCAGAAGATGCAACCTGAAAGAGATTAGAGACTGTAAGGTTGTGACAGAGGAGAGTATAGCTAGATAGCATCGGATGGTGTACTGTAAGATGACTGAATCAGCAAGTGCGAGGATTAGTAAGGATGAAGTGAGGACAGCTATTAAGAGGATGAAGAGTGGAAAAGCAGTTGGCCCAGGTGACATGCCAGTGGAGGCATGGAGATGCTTAGAAAAGATGGCAGTGAAATGTTTAACCAGATTGTTTAACACAATCCTGGAAGGTGAGAGGATGCCTGAAGAGTGGAGAACAAGTGTACTTGTACAGATTTTTAAAGATAAGGGAGATGTGCAGACCTGTAGTAACTACAGAAGCATAAAGTTTATCAGCCACACCATGAAGGTATGTGAAAGGATAGTGAATGCTAGGCTGAGAGGAAAGATGATCTGTTAGCAGCAATATAGTTTCATGTCAAGGAAGAGCACTACATATGCTATGTTTATTTTGAGAATGTTGATGGAGTACAGAGAAGGTCAGAAGGTGTTGCATTGTGTGTTTGTGGATTTAGAGAAAGCATATAACCAGGTGTCAAGGGAGAAGTTGTGGTATTGTATGAGGAAATCAGGAGTAGCAGAGAAGTATGTAAGGGTGATGCAGGATATGTATGAGGACAGTGTGACAGCGGTGAGGTGTGCCATAGGAATGAAGGACAGGTTCCAGTTGGAAGTGGGACTGCATCAAGGATCATGGCCATTTCTTGTTTGCAATGGTGATGGACAGGTTGTCAGATGAGATCAGACAGGACAGCACGTGGACTATTATGTTCGCGGATAACTGATCTGTAGCGAGAGTATGGAAGAGGTTTAGATGAGGCTGAGACATGAAAGTACACACTAGAGAAAAGGGGAATGAAAATCAGTAGGAAGAAGACATAGTACATGCACATGAATGACATGGAGGGCAATGGAACAGTGCAGTTGCCAGGAGTAGAGGTGAGGAAGGTGGATGAATGAAAATACTTGGGGTCAACTGTGCAAAGTAATGCAGAGTGTGGTAGAGGCAGAGTGGGTGGAGGAGACCGGCAAGAGTGTTTGAAAGGTGTCTTCAAGAGTGAAATGGAAAATTTACAAGATTGTGGTGAGACCAGCTATGTTGTATCATTTGGAGACGATGGCACTGATAAAAAGACAGGAGGCAAAAATGGAGGTGGCAGAATTGAAGATGAGATTAATACAGTGTGTATACTGTTGCATTCTAGGTGCTATCATGAAGAACTTGTACCCTAAAAGGTCTGGATTGACAGAAAAGAATTGTACACATTATGATAGTAATACTTTACACTTTTTTGAAACTGTATGCCTTAGCACCTTGCAAGTGTTGATGATAGATCTCAAGTGACCTTGTGGTCAAACCCAGGATTCCTGCATAAAGTTAATCATCTCAAGCCTATGAACTTTGTCATTGACTTTGCAGTGTATTGCAATGGTCAACCTGCCAGATATTCTGAGTACATGCCTTGCATATATGACATTTGATCATGAAGTCTGAGTTTTGGGACCCTGGGTGACAAGCCATCACCATGGGTGACAACCCCAGTCTTAAGATGATGCAGCACTCCATAAGATTCACCATTGTCTCCCAATGGGTGAGCGCAGTGAGCATACCTGGAAACCCTTTCAGCAATCTGTATGTGAGTAACTTCCTCATGACCTACTGGTATGGTTTATCTAAGTGTTTAACACTACCTATAGTAGTTATGGTTGATAAAAATCCTCTACATGATTTCATTTTTTTTTTAAAATACACACAGACTCCTCTCTCTCACTCACGATGAATTTGTGTTAACACGTCTGGTGTTGTGCATGTAACTGTACTTTGAATCTGTTTCTTTAAATGATCTTTGTGTTGTATCATTTCCTGACGCACCATGGACTTCTTTTGTCAAAGGCATTCTTAAAGGATACCACAATGAAATATATACTATTCTATACAACTAATGTATAAATACAAAGGATAGGTTATTGTTCAGTGAACTCAGGACAACAACCAGGGCCCCATTACTGCAGACTAATGCTAAATCTGAGAAGGTTCCAAAGGGATAGTGATACAGTGATAAAGACATATTAAACAGAGATGCAACAGGAGAAGGCAGAAGTATACACACCTTGAATACTGAGTCCATCCAATATCTGAAGATGATTTTTGAGCTCTTTTGGGGGGTTCTGTAAAATGAAATATTGTAAATTACATTTTCTTGCCCAGACCCATCAAACCTGGAAGCCTCACCCCTTCTCTCAGCTCACATTAACAGTGTTTCAAGCTACCCACTTTTGTGCCTAGATATTAACAGTATTGTTATCTATATTTTATGGAAGAAAAATTTTGATCTTTTTCCCCAACTATGCACTCACTTGTATGCTAACCCTATGTGATTAAAGACTACGATCAGCAAGAGGAAGAGAGAGTATTACCTTTCCACGGAGGCTGTTCTACTTTTATAGTCAACGATAATTGGCATTGAGTGGTCATTCTTCCAGGACACACAGCTGGGTGCAGAAGAATTTGATCCATCCACAGTTTCACTAAAGAGTGTTATGAAAAGTGTTTTGACAAGTTTATCTACAAAATGCAGTGATGCAGATCTCATGATGCTTTCTGGGCCCATCAGATTGTCTAATTTTTTATATCAGAAGACCACAATACAAAAACTAATCCATTGATAATCATTAACACATAAATGTATTTATTGTTTATAAACTGCTTTATCCTAGTCAGGGTGGTTGGACTAAAGCAATGATGCTGCCATATATAACTGTGCATTATGTTTCTTAGTAACAAAGATACTAACCACTTCTTTAAAAGTCCAACAACCCTTAGTATGGGTTCAACATCAATTAATGTGGACTTTTTTCCACTTTGAGAATTAAGGCATTTCTATGAAGTGTTACTACTAGGACACACTTTTATAGTAGGCCATGTGGGATATAAACGAGTCATTTCTGTAGGCTGAATAATTTACATTAAAGCGCTTCATTAAGTACATTTATTACAAAACTCTTTATATTGATGCTAACAGTTTCAATAACAGTTTCTTTTCAAATGATATTTCAAAAGAAGATGAGAGGAAAAGAGAGGACTACCTTTCCCCTGAGGATGTTCCAGCTTTAAAGTTGAAAGGAAAATGCATTGACTGGTCACTCTTAAAGGACACACAGCTGGGTACAGGACATTTGGATCTTTCCACAGTTCCATTAAAGAGTAGAGAGAAATATTTTAGCATGTTTATTTACAAAACAGAGTGATGTGCATTTCTTGATGCTTTCCCAGCACCTCAAATAATCTATTTATCAGCACCCTATAAGACATGGACTAATCCAATGATAATCATTCGTTGATTCATCATCAGTAGAGCACTTTATCCCAGTCAAGGCGATGATAGGTTCAGAGTTTATCACAGGAATACTGAGCACAAGGTGAGAACACACTGTCACTTCCGGCCGCCCCGCCCTGTGTGGGACTCGAACCCGGACCTACGTGGCGGTGCGTGCACGCGCCTGCACACCGTGTAAGAGAGACCCAGATGCAGGATTCAGCGAAGCGCTGCTTTTATTACATAAGCACAAGACAGGGGGTAACTAACATAAGACTAGACCTGGCGTGGTAAAAACACAAACAAGAAACAAAACCCATGGCATGGCAAGGCAAGGCCTTAACACAAGAACCACGGTACAGATAAACAATCACCAACAAGGGACATGAACGCAAGGATCCCTATATATAGGGTAAAACATTAGGACTAATTGAAAACAAGTGACACAATCAGGAAAGAGAACAATAGGCAGGGAAAGACAAGACACACAAAGAAGCAGCCTTCGGAATATCACCTGCCAGAGCCCTCTCCGGGCCTGGCAGGGAACTGTCCAGCTGTTCCTGACACACACCTTAAACAGAACATTTTTTCCAAAAGTTGTATTTGATGATGGGAGAAAGAGAGGGAATACCTTTTTACTAAGGATGTTCCACCTTTAAAGGTGAAAGGAAGATTCATTGACCGGTCACTCTTAAAGGACACACAGCTGGGTACAGGAGAATTTGACCTTTCAACAGTTTCACTAAGAGCAGAAAGAAAAGTGTTAAGCAGTTTTATCTAGTAAGAATGCTCTCCAGTACAGACTGAAAAAAAGACAGACTGAGTCATTCAATCCAATGTTATTGTCCCCAGTGCTACCAGAGGTCTGTGCTTCACCTCTTCAGATTTTTTATTTGTTATTTGCTTCTCATGATACAGTTCACACAGGTCTTTCAAATTCTTTCTTAAAGTGCT
>JAUCMX010000004.1:1312585-1344474 GCA_033459395.1 Hemibagrus guttatus
TCCCTGAGACTTTTACTCAGCAAGTTAAGAGATTTTAATTGAAGGTTTGAGATGCTAATAAAACTGAAGAATCTCTGTTTCCTCTAAACAGTTAGTCATGTGATTCTTTATTCCAACACTGAACATGTTTATAATACAAGTTAATCCTAGTATTTTAAAATGGAGATTAATCCTGATTAATCACAGTTTATGACTGATTAACTCCATTACATTTTTTAGCGACAGACAGCACTAACACAGTATTTACATTCCTCATTATATTATTTATATACATATTACTATTTGCAGTTCTGGTTCGATGCTAACTGCATTTCATTGGTCCTGTACTTGTACTCTGCACAATGACAATAACATTTAAACTAATCTAATCCCACATCCTCCTCATCACCAGAGTTCAAATAAATCTTTATTTCATCTTTATTACTGATAATAAATCTAATCTAGAGAGCAAGTTAGACACGTTAGTTAGACATTACTAGCTAGGACTGGGAAGAGCTTTGTTCTGGTTAGTGATTTTTATTAGAAAGCTGTTTCATCACATCACTGAGTTACTCACAGCAGTTTCTCCAGTTTACACTCGTGTTTCTTCAGTAGATCACAGAGCTTCTCCACTCCTGAGTCTCCCAGTTCACACTCACTCAGATCCAGCTCTCTGATGTGTGATGGATTTGTACAGAGAGCTGAAACTAAATCAGTACAGGATTTCCCTTTTACACTGTTCTCTAGTCTGCAGAGGGAGAAATGAGAAAATATTTAGTCTGTTATTAGGGTGAACTCGACATTGCTGCAATATTATGGTAAGTGTGTGAGGAATAAACCACTGTGTTGCTTATAGAGTAAAATGATGAGTGATAAGGTGATGTGATGAAGTGAAGTTACTGTCTCCACCATGCATTGGATTACTTTCCTATAACAGGGTCACAGGTAGTGTGGAGTCTATTCCAGGGACTCAGGGCACAAGGCGGGGGACACAGTGGACAGGGGGCCAATCCCTTACCAGGCACGATTGCACACACACACATTCACACACCACGGACAATTTAGAGATGCCGATCAGCCTACAACTCATGTCTTTGGAAACCAGAGAACCTGGAGGAAACCATGAAGCACATGCAAACTCTGGACACACAGGATGGAGTCGGGAATTGAATAATGATGGTCGAGGTTAATGTGCTAACCACTAAGCCACCATGTCCCCCAGGTATAACAATACACTCCAAATTTATCATTTTAAATTCTCATTGTTTGGGTTTGATTTAAATGTCTCAATTTAATACAGAAAAAATAAACACTGCCTGAATATGTGCCTTAGGTTTATATTTTTAAATGATAAAAATATTCGACATTATAAAACAACAATAATTAAAATTTGATGATTGTGTTTATTTGATCAATTCTCACTCTCAGAAGCATGAAATAAAACATCAATAATAATGTAAGAAAATGAAACATGGTTCAGCTGTTACTACGTCACACACAAGTGTGTAAAGCGTGGAGCTTTTCTTATTCTTATTCAGAGGAGGAAGTGTAGACCTGATTAAGTTTAAATGTTTATTAAACCTCACAGGATAGAAGTGATATTTTAGATCAAATCCTCAACTTTGGGATTCTGTAAAAAATCTCCAGCTGCAAATGTATTTATATTTAGACTATTTTTGGTAGCTTCTGTGATTTTTATTTTTATTTTATTTATTTGTTAAATACAAGTATGAAGACTGTAAGACTGGAGAAAATGTAAATAAAATATGAACAATTATTTGGGTAATATTTACCTCATTTAAATTTACAAGCTGTTCTTCCCAAAAAGAGTGATTAGTGTCTGTCAGGGATTAGTGCTGATTATGTGTCAGTCACTGCAGATAGGTGATTATCAGTTCAGTGCAGAGACAATGTATGTTACTGTTAGAAGACTTGTTGGCTTGAGCTTTGTTTTCTGGTTTAAACCTCAATATAAATCACTGAGAATGAAATGAAATCCACTTCCCAGTAGAGCAAAGCACCTCACTGCTATAACTACTGTATACCTCTCACTACTTGTTCCTAATCCCACATCCTCCTCATCACCAGAGTTCAAATAAATCTTTATTTCATCTTTATTACTGATAATAAATCTAATCTAGAGAGCAAGTTAGACACGTTAGTTAGACATTACTAGCTAGGACTGGGAAGAGCTTTGTTCTGGTTAGTGATTTTTATTAGAAAGCTGTTTCATCACATCACTGAGTTACTCACAGCAGTTTCTCCAGTTTACACTCGTGTTTCTTCAGTAGATCACAGAGCTTCTCCACTCCTGAGTCTCCCAGTTCACACCATCTCAGATCCAGCTCTCTGATGTGTGATGGATTTGTACAGAGAGCTGAAACTAAATCAGTACAGGATTTCCCTTTTACACTCTTCCATAGTCTGCAGAAAAGGAGACAGAGTTTAGTCCAACATTAGAGAAAGAAAGGATGTAGAAATGACTGAAGTAAGAACACTAACACATTTCTAAACTCTGCTTTCTGTTCTTCTAGATTATTTTCTTTCTCCTGTTTTTACCAGACTCACAGTGCTGGGCATTCACTAAAATATCATTCTAACCACCAGGAGTATAATAATATAGAAAATGTCAAATTTGATCTAACCTAATACATTTTAGTTTTCATTAAATAAATGAACAAGTTATAATAAAGTTTTTACAGACAACATGTAGATCTCTGCTCCAATTGAACACTAGTGCTTTGTTCCTCACACCTACTGTTCATGTACAATTCCACTGAAAGTGACGGGATGTACAGTGTTACCCCATGGGTTCAGGGGAACAGACAGAGAGGGAGATGTAACATTTGCTCAAAAAGACTAATACATTAGTGTCAATAAAATTAATTCAGTATGATTCTATGTTGTAGAAAACTAATAGATTTTCTAAGCAAACTGTATAATATTGTTTATATATTATTTACATGACAGACAGAGCAATCAGTTACTAGATACTACACATGTAACCAAAATAAGGTACACAGCCCAGTTCACTCTGTAACTCAGATGCAGTCAGTTGTTGGTAAATGTGGTGATGTGGTCAGAAGAACTCGCTGCTTGACCTTGTGTGATAATAAAAAGTCCATGTGACATTTCGCCCTGTGTTACGTTTATGATTAATTTGTGTTAAAAAATAATATGACTGAGTTTGACCCCAACTTCTTTCTGTAATTGCAGAGCAGACTGTTACCTGGCTGTGTGTGATAGGGGCATGTTAAACACAGATAATATGATCCTGAGGAGACATTACACAGTGTGCTAAAGGGCAAGTTTTATTCTAAAAAGCTTCCAGATGGAAGGTTGCATAAAACCGAAGCTGTGTGAACAGACTGCAATGATGAACTGATCTTCCACTGAAGCTCAAGTCTGAAGTACTATCTTCGGGTGAAACACATTTTTGCTGATGTTAGCAAAGATACAAGTGCTAAGACAGGGTCAACAAGCCGTGCTCACCAAACCGCACTAGCCGAGTGCAGCTGGATCAAAATGACAAATACAAAGCTAACCAATGCTATTGCTAAATAGATCGCCACAGATTGCAGGCCCATCAACATAGTTGAGGACCAGAGGCTTCAAGACATCATTCAGATGACCACAGGTGAGCCATCATACTAGCTACCTTCGAGGGGAACTATTGTTACAAAAATACATGAACTGTATGATACTGAAAAGGCTACGATAGTAAGGCAGTTAGCAGAAACTACTTCTCTGCACTAACTGGACATCACTGGACATCAGTAAATAACCATAACTACCTCAGTGTAACAGCACACCTAATCGATGACGAATGGTAACTGCACTCATTGTTAAATGAAAATGTCAACAAGCTAGTCTGCCTCAGCAACTGGTTAAAGAAGAGCAGACTGTATGATTGGTTGACTGGAGGCATGGGGCTCAGATGCACACTGTTTGAAGCGATCATCTTTAACCAACAGTGTTGAAAGAGACTTTTGACTTTGTCTTTTCAAAGACACTGGCATTCATTTTCTAAAACAGACCTACTCACTGCTGCATTCATCTGAGGTGATGTTATAGTATACAACAGTTTACAGCAAGCTGTTTGTGTCTCTGCAGCAGACGTTACTTTGGAACTCTTCTTTATTTAGGTGTCTGCTTCTTATATCTGCAGTTCATATGGATGTTCTGGGCAATGCTAAACACTCCCTGAGACTTTTACTCAGCAAGATAAGAGATTTTAATTGAATGTTTGAGATGCTAATAAAACTGAAGAATCTCTGTTTCCTCTAAACAGTTAGTCATGTGATTCTTTATTCCAACACTGAACATGTTTATAATACAAGTTAATCCTAGTATTTTAAAATGGAGATTAATTCTGATGGTTCAATGCTAACTGCATTTCATTGGTCCTGTACTTGTACTCTGCACAATGACAGTAATGTTTAATCTAATCTAATCCCACATCCTCCTCATCACCAGAGTTCAAATAAATCTTTATTTAATCTTTATTACTGATAATAAATCTAATCTAGAGAGCAAGTTAGACACGTTAGTTAGACATTACTAGCTAGGACTGGGAAGAGCTTTGTTCTGGTTAGTGATTTTTATTAGAAAGCTGTTTCATCACATCACTGAGTTACTCACAGCAGTTTCTCCAGTTTACACTCGTGTTTCTTCAGTAGATCACAGAGCTTCTTCACTCCTGAGTCTCCCAGTTCACACTCTCTCAGATCCAGCTCTCTGATGTGTGATGGATTTGTACAGAGAGCTGAAACTAAATCAGTACAGGATTTCTCTCTTACACTGTCCCATAGTCTGCAGAAAAGGAAACAGTGCAACATTAGAGAAAGAAAGGATGTAGAATTGTATATTTACGCCATTTGGCAGATGCTCTTATCCAGAGCGACTTGCATTTTTATCTCATTTTATACAGCTGAAAAATTGCGAGTTAAGGGCCTTGCTCAGGGGACCTGGGATTTGAAGTCACAACTTTCTGGTCAGTAGTCCAACACCTAAACCACTAATCTGCTACATCCCACAGGAACAACTGAAGTAAGAACACTAACACATTTCTAAACTCTGGTGTCTGTTCTTCTTTCTCATATTCATTCTTCTGGTTTTATCAGACTCATTGTGCTGGGCAACTGATTAAAAAAAACTTACCCAAAGGGGTTTAACAATATAAAAAAATTTGATCTAAGCAAATGCATTTCAGTTTTTACTAAATAAATGAACAAATACATTATAATAATTCTTATTCAGTTTTTTTTTTTTTTACAGACATGTACATCTCTGCTCCAAATGAACACTTGAGCTTTGTTTCTCACACCTACTGTTCATACAGTACATACATACATCAACATAAAACACAGAACATTCTCCTTAGCTTATGATTTTGATACAGCAAAAATAAACTAATATGTGGCTTAGGTTTATATTTTCAACTGATGAAAATATCTGACATTATAAAAGAACAATAATTAAAATTTAATTACTTTATGTAATCAATTACAGACAGTATGTAGAATGTGATGTAGAATGATTATGGTTTTGTGGGAGAAATAATGGGAAACTCTGGGCAGGAGAGAGAGTAGGTAGGAGAAGGAGGTTATAAAAGCGTACTTGATACGTTAAATATACGAAATGTCTAATTATGTGGAACTTAGAATATTTTCATAGTCTATAAATGTTTCTGATGTCTAATCAACATTAGATAGTATCCA
The DNA here is from genome assembly GCA_033459395.1 of Hemibagrus guttatus. Lineage (NCBI taxonomy): Eukaryota > Metazoa > Chordata > Actinopteri > Siluriformes > Bagridae > Hemibagrus > Hemibagrus guttatus. The sequence goes on from JAUCMX010000004.1 coordinate 1,318,285, forward strand.
TGTGATACATTGGACTGTGTAGTGATGAGCCCCTGGTGAAGTGCTAGTAACCTCTCCCAGGAGCTCCAACGGACTCTCAACGGTACGTAAAGTGCCTGGGTCAGAAGAAAGAAAGAAGTGTGCCTCATCTATAAGTACAATGATTGTGTATAAAAGCCATATGTATTTTGTTACATAGGATGATGTAAAGTTTATGAGGGATAACAGCACAGAGCAATGAACTTAAGACACGTACAGGTCGATTGTGAGACTCAAGAGTCTCAAAGGGGGGAGTGATGTCGGAGAAATTTTAAGGTTAATTTTATGCTTACTTTTAACATAACAATACTCTGCTTAAAATAGTATATTCTTACAGTATTCAACTATATCCTTACAGTATTCAACTATATCCTTACAGTATTCAATTATAACTTAAGAGAAGGCTTTGCTTGAGGCAAAAATATGATAATCAAGCATAACTATAGAAGTATTGGCATGCTAGTGTAATAACCACACTGAGGTTGGAAAGAGGGAAAAGAAGCATTGGAGATTGCAGGTTGGTCGGTCGGCCTGTCCAATGGGATCATTGGGTTGGCTGACCGGCGATTGAGCTAATGGGAAATTGGATGAGCAAGGTGCATATCCTGTGACTATTTAATCTTAAAACGCAGGCTAATTAATCTTAAAAAGCAGGTTATAAAATGCTTAAAGGCTTAGAGCCCAAGATGTGCACCGAGAGTGAAGAAAAATAAAAACTAGACAAAAGAGGAAATAGACTAGACAGTGTGGTTACAGGGACATTAGTGAATAAGAAACATAAACATAAATAGCTGGTGTGCGAGACCATGTAGCCGCAACACTTGCTTTGCGCTGAGCTAGGTGTCATAATGCTGACTTTGCAAATGTGCAGTTACCCAAACTTGCAAACGTCTAGAACATCGTGTTCAAGGTCAATACTATGTCAGAAGTCACAAGGAGGTGAAGAGAACATCATGTTCAAAGAATCAAAATAAGAAAAAGAAAAAAAATGAAGGTTCTAGGAAAGAGGTTGAGACGTTCTGAAGAGCTGAAGAGATAGCCATAAAAGGTCACAGATAAGTCTGTATGCAAATTAGGTAAGGAGGGGCTCGATTGAAGGGGATGAAATGTTAAAATTGAATTGGATGTATAAATAGTAGGGAATTTTTCAAAGGTCTTCAGACCAGCTGCTCTCTTCAGTAATGTACATCTGACAGGTGTGTCTTACTGAATAAAGAATTTGCTTGTCCCCATCAGCTGATATTGACCGCTCGTTATTTTTGCTTAGTTTGGTAGTTTACTGAATTTCATTTTGATAAGTTTACTGAGTTAATTGAAAGTTAAGGGGAAATTGATACAACTCAACATTCATCCTGCGATATGTCCACTCAGAGGGGGCTCTGAGTTCCAACACTGACTCTCAGAAGCATAAAATAAATCATTCATTCATTCATTCATTCATTGTCTACCGCTTATCCGATCTATACTCGGGTCACGGGGAGCCTGTGCCTATCTCAGGCGTCATTGGGCATCAAGGCAGGATACACCCTGGACGGAGTGCCAACCCATCGCAGGGCACACACACACTCTCATTCACTCATGCAATCACACACTACGGACAATTTAGAGATGCCAATCAACCTACCACGCATGTCTTTGGACTGGGGGAGGAAACCGGAGTACCCGGAGGAAACCCCCAAGGCACAGGGAGAACATGCAAACTCCACACACACACGGCGGAGGCGGGAATCGAACCCCCAACCCTGGAGGTGTGAGGCAAATGTGCTAACCACTAAGCCACCGTGCGCCCCAAAATAAATCATTAATAATAATAATAATGAAGGAAAATGAAGCATGGTTCAGCTGTACTGTGTGACTCAAGTGTAAGAGGAGCATAAGAACATCTGCACTTCCCCCTCACACCCGCCAGAGGGAGCCCTCTCCTGAGTAATGTGAACTTCCGTGTCACTTATTCACTACCAGGTTTTGGGATTGTTTAACACACGTTCACGCTGCACTCGATGTGAAGTATTGTTAGTAATGCCGAGTTCACATTGCATGATTTCAGCCCTGATTTTCACTCGCCGGCAGGTTTTGCGAAATCCCCGACAAATGCCCGATATCAAAAGCAAATCGGAGTTTTTTCTGTTTTGTGTTGTTTGTTTCCCTTTATTCAATAAAGTTAGCGTGTGTATCCAAACTCTGATGCTTCTGCGATGTCATTACAAGTAGGAAGTGTAGACCTGATTAAGTTTAAAAATTTATTACACCTCACAGGATAGAAGTAATATTTTATGATGAATAGTCGACTTTGTAATCATGTTAAAAATCTCTGCATGAAAATGTAAATGTAAATAAAATATGAACAATTATGTGGGTAATATTTGCCTAATTTGCCTAGTTTCTCTTCCCAAAAAGAGTGATTAGTGTCTGTCAGTTACTCACAGCAGTTTCTCCAGTTTACACTCGTGTTTCTTCAGTAGATCACAGAGCTTCTCCACTCCTGAGTCTCCCAGTTCACACTCACTCAGATCCAGCTCTCTGATGTGTGATGGATTTGTACAGAGAGCTGAAACTAAATCAGTACAGGATTTCCCTTTTACACTGTTCAATAGTCTGCAGAGGGAGAAATGAGAAAAGATATTTAGTCTGTTATTAGGGTGAACTCGACTTGCTGCAATATTACTGTAAGTGTGTGAGGAATAAACCACTGTGTTGCTTATAGAGTAAAATGATGAGTGATAAGGTGATGTGATGAAGTGAAGTTACTGTCTCCACCATGCATTGGATTACTTTCCTATAACAGGGTCACAGGTAGTGTGGAGTCTATTCCAGGGACTCAGGGCACAAGGCGGGGGACACAGTGGACAGGGGGCCAATCCCTTACCAGGCACGATTGCACACACACACATTCACACACCACGGACAATTTAGAGATGCCGATCAGCCTACAACTCATGTCTTTGGAAACCAGAGAACCTGGAGGAAACCATGAAGCACATGCAAACTCTGGACACACAGGATGGAGTCGGGAATTGAATAATGATGGTCGAGGTTAATGTGCTAACCACTAAGCCACCATGTCCCCCAGGTATAACAATACACTCCAAATTTATCATTTTAAATTCTCATTGTTTGGGTTTGATTTAAATGTCTCAATTTAATACAGAAAAAATAAACACTGCCTGAATATGTGCCTTAGGTTTATATTTTTAAATGATAAAAATATTCGACATTATAAAACAACAATAATTAAAATTTGATGATTGTGTTTATTTGATCAATTCTCACTCTCAGAAGCATGAAATAAAACATCAATAATAATGTAAGAAAATGAAACATGGTTCAGCTGTTACTACGTCACACACAAGTGTGTAAAGCGTGGAGCTTTTCTTATTCTTATTCAGAGGAGGAAGTGTAGACCTGATTAAGTTTAAATGTTTATTAAACCTCACAGGATAGAAGTGATATTTTAGATCAAATCCTCAACTTTGGGATTCTGTAAAAAATCTCCAGCTGCAAATGTATTTATATTTAGACTATTTTTGGTAGCTTCTGTGATTTTTATTTTTATTTTATTTATTTGTTAAATACAAGTATGAAGACTGTAAGACTGAAGAAAATGTAAATAAAATATGAACAATTATTTGGGTAATATTTACCTCATTTAAATTAACAAGCTGTTCTTCCCAAAAAGAGTGATTAGTGTCTGTCAGGGATTAGTGCTGATTATGTGTCAGTCACTGCAGATAGGTGATTATCAGTTCAGTGCAGAGACAATGTATGTTACTGTTAGAAGACTTGTTGGCTTGAGCTTTGTTTTCTGGTTTAAACCTCAATATAAATCACTGAGAATGAAATGAAATCCACTTCCCAGTAGAGCAAAGCACCTCACTGCTATAACTACTGTATACCTCTCACTACTTGTTCCTAATCCCACATCCTCCTCATCACCAGAGTTCAAATAAATCTTTATTTCATCTTTATTACTGATAATAAATCTAATCTAGAGAGCAAGTTAGACACGTTAGTTAGACATTACTAGCTAGGACTGGGAAGAGCTTTGTTCTGGTTAGTGATTTTTATTAGAAAGCTGTTTCATCACATCACTGAGTTACTCACAGCAGTGTCTCCAGTTTACACTCGTGTTTCTTCAGTAGATCACAGAGCTTCTCCACTCCTGAGTCTCCCAGTTCACACCGACTCAGATCCAGCTCTCTGATGTGTGATGGATTTGTACAGAGAGCTGAAACTAAATCAGTACAGGATTTCCCTTTTACACTCTTCCATAGTCTGCAGAAAAGGAGACAGAGTTTAGTCCAACATTAGAGAAAGAAAGGATGTAGAAATGACTGAAGTAAGAACACTAACACATTTCTAAACTCTGCTTTCTGTTCTTCTAGATTATTTTCTTTCTCCTGTTTTTACCAGACTCACAGTGCTGGGCATTCACTAAAATATCATTCTAACCACCAGGAGTATAATAATATAGAAAATGTCAAATTTGATCTAACCTAATACATTTTAGTTTTCATTAAATAAATGAACAAGTTATAATAAAGTTTTTACAGACAACATGTAGATCTCTGCTCCAATTGAACACTAGTGCTTTGTTCCTCACACCTACTGTTCATGTACAATTCCACTGAAAGTGACGGGATGTACAGTGTTACCCCATGGGTTCAGGGGAACAGACAGAGAGGGAGATGTAACATTTGCTCAAAAAGACTAATACATTAGTGTCAATAAAATTAATTCAGTATGATTCTATGTTGTAGAAAACTAATAGATTTTCTAAGCAAACTGTATAATATTGTTTATATATTATTTACATGACAGACAGAGCAATCAGTTACTAGATACTACACATGTAACCAAAATAAGGTACACAGCCCAGTTCACTCTGTAACTCAGATGCAGTCAGTTGTTGGTAAATGTGGTGATGTGGTCAGAAGAACTCGCTGCTTGACCTTGTGTGATAATAAAAAGTCCATGTGACATTTCGCCCTGTGTTACGTTTATGATTAATTTGCGTTAAAAAATAATATGACTGAGTTTGACCCCAACTTCTTTCTGTAATTGCAGAGCAGACTGTTACCTGGCTGTGTGTGATAGGGGCATGTTAAACACAGATAATATGATCCTGAGGAGACATTACACAGTGTGCTAAAGGGCAAGTTTTATTCTAAAAAGCTTCCAGATGGAAGGTTGCATAAAACCGAAGCTGTGTGAACAGACTGCAATGATGAACTGATCTTCCACTGAAGCTCAAGTCTGAAGTACTATCTTCAGGTGAAACACATTTTTGCTGATGTTAGCAAAGATACAAGTGCTAAGACAGGGTCAACAAGCCGTGCTCACCAAACCGCACTAGCCGAGTGCAGCTGGATCAAAATGACAAATACAAAGCTAACCAATGCTATTGCTAAATAGATCGCCACAGATTGCAGGCCCATCAACATAGTTGAGGACCAGAGGCTTCAAGACATCATGCAGATGACCACAGGTGAGCCATCATACTAGCTACCTTCGAGGGGAACTATTGTTACAAAAATACATGAACTGTATGATACTGAAAAGGCTACGATAGTAAGGCAGTTAGCAGAAACTACTTCTCTGCACTAACTGGACATCACTGGACATCAGTAAATAACCATAACTACCTCAGTGTAACAGCACACCTAATCGATGACGAATGGTAACTGCACGCATTGTTAAATGAAAATGTCAACAAGCTAGTCTGCCTCAGCAACTGGTTAAAGAAGAGCAGACTGTATGATTGGTTGACTGGAGGCATGGGGCTCAGATGCACACTGTTTGAAGCGATCATCTTTAACCAACAGTGTTGAAAGAGACTTTTGACTTTGTCTTTTCAAAGACACTGGCATTCATTTTCTAAAACAGACCTACTCACTGCTGCATTCATCTGAGGTGATGTTATAGTATACAACAGTTTACAGCAAGCTGTTTGTGTCTCTGCAGCAGACGTTACTTTGGAACTCTTCTTTATTTAGGTGTCTGCTTCTTATATCTGCAGTTCATATGGATGTTCTGGACAATGCTAAACACTCCCTGAGACTTTTACTCAGCAAGTTAAGAGATTTTAATTGAATGTTTGAGATGCTAATAAAACTGAAGAATCTCTGTTTCCTCTAAACAGTTAGTCATGTGATTCTTTATTCCAACACTGAACATGTTTATAATACAAGTTAATCCTAGTATTTTAAAATGGAGATTAATTCTGATGGTTCAATGCTAACTGCATTTCATTGGTCCTGTACTTGTACTCTGCACAATGACAGTAATGTTTAATCTAATCTAATCCCACATCCTCCTCATCACCAGAGTTCAAATAAATCTTTATTTCATCTTTATTACTGATAATAAATCTAATCTAGAGAGCAAGTTAGACACGTTAGTTAGACATTACTAGCTAGGACTGGGAAGAGCTTTGTTCTGGTTAGTGATTTTTATTAGAAAGCTGTTTCATCACATCACTGAGTTACTCACAGCAGTGTCTCCAGTTTACACTCGTGTTTCTTCAGTAGATCACAGAGCTTCTCCACTCCTGAGTCTCCCAGTTCACACCCACTCATATCCAGCTCTCTGATGTGTGATGGATTTGTACAGAGAGCTGAAAATAAATCAGTACAGGATTTCTCTCTTACACTGTCCCATAGTCTGCAGAAAAGGAAACAGTGCAACATTAGAGAAAGAAAGGATGTAGAATTGTATATTTACGCCATTTGGCAGATGCTCTTATCCAGAGCGACTTGCATTTTTATCTCATTTTATACAGCTGAAAAATTGCGAGTTAAGGGCCTTGCTCAGGGGACCTGGGATTTGAAGTCACAACTTTCTGGTCAGTAGTCCAACACCTAAACCACTAATCTGCTACATCCCACAGGAACAACTGAAGTAAGAACACTAACACATTTCTAAACTCTGGTGTCTGTTCTTCTTTCTCATATTCATTCTTCTGGTTTTATCAGACTCATTGTGCTGGGCAACTGATTAAAAAAAACTTACCCAAAGGGGTTTAACAATATAAAAAAATTTGATCTAAGCAAATGCATTTCAGTTTTTACTAAATAAATGAACAAATACATTATAATAATTCTTATTCAGTTTTTTTTTTTTTTACAGACATGTACATCTCTGCTCCAAATGAACACTTGAGCTTTGTTTCTCACACCTACTGTTCATACAGTACATACATACATCAACATAAAACACAGAACATTCTCCTTAGCTTATGATTTTGATACAGCAAAAATAAACTAATATGTGGCTTAGGTTTATATTTTCAACTGATGAAAATATCTGACATTATAAAAGAACAATAATTAAAATTTAATTACTTTATGTAATCAATTACAGACAGTATGTAGAATGTAATGTAGAATGATTATGGTTTTGTGGGAGAAATAATGGGAAACTCTGGGCAGGAGAGAGAGTAGGTAGGAGAAGGAGGTTATAAAAGCGTACTTGATACGTTAAATATACGAAATGTCTAATTATGTGGAACTTAGAATATTTTCATAGTCTATAAATGTTTCTGATGTCTAATCAACATTAGATAGTATCCATGTGATACATTGGACTGTGTAGTGATGAGCCCCTGGTGAAGTGCTAGTAACCTCTCCCAGGAGCTCCAACGGACTCTCAACGGTACGTAAAGTGCCTGGGTCAGAAGAAAGAAAGAAGTGTGCCTCATCTATAAGTACATTGATTGTGTATAAAAGCCATATGTATTTTGTTACATAGGATGATGTAAAGTTTATGAGGGATAACAGCACAGAGCAATGAACTTAAGACACGTACAGGTCGATTGTGAGACTCAAGAGTCTCAAAGGGGGGAGTGATGTCGGAGAAATTTTAAGGTTAATTTTATGCTTACTTTTAACATAACAATACTCTGCTTAAAATAGTATATTCTTACAGTATTCAACTATATCCTTACAGTATTCAACTATATCCTTACAGTATTCAATTATAACTTAAGAGAAGGCTTTGCTTGAGGCAAAAATATGATAATCAAGCATAACTATAGAAGTATTGGCATGCTAGTGTAATAACCACACTGAGGTTGGAAAGAGGGAAAAGAAGCATTGGAGATTGCAGGTTGGTCGGTCGGCCTGTCCAATGGGATCATTGGGTTGGCTGACCGGCGATTGAGCTAATGGGAAATTGGATGAGCAAGGTGCATATCCTGTGACTATTTAATCTTAAAACGCAGGCTAATTAATCTTAAAAAGCAGGTTATAAAATGCTTAAAGGCTTAGAGCCCAAGATGTGCACCGAGAGTGAAGAAAAATAAAAACTAGACAAAAGAGGAAATAGACTAGACAGTGTGGTTACAGGGACATTAGTGAATAAGAAACATAAACATAAATAGCTGGTGTGCGAGACCATGTAGCCGCAACACTTGCTTTGCGCTGAGCTAGGTGTCATAATGCTGACTTTGCAAATGTGCAGTTACCCAAACTTGCAAACGTCTAGAACATCGTGTTCAAGGTCAATACTATGTCAGAAGTCACAAGGAGGTGAAGAGAACATCATGTTCAAAGAATCAAAATAAGAAAAAAAAAAAAAAATGAAGGTTCTAGGAAAGAGGTTGAGACGTTCTGAAGAGCTGAAGAGATAGCCATAAAAGGTCACAGATAAGTCTGTATGCAAATTAGGTAAGGAGGGGCTCGATTGAAGGGGATGAAATGTTAAAATTGAATTGGATGTATAAATAGTAGGGAATTTTTAAAAGGTCTTCAGACCAGCTGCTCTCTTCAGTAATGTACATCTGACAGGTGTGTCTTACTGAATAAAGAATTTGCTTGTCCCCATCAGCTGATATTGACCGCTCTTTATTTTTGCTTAGTTTGGTAGTTTACTGAATTTCATTTTGATAAGTTTACTGAGTTAATTGAAAGTTAAGGGGAAATTGATACAACTCAACATTCATCCTGCGATATGTCCACTCAGAGGGGGCTCTGAGTTCCAACACTGACTCTCAGAAGCATAAAATAAATCATTCATTCATTCATTCATTCATTGTCTACCGCTTATCCGATCTATACTCGGGTCACGGGGAGCCTGTGCCTATCTCAGGCGTCATTGGGCATCAAGGCAGGATACACCCTGGACGGAGTGCCAACCCATCGCAGGGCACACACACACTCTCATTCACTCATGCAATCACACACTACGGACAATTTAGAGATGCCAATCAACCTACCACGCATGTCTTTGGACGGGGGGAGGAAACCGGAGTCCCCGGAGGAAACCCCCAAGGCACAGGGAGAACATGCAAACTCCACACACACACGGCGGAGGCGGGAATCGAACCCCCAACCCTGGAGGTGTGAGGCAAATGTGCTAACCACTAAGCCACCGTGCGCCCCAAAATAAATCATTAATAATAATAATAATGAAGGAAAATGAAGCATGGTTCAGCTGTACTGTGTGACTCAAGTGTAAGAGGAGCATAAGAACATCTGCACTTCCCCCTCACACCCGCCAGAGGGAGCCCTCTCCTGAGTAATGTGAACTTCCGTGTCACTTATTCACTACCAGGTTTTGGGATTGTTTAACACACGTTCACGCTGCACTCGATGTGAAGTATTGTTAGTAATGCCGAGTTCACATTGCATGATTTCAGCCCTGATTTTCACTCGCCGGCAGGTTTTGCGAAATCCCCGACAAATGCCCGATATCAAAAGCAAATCGGAGTTTTTTCTGTTTTGTGTTGTTTTTTTCCCCTTTATTCAATAAAGTTAGCGTGTGTATCCAAACTCTGATGCTTCTGCGATGTCATTACAAGTAGGAAGTGTAGACCTGATTAAGTTTAAAAATTTATTACACCTCACAGGATAGAAGTAATATTTTATGATGAATAGTCGACTTTGTAATCATGTTAAAAATCTCTGCATGAAAATGTAAATGTAAATAAAATATGAACAATTATGTGGGTAATATTTGCCTAATTTGCCTAGTTTCTCTTCCCAAAAAGAGTGATTAGTGTCTGTCAGTTACTCACAGCAGTTTCTCCAGTTTACACTCGTGTTTCTTCAGTAGATCACAGAGCTTCTCCACTCCTGAGTCTCCCAGTTCACACTCACTCAGATCCAGCTCTCTGATGTGTGATGGATTTGTACAGAGAGCTGAAAATAAATCAGTACAGGATTTCCCTCTTACACTGCTCCATAGTCTACAGAGGGATAGGAAGATAATATTATAATATGGTTGTAATAACTGTTAGATTACCGCTAATAAAATAATAATAATTATTATTTTTTCTTCTTCTTCTTCTTCTTCTTTTTTTATTATTTACATATGCACATAATAAATATTCAGAAAGAATTTTGAAATGAATTATAAAGGACTGAAGAATATTAACCTGCTTAAAGATTATTATTATTATTATAATTATTATTGTTATAATAAAACTGGACTATTTGTAGATTGATGAATTTAAAATGTAAAGGTTCATTACTCACTTTAGTGTCTGCAGTGTACATTTAGGATTCTTCAGGAAATCACACAGATCTCTCAGTCCAGACTCTCCTGGTTTATTCCTGTTCAGATTCAGCTCTCTCAGGTGTGAAGGGTTTAAAACCAGAGCAGAAATCACATGTGAACAATCATCATCTGTCATACTGTCTTCTTTATACAACCTGGAGAGAGAGAGAGAGAGAGAGAGAGAGAGAGAGAGAGAGAGAGAGAGAGAGAGAGAGAGAAAGAGAGAGAGAGGAGGTCAGGTTAGTTTCTGCTAGAACACACCCAGTGCTCCACTTCCTGTCCACCATTTACTTAGTAGTTTGTGCAGCACTTTTTTCCACCTTGTAGTTTATTTTGCTGTGTTTTCAGTTTCCAGTCTCTGGTTTTCTTTCATTAAGTTTAGTTCGTGTCACTAAATGTAACTTTGTTTACTAGTTTCAGTTTTGTCTGATGAAGCACAGACTGTCCTCGTCATTTCACTGAGCACTAGAACACCTGAAAGTTGTCAGGACATGGTTTAGGTTTCAATCAAAATGTATTAAAATTAGTCTGAAACCATGAGAGCAATGAAACTCAAACACTTGTATGTTTTCAGTACACATGCAGTATGTTGGTGATGGTACAGTTGGTATGGGATCATTGCTGTTTTCTCCAACTGTCCAGAAACATGCAGGAAGGTGGACTGACTACACTAAACTGCCCCCTAGGTGCCCACGCTGACAGGATAAAGCACACGAGTACACACTCTCACCAATATTGGACAGAAGATTGTAAAAAAGACCAGGTTTATAACTGAAGCTCTTCATCTGAATCTGTAGGATTTTATTCATTGTGCTGCTGCCACATGATCGGCTGAAAATGATATGAATGAGCAGGTGTTCAGGTGTTCCTAATAAAGTGAGCAGTGTGTGTATATAAACATAAGACTGTTATCTTATGGACACGGTCATTGATTTCAAGGGCCCGTCCATGTAGAAAATTACATCTGCATAATAAAATAGTAAATTTCATATAGATATTTTAGCAGAACTAGCAGAATCATAACACACGAGAAGACAAAAACAACACATAAAAGCCCTATTCACACTGGATTAGTTTATCAGGGAAATATCTGTCATTTTTTTTTCCCCCCAATGATAAAACTTTCATATCTGGACAGTAGACTGACCCCAGGAGGAGTGAGTTTCTAGCTGGTTGTATTTTCTATGTAAACTGATGTATGCTTCACATGGTCATATGATCATGCTCAGTCCACCACATGTCCAAGTTATTTCAGTTAGGGATGAAGTTACAGCAATAATTTGAAAAAACAATAAAAAATAATTACAAACTATGAGAAGCATCTATTTCTGTTTGGTGACTTGGACAGTGTTTAATATCTGTGGGAGGGGGAGTGATACACACACTGTGAGACTAAATACAGCAAGTAACAGCAGTCACACATCTTTTTTTCACAACACGAGGTTACCTCTGTTCTGAACATCACAAAGATTTGTATTGTGAATGAACAATGTCAATAAAGTCACGGAGGAGGTCCTGTAAAAGCAGAAATGACCCCAGGACCTCATGTACATTAAATGGCATCCAAATAGGGCTGTAATTATAATTGTATAAATATATATATGTATATATGAGGACTTTCTGGAACAAGTGAAAGTGCAGTGTGATCATGTGACCCTCTGAGAGTGCAGACAGAAGAACGCTCACACATGGAAGCTTCAATTCACAGCAGCTCACGTTCTCTTAATAAACACACACATGCTGAAGTCGGCCATTGCACTCTCTGTTAATGATACACTCCACACACCAGATAATGACAGTAATGCAGGAAAATAGAGATGTGTGTGTTTATAACTGTTTCTTACGTAAGTTTCTGCAGTCTGTAATGTGGATCCTGCAGCAGAGCTGAAAGCTGCTTCACTTTGACGTCTTCAGGTGTTTTGTTGCTCAGATCCAGCTCCGTGTGCAGTAAGGGGTTTTTACTGAACATTTTAGTAAGACACGTGTAGGCTTCCTCTGCATCAGGACTTTTCAACAACCTGTAGAGAAAAATGATATGGAGACGTTAATAACTGTGTACTGAGAGCAATAAGGAGCTGATGGTTATGTGCTTTAGCTTCAGTTTTTGCTTCAGTTTCTGTTTTCAGTGAGTTTCCTTATCCTTTATCCAGCTATATCTGTTACAGAATCAGTGCACATTCATCCTCATGTCTTAATAAAATGGATAATTATCAGTCTTTACTGTTACTATTTATAACTGTTCATGAAAAAACTCTATCCAGAAATGTTTCCTGATTCATCAGAAAACTGAACATTACAATGTGACATAGTGACATCAAATAATTCAGATTAAACCATTAAGCAGAATGAAGTCATTTTCAAAATGTCAAATGCTAAAGTGGTAGAAAGATCAAGTTCTTTCATTTCTCCTCACCTCAGTGTGTTCAGTTTACAGTCTGGATCCTGCAGTAAAACAGTGAGCAGCTTCACTCCTGATGCTCCAGGGTCGTTCCCTCTGAGATCCAGCTCTATCAGGTGAGATGATTTCAGAGCTTCAGACAGAGCACTGTATCCTTCCTCTCTGATATAATTGTCCATTAGTCTGAAAAAAAATGAATTTTACTTCCAGAATATCACAAATATTGTACAAAAAAAATACATATGATTTTAGGCATTAAGACTTTATATACAAACTGTGAACTGAATCTATTTTTAATGTTAATTTATTAACCCGAGAGTGTCACTGAATGGAGTCTGTACAAATTACTTGGTCGCAATTAACAAACTAATATTAATTACGGGGGGCACGGTGGCTTAGTGCGCTGGGGCGTTTTGCAGCTGAGTGTGAAGCGGCTGGGATGAGGGTCAGCACCTCCAAATCCGAGGCCATGGTTCTCGACCGGAAAAAGGTGGCTTGCACCCTTCAGGTTGGAGGGGAGGTCTTTCCTCAAGTGGAGGAGTTTAAGTATCTCGGGGTCTTGTTCACGAGTGAGGGGAAAGGGTGGATCGCGATGAACGCTTGCCTAGTGGTTAGCACGTTTGCCTCACACCTCCAGGGTTGGGGGTTCGATTCCTGCCTCCGCCGTGTGTGTGTGGAGTTTGCATGTTCTCCCTGTGACTCGGGGGTTTCCTCCGGGTACTCCGGTTTCCTCCCCCAGTCCAAAGACATGCATGGTAGGTTGATTGGCATCTCTAAATTGTCCGTAGTGTGTGATTGCGTGTGTGATTGCGTGAGTGAATGAGTGTGTGTGTGTGCCCTGCGATGGGTTGGCACTCCGTCCAGGGTGTATCCTGCCTTGATGCCCTATGACGCCCGAGATAGGCACAGGCTCCCCGTGACCCCAGTGTAGTTCGGATAAGCGGCAGACAATGAATAAATATTACATGTAGCCAAGTGGAGGAAATTAACAAGACTTAACGTTGCGCATAAATTGGTCATGGGCCCTTTAAGAAACCGTGTTTGCGGCACTTGCTTTGCGGCGTTTCGGCATGTAACACATGTGCGCGGATTTCAGGGTGAGCAAAGCAAAGAACGAAAACTAGTGCTTTGGGTTTGCTGCCATTATTCTGAATTTGGCAGGTAAATGTACATTCTTACAGAAGTTGTAAACAAATTGCATAAAATGTGTATGTGAACTTTGTTAAAAAGTATGTTAAAAATTAATGTTCATGGTTCGTCTTTAAGGACGTTTAGGGATTGCATGTGTGAGGTGGATCGGGTTTAATCACATTTTGGGACACATGCGAGGACTGGGTATGTACAATGAATGTTAAGGAAGCTTCATTTTCTTTATTTACAGCCCAGTACATTTGTCTGGTTGTAGTTTAATCTGTTTACTTGGGAATATGCATGTTAAGATAAGTTTTTACTCAGCATGTGTTTTCAAGAATACTTTGGAGTGTTGTTGTAGGCTAATGTACTGTTTTTATTTTATTCAAATGTTAGCCTCTACCGTATTTCATTGTATTTCATTTTATTTTATTTTACTCCATTCAATTTCATTTTAGTGCAATTCAGGAAGACTAAATTTTCCTATATCTGAACTGAACTATATTTGAATAAGATTTGTGTTATCTTTTTAATTTTTGTTATCAATTCTGACTCCCATCGATCGCTGTCCTTCTGAGAGACAGCCGTCAGAATAAAGCCCTATCAGATATTTTTCGTTGTATCCTGTGCTGCCTTCTTACAACCCAGAGGCCACATACAAAACCTCACTGCTTTGATGAATATCACTTCAAAAATGTAAATTAAAAATGTTTTAATAAATTACAATGACATACTTGAGTTCTTCTAGAAGGCAGTGTAGATTTTTTGATTAATGTGTGGACAATAAGATCATTTCTAAAATGCTCATGACACTATTCAAAATCCACAGAAAATATTAGACATAAAATATTGTGTATTTCTCAGCTCTATTACAGCGTCTGGATTATGAATGAAGTGTGTATTAGACGTTACCTCAGAGTGTCCAGTTTACAGAGTTTATTCTTCAGTTCCTCAGAGAGCAGCTTCACTCCTGAATCCTGAATCCTGTTCTTACTCAGATTCAGCTCCTTCAGGGTGGAGTGTTCTGATCTGAGAGCTGTGAGCAGAGCTGAACATCCTTTCTCTGTCACATTACACTCACTGAGCCTGAAAGCACAATTAATCACAGGCTTTTTCTTTAGCACTTCTGTATGCAGAGGGACGTCTGTTCTCCTCAAACTACTCATTACTACTGAAAAAGACTGAAAACTAGATGAATGATTGATAAGCTAAAGACAAAGCATTCAGCATTAACATCACTAACTGAAGTTTACAGATTAATATAGAATTCAATTCCTTACTGAAGTGTTTCAGGTCTGCAGTGTGGATCCTTCAGTAAAACAGAGAGCTGCTCTACTCCTGAGTCTCCGTCTATTTTCCCACTCAGATTCAGATCCGTCTGCAGTATGGGGTTTATACCCAGAACTTCAGTCAGATGATCAGAAGCTTTCTGTGCATCAGGACTTTTCAACACCCTGTAGAGAGAAAGAACAGAGAAATGCTAACATTAATTATATTTACAGCAATGCAGTGCTAGGGTTTTTTTCTATGTAGGTCAATTGTAGAAAACTAGTTTTAAACATTAGCACTTGCACTTTAGCACAATTCTTACTTCAATTTTTTTTGTTTATTTCTTACTTTATAAAACTGAGTATAGAATTTGTAAACATTTAACAGTGTGACCAATAATATCACAGTGCACTATACAGTGGTGCAAACAATGAAACTTTACTAATGACTCAGAATTAAGGCTGTATTTTACATGTACTGGGGAAAACACTCACCTCAGTGTCTTCAGTTTACATTTTTTATCATTCATCAAATTCCTAAGCTCCTTCAGTCCTGATGCTCCAGGGTCGTTCCCTCTGAGGTCCAGCTCTATCAGTGATGAGCGGTTTGACTTCAGAGCTTTAATCAGAGCAGTGTATCCTTCCTCTGTTATATTACAGTCTGAAAGTCTGGAGAAGGAGCAAAAAATGTTAATAATGCTGATTTCCTCTTTAACTTGATTGTGAGAATGCTTTTTATTTATCCCATGTGGTATGTGAACTTATACCGACTTATCGTACAAGATATGGACATCACCTTGGTCATTTTGCTGACCTCGATATTGTACATTGTGTTTACATGCAAGTTTTTTGTTGTTGTTTTTTTTAACATAAGAATGTCACCAACATTTTAGACATCGTGCAACTTCGTGAAACTTGTTTTGTGAAATACAGAGGTGTAATATTCACTGGCATTTTAGTCAGAGGAAAATGAACTAAAACTAATAAACATTACATGAAAAAATATTTTCTAAATGCAAAGGATATTGTCATCAGAAGACACAGGACTAAAAACAGTGTGAAAATCAACACTGGAACTGACCTGAGAGACTGGGATAAATGTTTTGATCTCATAATTGTATGCACTTTAAAAATAATAGTATAAATAATATACATGCACTTTGTTAGGAGTTTGGTTTGTTCTTTGCAACAAAAAAAATAACACCAATGTTTACTTTAGATTTATTTGTCGCCCCTTTTGTGGACTGTTGATTTGAACATCTGGTGTTCACTAGGTGTTCTTCACTCACTGAAATACAGTCTTTAGAGTAAAAATATACATTTTAGTAAATATAATAAAATATTTATTATAATAAATAAAATACAAGTGAAGTGTTAGAATTGAGTTTTTTAGCCCTGTTGACAGCCACAGTGTGTTCTGTGTGTCGGAGGTGGGGCAATAAGTTCCATACAGAAGACTGATCCAGACTGACCTCGCTGAACAGAGGTCATTCCAGCAGTTAGTTAGTTAACCAGGTACATTAGTTAGTCCAGTTAGCCAAATGATGACTTTATCATGTCACTCAAATAAAAAGATGTGGAAAGAGAGATGATGTTTATTGTGCAGCAGCAGTGTAGCTGGTGTCTTAATGCTGAGTGATCACATATACACTAACTGACCATTTCAGTGACACTGAGCAGTGGTGTGTCCAGGTTTTTCATGTTTATTATTTCATTTCCTCCATGGTGCACAATAAATAAACACAATAATGTCTGTAATACATTCGTATTTTCTCCAGATACAGTATATGTAGTAGAAATTGTGTTTAACTTGTCCTCGAAGAACAACTTGCTCTACAAGAGTTCCTTTTATTGATAATGTACCTTTTTCTTATAGTTTTTCTCTAACTGTTTTTCTTTAATTATAATATAATCTCTTTGATTAATTCCAATACATTATTTCTTTATACTTTTATAAATTAGGTCTAAATCTCTGATGATAAAGGCTTTTGGAGAAAACTTGCAAAACAGGCGCACATGTAACATATATTCTTTTTAATCTGTTTATTATTGAATTAGATTCATTTTTATTTGGAAATTTACCCATGAATGATTAGTTGATTAGTTACTGACTAATCTAGTCCTACATGCTACTTATAAACTTATAGAGAAGTAAAGATGTCATTGATCTAGTCATGTATACTGTTAATGAACTTACACAAGCTTCTGGAGTTTACAGGATGAATTCTGTAGTAGAGTAGAGATCTTATCCATTGCTGAATTTCCCAGTGTGTTCTCACTCAGGTCCAGTTCTGTCAGGTGTGAAGGGTTTGAAGTAAGAGCTGATATCAGATCAGTACAGCCTCTGTGTGTAATACTGCTCTTATTCAGCCTGCAGTCAGAGAACACAGCTGAGAAAACCTCTTTAAACAACCCACAACATTAACCATCAAAAATAATTGGAATGTATAAGAAATATTAGAGTGATAATGTGTAGAGTGGAATATCTTTAAATATTTAATGTGAGCACAAACAAAAGCACCAGGTGAGGAATCAGACCACACACCTGAGTGTCTCAGTTCTACACTGTGGATCCTTCAGTAGAACAGAGAGCTGCTTCACTCCTGAGTCTCCGGATATTTTCCCACTCAGATCCAGTTCTGTCTGCAGTAAGGGGTTTGTACCCAGAGCTTTAGTCAGATCATCACAGGCCTTTTCTGCTTCAGGACTCAAAATTCTGAAGAGAGAAAACACATTTCATTATGTTACTGATACCAGAGCTCTGAGTGTGGAGGTTTTCCCCAAAAGATCCAGCTGTTAAATTATGTGAACCAGCACAGACATGACAGCAGCTGGATTTTGTGTTCTTTGTTGATATTCAAGGTCTGTCTCATGTATGTAAACTTTACACAGTTCCATAGAATAAAATGTGAGGTGGTTTTGGAATGGCAGTAACACACTTTGATAGCTCAGCATTAACAATGTGGAAATTATTTTATTTAGTTTACTTTCTAATCTTGACTTGTGGTCTAAAGAGTGAGTGTGTTCAGTCTTTCTAAAGATCTCTAAAACCTTGCTAGTTAACTGAGATACAGTGAATATCATATTTGTGAGTTTGTCTTGGCTTTGACATTTCCGTTCTGTTATTTGGTTTTTGCCCTTTGGATTTGTTAAATGGTCAGATGGATTCTTTATCATTTTGACCTTTATTTCTGACACACTCATTTTGTTTTGTTGTATTTTAATAAACTCCATATTTAAACACTACTTGTCTGTCTTGAGTGTCATCACACTGTAGATATCAGAACGATATAAATTTGATCAGTTGAAGAGTTTTCCCAGAACATAACATCAGTAAAATGATCAGAAAATCATTTGCTTTATCGTCCAGATTTTGCAGGTTCAACTCCCAAGTCCAAGGAAGCAAACTTGACCGTGATCTCAGGGACGGAGGGGTGGCCTACACTCTCTCTCCTATCACTCATTCCTCCAAGTGTGTCCCTGGTCTCTTGGTGGATGCTGTCATGTGATAGGTGAGATCTAACTGGAGGATGGGACTTGGCTTATTTATTAGTTATTATATGATTCTTTTATGTCCAATTGCAAAAGTGTGCAGAACTATGAAAATGATAAAACATTTTTGTTATTTATAAAATATGAAAAAAACTCACCTCACAATCAGTTTAGAGTTTGGATTCAGTAGAAAATAACTAAAAATGTTCCATCGTGACACACTGTAGTTCCCTCTGAGATCCAGCTCTTTCAGAGTTGATGAGGAGTTTGATTCCAGAGTTTTAGCCAGATCACCACATTGTGTTTGTGTGAGTCTACAGTTATTTAGTCTGAAAGAAAATGTTAATAAAGGACATTTCACAGTGAGACAGAGACATGACAGTGACAGTACAGCATCACTGAAGGGTTTGTGATTAATAGTCATTTCAGTTCAGGCCAGTAGACAAGAGTTAGAACCATTATCTAAGAGAAACACAGGTACTGTCACATTTCACACCAGATTCCTGTAATTAGATTAATTAGAATAAAATAATCAATGAATCATGCTATGCTACAGGGCTTACCTGTTTATAATTAAAGGATTTAGATTAACCTTTTATTAGTTTCTTATTAAAAAGTAATAACTTAATGTAATGCCAGATAATCAATTTTAATTCAAAACAATTCAAAAGGGTTTTTATTTTCTATTGTAAATTCACATAGAAATTTTGATGTTCATTATATCCCTCATTAGTTTATTTCCAAAAATACTAAAAATAATTTACTTCAGTCGTTTCAGAGTGCAGTGTGAGTTCTGCAGTAGATCAGAGAGCTGCTTCACTCCTGTGTCTCCAAGTGTATTGTCACTCAGGTCCAGCTCCTTGAGGTGTGAGGGGTTTAAACCCAGAGCTGATACAACAGCAGTACAGTCATCTTCAGTGATACTGCACTTACACAACCTACAGAGAGAGAGAGAGAGAGAGAGAGAGAGAGAGAGAGAGAGAGAGAGAGAGAGAGACTAATTTCAGTATGATTTTTCTTTAATCTACTTAATTTACTTTACTCTACTTAAGAGTGTGAAGTTTCCTTATCAGGCTCCTGTTCTGTTCTTCTGTATCTGTCTCTGCTTGTTGCTCTGACCATGTCTGGGTATCGTATCACTATATACATCACTGTTGGCTTTGTGTCTTTAAGAATTTTTGTTGGTGTTATCTGTAATTCTTTCTGTAGTATGTAATCATCTCACAGTTCCATACTGTACATTACTCTGCTACTCCTTTACCTGCAGGATCTTATTATCTGTGGATTAACTGCTAGTTTGTGACCAGGGTTTATAACATTTCTAGAAGGTTTTCTGTTACTTTTAATGATAATTATAGTTTTAATGAAAAGATTACATCACAACTGGTGGTTGCATGCAATTAAATAGAATTAGTATAAACTGCAATAAAAAATTTATAAACAAATATCTGGTGATTTCAAACAATATACAGTGGTGTGAAAAAGTGTTGGCCCCCTTCCTGATTTCTTATTTTTTTGCATGTTTGTCACACTTTAATGTTTCAGATAATCAAACACATTTAAATATTAGTCAAATATAACACAAGTAAACACATCATGCAGTTTTTAAATGAAGGTTTTTATTATTAAGGGAAAACAAAATCCAAAACTACATGGCCCTGTGTGAAAAAGTATTTGCCCCCTAAGCCTAATAACTGGTTGGTCCACCCTTAGCAGCAACAACTGCAATCAAGTGTTTTCCATAACTTGCAATGAGTCTGTTACAGCGCTGTGGAGGAATTTTGGCCCACTCATCTTTGCAGAATTGTTGTAATTCAGCCACATTGGAGGGTTTTCGAGCATGAACCACCTTTTTAAGGTCATGCCACAGCATCTCAATGGGATTGAGGTCAGGACTTTGACTCGGCCACTCCAAAGTCTTCATTTTGTTTTTAGCCATTCAGAGGTGGACTTGCTGGTGTGTTTTGGATCATTGTCCTGCTGCAGAACCCAAGTTCGCTTCAGCTTGAGGTCACAAACCTGTTAATCTATCAGTTTGGAAAAGGTTATAAAGCCATTTTGTAAAGCTTTGGGACTGCCGCGAACCACAGTGAGAGCCATTATCTACAAGAGAGGTAATGGAGAACCTTCCCAGAAGTGGCCGGCCGACCAAAATTACCCCAAGAGTGCAGTGACAACTCATCCAGGAAGTCACAAAAGACCCCACAACAACATCCAAAGAATTGCAGGCCTCACTTGCCTCAGTTAAGGTGAGTGTTCATGACTCCACCATAAGAAAGAGACTGGGCAAAAATGGTTTGCATGGCAGAGTTCCAAGACGAAAACTGCTGCTGAGCAAAAAGAACATAAAGGCTCGTCTCAGTTTTGCCAGAAAACATCTTGATGATCCCCAAGACTTTTGGGAAAATACTCTGTGGACTGACGAGACAAAAATGGAACTTTTTGGAAGGTCTGTGTCCCATTACGTCTGGCGTAAAAGTAACACTGCATTTCAGAAAAAGAACATCATACCAACAGTAAAATATGGTGGTGGTAGTGTGATGGTCTGGGGCTGTTTTGCCGCTTCAGGACCTGGAAGACTTGCTGTGTTAAATGGAGCCATGAATTCTGCTGTCTACCAAAAAATCCTGAAGGAGAATGTCCGGCCATCTGTTTGTGACCTCAAGCTGAAGTGAACTTGGGTTCTGCAGCAGGACAATGATCCAAAGCACACCAGCAAGTCCACCTCTGAATGGCTGAAGAAAAACAAAATGAAGACTTTGGAGTGGCCGAGTCAAAGTCCTGACCTCAATCCCATTGAGATGCTGTGGCATGACCTTAAAAAGGTGGTTCATGCTCGAAAACCCTCCAATGTGGCTGAATTACAACAATTCTGCAAAGATGAGTGGGCCAAAATTCCTCCACAGCGCTGTAACAGACTCATTGCAAGTTATGGAAAACGCTTGATTGCAGTTGTTGCTGCTAAGGGTGGACCAACCAGTTATTAGGCTTAGGGGGCAAATACTTTCTCACACAGGGCCATGTAGTTTTGGATTTTGTTTTCCCTTAATAATAAAAACCTTCATTTAAAAACTGCATGATGTGTTTACTTGTGTTATCTTTGACTAATATTTAAATGTGTTTGATTATCTGAAACATTAAAGTGTGACAAACATGCAAAAAATAAGACATCAGGAAGGGGACCAACACTTTTTCACACCACTGTACACTATACATGTATTGCCAGAGCCTCTTCTTAAAGACATAAAATCTTCTCAATGTCCTCTATTTTAAAGTCTGATTTTACCCCAGTTTCAGAAATTTGAATGGTTGATTCTTCAGCACGCCACAGAGCTCCTTCATTTCAAAATAATTTAAGTTATTATTTAAGAGTTATTATTTATTCTGAATTCAAAATCTATCTTAGACCTTTCTTTTTTTCACCTCTCATTCGTTTTTGTTTAGATTAAAAATAATGTACTTCAGTTTCTCCAGAGTGCAGTGTGAGTTCTGCAGTAGATCAGAGAGCTGCTTCACTCCTGTGTCTCCAAGTGTATTGTCACTCAGGTCCAGCTCCTTGAGGTGTGAGGGGTTTAAACCCAGAGCTGATACAACAGCAGTACAGTCATCTTCAGTGATACTGCACTTACACAACCTACAGAGAGAGAGAGAGAGAGAGAGAGAGCAGACTGAGAAGGTTACTTCAGTGTGAATTTCCACTACTAAATTTACTGTATCTGAAATTCTTGTCATATGTAATCATCTCACGGTTCCATGCTGTGTATTACTCTGTGTATTAATCTGTTACTTTTTTACCAGTATGATTTGATTATCTAGATTGTGACCAGTGTTTATAACATTTCTAGAAGGTTTTCTGTTACTCTTAGTAATACAGTAATTATAGTTTCTATACATAGATTAATCAAGCTGGTGGTTACAGCTGACAAAACTGAATTTACTGCATTAATAATACATATATTTGTTCATTATAAACAGTAACACTATACATACAAGGTCTGTCCAGAAAGTATCTAGCCAAAGGGAAATTTATTCATTCATTCATTGTCTACCGCTTATCCGATCTATTCTCGGATCATGGGGAGCCTGAACCCGTGATCTCAGGCGTCATTGGGCATAAGGCAGGATACACCCTGGATGGACTGCCAACCCATCGCCGGGCACACACACACAATTTAGAGATGCCAATCAACATACAATGCATGTCTTTGGACTGGGGGAGGAAACCGGAGTACCCCAGGGAAACCCCTGAGGCACGGGGAGAACATGCAAACTCCACACACACACACACGACGGAGGTGGGAATCGAACCCCCAACCCTGGAGGTGTGAGGCAACCGTGCTAACCACCAAGCCACCGTGCCACCCTATTTATTTATTTATCTATCTATCTATCTATCTATCTATCTATCTATCTATCTATCTATCTATCTATCTATCTATCTATCTATCTATCTATCTATCTATCTATCTATTTATTTATTTATTTATGTCAGTGAACAAACTGCTCTCCATCATGGACAATCATTCTCACCCACTCTACAATACACTACAGAGAATGGAGCTCATTCTCCAAAAGACTCGTTCAGATTCGTGTCACAGAGAACGTTACAAGAGATCATTCATACCATTTGCAGTAACATTGTATAATAGCTCACCTGTGTGTGACAGGTGATAACACTCTCACACTGCACTATTACAACTATTAACACTTTTGCTAGACTCACAAGGTTCTTCATATTTATTATATACTGCCAATTTGCACATGTACTGTACTGTAATGTAAATACTAATCTAAATCTGATTAAATGCACAACTGTTTCATAACTGCAATGCTATTTTTAATTAAACTTATTGTATTCTATATTTAAGGTTTTCTTCTTACTACTTTCTACATCTTTCTTCTTTATATTTATGTGTGACATATTTATACATACATACATATACATGCATCTGTATATATATATAAAATATATATATATATATATATATTTATATATATTAAAGTTGATGAGCCATACAATGAAGCTATGGGAAATTTGTGAGCAGCAGTATGGCTTCATGCCCAGAAAGAGCACAACAGATGCAATTTTTGCTCTGAGAATTTTGATGGAGAAGTATAGGGATGGTCAGAGGGAGTTGCACTGTGTGTTTGTAGACTTGGAGAAAGCGTATGACAGGGTGCCAAGAGAAGAGCTGTGGTACTGTATGAGGTGGTGCAGGACATGTATGAGAGGAGCAGGACAGTGGTGAGGTGTGCTGTAGGTCAGACAGAGGAGTTCAATGTGGAGGTGGGACTGCATCAGGGATCGGCTCTGAACCCCTTCCTGTTTGCTATGGTGATGGACCAGTTGTCAGAGGAGGTCAGACAGGAGTCTCCTTGGACAATGATGTTTGCAGATGACATTGTGATCTGTAGTGAGAGCAGGGAGCAGGTGGAGGAAAACCTGGAGAGGTGGACGTTTGTGCTGGAGAGAAGAGGAATGAAAGTCAGTCGTAGTAAGACTGAGTACATGTGTGTGAATGAAAGGGAGGGAAGTGGAACAGTAAGGTTACAGGGTGAAGAGGTGAAGAAGGTACAGGAGTTTAAGTACTTGGGGTCAACAGTCCAGAGTAATGGAGAGTGTGCGAAAGAGGTAAAGAAGCGAGTGCAGGCAGGTTGGAATGGGTGGAGAAAGGTGTCAGGAGTTCTGTGTGATAGGAAAATATCAGCGAGAATCAAGGGGAAGGTGTACAGGACAGTGGTGAGACCGGCCATGCTGTATGGTTTAGAGACAGTGTCACTGAGGAAGAGACTGGAGTCAGAGCTAGAGGTAACAGAGCTGAAGATGTTGAGGTTCTCTTTGGGAGTGACAAGATTGGACAGGATTAGGAACGAGTACATCAGAGGGACCGCTCATGTTGGACGTTTGGGGGACAAAGTTAGGGAGGCCAGATTAAGATGGTTTGGACATGTTCAGAGGAGGGAGAGTGAGTATATTGGTAGGAGAATGTTGGACATGGAGCTGCCAGGCAGGAGGCAAAGAGGAAGGCCAAAGAGGAGGTATATGGATGGAATTAATGAGGATATGAAGCTAGTGGGTGCAAGTGTTGAGGATGCAGAAGATAGGGATAGGTGGAGAGAGATGATTCGCTGTGGCAAAAACTGAAGGGAAAAGACGAAAGAAGAAGAAGAGGAAGATATATATATATATATAAGTGTGTGTTGCCTCCTGGTGGTCCAACGGCAGGATCCCTCTCTGATCTCTCTGATTGCCGCGGCCTGGGTTCAATTCCTGGGCAGGATGCTAACCCAGCCAGAAGAGTTAACTCTCGGTGCAAGTACCAAGCCCGGATTAAATGGGAGGGTTGCATCAGGAAGGGCATCCGGCGTAAAACCTGTGCCAAATCGAAATGTGGCAACTCCAAACAGTGAACAGCCGAAAGAACAACAACAAATTTTTTTTTGTGTCTTACCTGTTTAAGCTGCTGTAAATTAAAGTATCATTAAACTCTATCTATCTATCTATCTATGGAAGAAGATCAAGCTATAAGAAATGTTGTACATAGAGTAATTACACCTCAGTCCCATTTAATGTAGGCACATCGGGACCTCACACAGTTCACCCAGCAGCCACACAGTACATTTGCTCACTCGGTGGTGTCTAGCACCCTCACTGGCTAGTACAGTGAAGTCGCCATTGTTCATGCATGTGCAATCCAGTCCACCCTCCTTGATTGGTAGGTTACACCAAAGTCATGAAGACTGTTCTAGTCATATAAACAATGGCTGGGCTTTTTCCGGACAGACCTTCTACATTGGCAGCACGTTTTCTTAAAGTTTTAAAGACCTCTGTTCTTTCTGACATTACTGATTTTATTACAAATACTGACTTTACCCCAGTTTCAGCAGATTGAACTGTTGATTCTTCAGCACACCACAGAGCTCCTTCATTCCTGATCCTCCCAGTTTATTCCCACTCAGCTCCAGCTCTCTCAGGTGTGAGGGGTTTAAACCCAGAGCTGATGTCAGAGCAGCACAACCTTCATTTGTCATCCTGCTGTTATTTACTCTGGATACAGAGACACAACAAGGAAGAGCAGTCTTTTGTTTAAATGTAGTTTTATATAGTTTTAATGTAAAATATATAGTTTAAAATTAAAGTACAATATTTCATAAATTATATAATACACAGTTATTAGATTCCAAAAGGAATACACTAGACTGTTTTAATTTAAGTGATAAAAACTACCTCATCTCTGGTCTGCAGGTAAAATGGTAAAATTAATGGTGAAATCATTGCAATAAACATTTCAAGAATTTTTAACTTATAACTTGAACTTGAATAGGAGAAGTGAACTGACCTCAGTATCTCCAGTTTACAGTTTGGACTCTTCAGTCCAGCACAAAGCT
>JAUCMX010000004.1:1347474-1371494 GCA_033459395.1 Hemibagrus guttatus
TCTTTGGGCAGGTGCAGGATGCTCTGAGGAATCCAGTGTAGACCGTCCCAGAAGAAGTCCACCAGCAGGGCCTGGATGCTTGCCAGCAGGTTTTGCGGTGGATCCACACATGCCAGCTTGTGCCAGAGGGACGACGCGGCTAGGTTGTTGATGACCAGCGTTCGCCCCCTGTAGGACAGCCTTGAGACCAGCCGCTTCCACCTGCTCAGTCTGCCTTTCACATGCTCTACAGTGCCTTCCCAGTTTTTGTTTAAAAACTCATTATTCCCCAGGTAGACACCCAAGTACTTAAAACCATCTTTTTTTCCCCACTAGACCCCCTGGTAGTGTCGGTCGCTCTCCTCCCCACTCCCCAACTAAAATGGCTTCACTTTTCGCCCAGTTGACTTTTGCAGAAGATAAAACTTGAAAGTCATTTAAAATGTCAGTTAAAACATTCGAGTCTTTCTGTGAGTCTATCATTACTACCAGGTCATCTGCATACGCTGACAGACAGATAGAGGCATTAGTGTATGGAACTTTAAAACCAGAAAGATGACTTCTGAGTTTATTTAAAAGAGGTTCAATCGCTAATGTGTAGAGCATGCCTGACAAAGCACAGCCCTGCCTGATACCTCTCAACACTTTAAAAGGAGCACATAAACCACCATTAACCTTCAATACACTCTCAATTTCACAGTACAACACCTTGATCATGGGTATAAAACCTGGGTTGAACCCGAAGGTTTCCAGCACCTTCCACAAGTATTCATGCTCAACCCGGTGAAAAGCCTTTTCCTTATCTAGAAAAATCAGACCAGTCTGTAAGCCCAATAGTCTAGAGACGTCCAAAATGTCATGAATTAAATATATATTATCAAATATAGACCTAGCAGACACACAGTACAACTAGTCCTGGTGAGTGATCTGCTCCATAACCTTGGTCAGTCTTGAGGCTAATGCTTTTTAAAGCAGCTTGATGTCAGTGCACAGTAGTGACACTGGGTGCCAGTTCTTCAGGGGGGTCAAGTCTCCCTTTTTCAGCAGCAGGGTCAGGACGGCCCTCCTGCAGCTCAGCGGTAGCTGACCGACATTCATGCTGTCCCTTAGGACCTCCAGTACGTCCTGCCCTATTACTGCCCAGAAAGCCCTTGTAGAATTCAACAGGGAGACCATCTATACCTGGCACCTGTCCATTCTCCATGCTTTGGAGAGCTTTGTGGAGCTCTGCGAGTGTCAATTCTCCGTCCAGCTCCCTGGCCGCTTGCTCTGAGAGCTTCGGCAGGTCTTTCAGAAAGCTCTCCTCCACTATCTGTGCCCCTGACCTCTCGCTGCTGTACAGCTTCAAGTAGAAGCGTACTGTCGGCTTACGAATTTCAGTGGGCTCCGACAAGAGATCCCCTGGTTCTGTTCACACAGCATGTATAAATCTTTTCTGTCCATTCTTTTGCTCTAAATTGAAGAAGAACTTGGAAGGAGCATCCATCTCTGTCACACTTGTGAAGCGAGAGCGGACCAGCGGCCTCTGTGCTGTGACGTCTAACAGGTCATTCATTTTAGCTTTTTTACTTTTGAGTAACACTTAGTAAAAAACGTCAGTTGATGCTTAAAACCATAAAAACAATCCAATCTCGCCAGAGAGAGTGTGTTGTCTGTGGAGTGGGCCCACGTGTACTGTCTCTGTTTTTTATTTAGGTTCCTCCATACATCACTTAGCTCATGGGCCTCAATCATGTCCCACAGGCGCTTACGAGAAGCCATGTGAGGTTCCACATGATTCCGATCTAAATTATTTGTTGTGCAATTAAAATCTCCACCCAAAATTAAAATATCAGTAATATTACTAGTAGTACCCTATTAGTAATGACACTGTTTAACTTGTCGAAAAAACTCATTCTCTCCACTGCACTCCTTCACCCAATCAGCAGCATTGCTGTTATCACTGTGGCTTTCCTGCAGCATCATGGCATCAATCCGCTTCTGTTTCACAAGTTCATACAACTTAACTCTCTTATTATACTCTCTTGCTCCATTAACATTCAAGCTCGCAACGTGAATCCTGTTCATTAAAAAGTATAGATAAAATAATCAGAGGGTGAAAACCACTCTATCATAAAACACATCACACACATTACAAATCATCATCAGAGTTTTCCTTATTCACCTTAGTTATCAGTTTCCACAAGCGATAGACTTCCACATCAACAAAAGCGCCTTCTCTTCTGAAATGTTTAACATCGTGAATAAACTGTTTTCTGTCTGGGAAAAACTCTTCAATCACTACGTTTTTTTGCCACTTGGTGGTTCTCAGAAATTCTTTAATGTTCTCAGCAGGGTAAACAACACTTAGCTGTTCTTCCTGTGAGGCGAAGTTAAAAACAGAATCTGACAAACAGTCTTCACTGTCTGACTCTCTATCGTCTGTTTTTGTTTCTGTCTTGGCTTGCTTTTTCGTGTGTCCCTTACCTTTTTTCTTTCTCTTAGTTGGTACTTTAAAAGTGGGCTCGTCCTCCATTTCCACATCTCCCCCGTCCCCATGCACTGGTGTTGTGACTGGTGCTTCCAAGCGACAGCTCTGCACCTCTGTGCCTGCCTCTGCCAGCACAGGCAGCTCCAGCACTGCGCCAGAATCCACTGAGGAGGGCCTTTCCAGGTCCGGTTCAGTCAGGCAGGGCTTTTCCTGGTCTCGATCAGTATCTCCGTGCCTTACTGAGACCAGTTCAGCCGAGCAGGACTTCACCATGACCGGTTCAGCCACGCAGGGCTCTTCTGGGGTTATTGTAGCTCCAGTGGGCTTTTGGGCTGCAGGCTGGGCTTGGGGTTCGCTCTCTGTCTGTTCTGGTGCAGCAGGCACTCGGGGGCTTTCCGCAGCCGGCCGAACTGTGGCCGAAGGGAGAACAACCACAGCAGGCTCAGCTGCTTCTTGCCCCGGTCGCTCAGAAACACCGGGGTCACTTTGCCTTTCAGGACAGGCCCGAACAAGATGCCCTGTTCTACCACATTTAAAACATTTAATATCGGCATCTGAAGATACAAAGATGTTGTAATCGAACCCATCAACACTGAATTTAAAAACAACATTTAGCTCCTCTGTACCTTCTTTAAAAACCATGTACACCATTCTCCTAAAAGACATCAGATGCTTAATCAGTGAGGACTTACAGCCGAGGCGGATTCTCTTAATGGGGGAGACCAGACGCCCGTACCGAGAAAGCTCATTAGCGATTGCTTTATCAGAAATAAAAGGAGGGACATTGGACAGTATGACCTTCTTTGCTGGGGAACTCAAGGGGGAAACCAGTTTGAGTTCGTTATTAATGATGATACCCTGCCCAGTCAGTTTAGTCACTTTAGCAACATCATTAAGAAAGACAACAATTGCACTGTTCATGCGGGAGGCAGCGACGATGTTTTCGTGCCCTACCACATCACCAATCGCCAACACACACGGGAGAGGGAGGAGGTCAGGCAAGTTTCTGCTAGAGCACACCCAGTGCTCCACTTCCTGTATGATCTTCTTGTTGTGATCCATCCTAAAGGTTTGACATGTAGTGCTCAGAATATTCATAGAAAGTAGTTATTTTTAACTGGTTATACTGGTCACCTTCCTGTCCGCTTGAACTAATCTGGCCATTTTCCACTGATATCTCTCATCAACACGACATTTACATCCACATAACTGCTGCTCAACGGATGTTTTTGCACCATTCTGTGTAAACCCCAGAGACTGTTGTGTGTGAAAATCCCTGGAGATCATAAGTTTGAGGAACCAATGACCACGCATCAGTCCGATTCACAGACATCACATTCCTCCGTTCTGATCTTTGGTGTAAATATTAACTGAAGCTCTTTATCTGAATATGTAGGATTTTATTCATTGTGCTGCTGTCACATCATGGCTGACTATAACAATATATAAGTTTCATAACTGAGGATATTTTATGATATTTTCATGACCACAGGCTTTTCACAGGTGTATTTGTATCATAATGCAGAAAACAGTGAATAGATTATCAGGATCAGCATTGCTCTCACATTTTCATAATAAATTATTACATTTCATATAGATATTTTAGCAGAACAAGCTGACTCATAACACATAAGAAGAAGACAATAACAACAGCACATAATCCCTATTCATACTGAATTACATTATTAAGTGAATATCTGTCTTTTTTTTAACATGTCTTCTAAGTGATAAAACTCATGTATCTGGACAATAAACTGACCACAGGAGGAGTGACTTTCTAGCAGGTTGTATTTTCTGGCCATCTGTTAATGATACACTCCACACACCAGATAATGACAGTAATGCAGGAAAATAGAGATGTGTGTGTTTATATCTGTTTCTTACGTAAGTTTCTGCAGTCTGTAATGTGGATCCTGCAGCAGAGCTGAAAGCTGCTTCACTTTGACGTCTTTAGGCTTTTTTTTGCTCAGATCCAGCTCCGTGTGCAGTAAGGGGTTTTTACTGAACATTTTAGTAAGACACGTGTAGGCTTCCTCTGCATCAGGACTTTTCCACAACCTGTAGAGAAAAATGATATGGAGACGTTAATAACTGTGTACTGAGAGCAATAAGGAGCTGATGGTTATGTGCTTTAGCTTCAGTTTTTGCTTCAGTTTCTGTTTTCAGTGAGTTTCCTTATCCTTTATCCAGCTATATCTGTTACAGAATCAGTGCATTCATCCTCATGTCTTAATAAAATGGATAATTATCAGTCTTTACTGTTACTATTTATAACTGTTCATGAAAAAACTCTATCCAGAAATGTTTCCTGATTCATCAGAAAACTGAACATTACAATGTGACACAGTGACATCAAATAATTCAGATTAAACCATTAAGCAGAATGAAGTCATTTTCAAAATGTCAAATGCTAAAGTGGTAGAAAGATCAAGTTCTTTCATTTCTCCTCACCTCAGTCTGTTCAGTTTACAGTCTGGATCCTGCAGTAAATCAGTGAGCAGCTTCACTCCTGATGCTCCAGGGTCGTTCCCTCTGAGATCCAGCTCTATCAGGTGAGATGATTTCAGAGCTTCAGCCAGAGCACTGTATCCTTCCTCTCTGATATTATTGTCCATTAGTCTGAAAAAAAATGAATTTTACTTTCAGAATATCACAAATATTGTACAAAATAAATACATATGATTTTGGGCATTAAGACTTTATATACAAACTGTGAACTGAATCTATTTTTAATGTTAATTTATTAACCGTAAATCGTCACTGAATGGAGTCTGTACAAATTACTTGGTTGCAATTAACAAACTGATATTACAAAAACTCACTGCTTTGATGAATATCACTTCCCGAAATGTAAATTAAAAATGTTTTAATAAATTACAATGACATACTTGAGTGTTTCTAGGAGGCAGTATGGATTTTTTGATTAGCGTGTGGACAATAAGATCATTTCTAAAATGCTCATGACAATATTCAAAATCCACAGAAAATATTAGACATAAAATATTGTGTATTTCTCAGCTCTATTACAGCGTCTGGATTATGAATGAAGTGTGTATTAGACGTTACCTCAGAGTGTCCAGTTTACAGAGTTTATTCTTCAGTTCCTCAGAGAGCAGCTTCACTCCTGAATCCTGAATCCTGTTCTTACTCAGATTCAGCTCCTTCAGGGTGGAGTGTTCTGATCCGAGAGCTGTGAGCAGAGCTGAACATCCTTTCTCTGTCACATTACACTCACTGAGCCTGAAAGCACAATTAATCACAGGCTTTTTCTTTAGCACTTCTGTATGCAGAGGGACGTCTGTTCTCCTCAAACTACTCATTACTACTGAAAAAGACTGAAAACTAGATGAATGATTGATAAGCTAAAGACAAACCATTCAGCATTAACATCACTAACTGAAGTTTACAGATTAATATAGAATTCAATTCCTTACTGAAGTGTTTCAGGTCTGCAGTGTGGATCCTTCAGTAAAACAGAGAGCTGCTCTACTCCTGAGTCTCCGTCTATTTTCCCACTCAGATTCAGATCCGTCTGCAGTATGGGGTTTATACCCAGAACTTCAGTCAGATGATCAGAAGCTTTCTGTGCATCAGGACTTTTCAACACCCTGTAGAGAGAAAGAACAGAGAAATGCTAACATTAATTATATTTACAGCAATGCAGTGCTAGTTTAAAACTACTTTTAAACATTAGCACTCTTACTTCATCCAACTTCATCTTTATGTATTTCTTAAAAATAGTAAAACATTTAACAGTGTGACCAATAATATCACAGTGCACTATACAGTGGTGCAAACAATGAAACTTTACTAATGACTCAGAATTAAGGCTGTATTTTACATGTACTGGGGAAAACACTCACCTCAGTGTCTTCAGTTTACATTTTTTATCATTCATCAAATTCCTAAGCTCCTTCAGTCCTGATGCTCCAGGATCATTCCCTCTGAGGTCCAGCTCTATCAGTGATGAGCAGTTTGACTTCAGAGCTTTAATCAGAGCAGTGTATCCTTCCTCTGTTATATTACAGTCTGAAAGTCTGGAGAAGGAGCAAAAAATGTTTATAATGCTGATTTCCTCTTTAACTTGATTGTGAGAATGCTTTTTATTTATCCCATATGGTATGTGAACTTATACCGACTTATCGTACAATATATGGACATCACCTTGGTCATTTTGCTGACCTCAATATTGTACATTGTGTTTACATGTGTTACGGGGGGCAAGTGCCCCGGATGGACCACTAGGGGGCCATCAGCAGGGGTTTTGTTTATTCAGTCATGTGTTCGTTTTAGCCACGCCTCTTCCTGATGTGCTTCCACCTTTGTTCACCTGTTCCCAATGTGTCTCTAATCATGTTCCTTATTTATAGTGGCCGTCTGTCTCAGTTAAGTTGCTAGTCCTTGTCTTTGTCTTACGTCTATGTGGATGTATGTTCTTTTGTTCAATAAACCCCTGTCTGCCGTCTATCTCTGTGTTGGGTCTGGTTCATTTACACCAGCACAACCAGCCTGCTCCATACAGCTCAGCGTTTTGTGACATGTAAGTTTTTTTTTTGTTTGTTTTTTTTTTTTGTTTTTGTTTTTTTACATAAGAATGAATGTCACCAACATTTTAGACACTGTGTAACTTCTGTTCTTTTGTCTGGTCTAGTGCAGTCAAATTAAACATTAAAATTTCAAATATTAATCAAATTTACGATATAAATCACATTCAAGAACAAAAACTGTGCAACAATGACTTTGAGGGAAAAAAGAATAATTGCAGAGTTTCAAATAATCCAGTCATAGTCAATAAAGTACGACCCGATTAAACTGCATGATCCGAAGCTGAACAGTGAATGAACACTGGTAAACTGAAGCGCTTTACTAGCAGGTTAATTACCTCACCAAAGCATCCTGTATACATATGAGATTAATCAGATAGAGACACACCACCTCACATGTTTTTGTTGAAACTTGTTTTGTGAAATACAGAGGTGTAATATTCACTGGCATTTTAGTCAGAGGAAAATGAACTAAAACTAATAAACATTACATGAAAAAATATTTTCTAAATGCAAAGGATATTGTCATCAGAAGACACAGGACTAAAAACAGTGTGAAAATCAACACTGGAACTGACCTGAGAGACTGGGATAAATGTTTTGATCTCATAATTGTATGCACTTTAAAAATAATAGTATAAATAATATACATGCACTTTGTTAGGAGTTTGGTTTGTTCTTTGCAACAAAAAAAATAACACCAATGTTTACTTTAGATTTATTTGTCGCCCCTTTTGTGGACTGTTGATTTGAACATCTGGTGTTCACTAGGTGTTCTTCACTCACTGAAATACAGTCTTTAGAGTAAAAATATACATTTTAGTAAATATAATAAAATATTTATTATAATAAATAAAATACAAGAGAAGTGTTAGAATTGAGTTTTTTAGCCCTGTTGACAGCCACAGTGTGTTCTGTGTGTCGGAGGTGGGGCAATAAGTTCCATACAGAAGACTGATCCAGACTGACCTCGCTGAACAGAGGTCATTCCAGCAGTTAGTTAGTTAACCAGGTACATTAGTTAGTCCAGTTAGCCAAATGATGACTTTATCATGTCACTCAAATAAAAAGATGTGGAAAGAGAGATGATGTTTATTGTGCAGCAGCAGTGTAGCTGGTGTCTTAATGCTGAGTGATCACATATACACTAACTGACCATTTCAGTGACACTGAGCAGTGGTGTGTCCAGGTTTTTCATGTTTATCATTTCATTTCCTCCATGGTGCACAATAAATAAACACAATAATATCTGTAATACATTGGTATTTTCTCCAGATACAGTATATGTAGTAGAAATTGTGTTTAACTTGTCCTCGAAGAACAACTTGCTTTACAAGAGTTCCTTTTATTGATAATGTACCTTTTTCTTATAGTTTTTCTCTAACTGTTTTTCTTTAATTATAATATAACCTCTTTGATTAATTCCAATACATTATTTCTTTATACTTTTATAAATTAGGTCTAAATTTATAGGTCGGCTTCCAGTTGTTCAGAGCGGATCGGGTCGCAGAATCAGCGGGGAAATCGCGCGGCGGTGGGACATGCTTCTACATCAACGAAAGGTGGTGTACAGATGTTACAGTGTTGAAGAAGATGTGCTGTCCCGATTTGGAAGCGTTCTTCATCAACTGTAAACCGTTCTACTCGCCGCGGGAGTTTTCCTCATTCATTCTTGTGAGTGTTTACATTCCACCGCAAGCACACGTGAGCTCGGCTCTACAACACCTGGCTGATGAGATCACACACACAGAGCAACAACACCCGGACTCTGTTATCATTATTCTCGGGGACTTTAATAAAGCAAACCTCTCACATGAACTGCCAAAATTCAAACAACACATTTCGTGTCCCACCAGAGACAAAAATATTTTGGACCACTGCTACACCACAATAAAGGATGCATATCGCTCTGTCCCCAGAGCAGCTTTAGGACTCTCTGACCACTGCCTGGTTCATCTTCTCCCTACATACAGGCCAAAACTTAAATCTGCTAAACCTGTAGTAAGGACTGTAAAGAGATGGACCAGTGAAACAGAACAGAACTTACAGGCCTGTTTTGAATGCACTGATTGGAGTATTTTTGAAGCTGGTGCCACTGATCTGGATGAGCTCACAGAGACTGTAACATCATACATCAGTTTCTGTGAAGACATGTGCATCCCTACCAGGACTTATTTAACATTCAACAATGATAAGCCATGGTTCACATCAAAACTCAGACATCCTCGTCAGGCCAAAGAGGATGCCTTCAGGAATGGGGACAGAGTCTTGTACAATCAGGCCAGAAACACATTGAATAAGGAGATTAGGGTGGCTAAGAGGAGCTATGCTAAAAAGCTGGAAAACCAATTCTCTTCCAACGACTCTGCTTCAGTGTGGAAAGGCCTGAAATACATCACAAACTACAAGACACCATCCCCCAGCACTGAGACCAATCAACAACTTGCTGAAGACCTGAATGAGTTTTACTGCAGATTTGAAACTGCCGGTCTAACACCCCATGCCCCATCTGAACATCTCTCTATACAGCCATTAACACCTCCAGCAACCCCCCTCTCCCCCCCTCCTGCACTTCGGATCAGTGAAGATGATGTGCGTCAGATCTTCCTGAAGCAGAAGAAAAGAAAAGCACCAGGCCCAGACGGTGTCACACCAGTCTGTCTGAGAACCTGTGCTGACCAGCTGGCCTTCATCTTTTCACAGATCTTCAATAGATCACTGGAGCTGTGTGAAGTCCCTGCCTGCTTCAAACGTTCCACCATCATCCCCATCCCAAAGAAACCCAAGATGACAGGATTTAATGACTACAGACCTGTTGCTTTAACGTCTGTGGTCATGAAGTCGTTTGAAAGACTGGTGTTGGCTTATCTGAAGAACATCACTGGACCCTTACTGGACCCCCTGCAGTTTGCTTACCGAGCAAACAGGTCCGTGGATGATGCAGTCAACATGGGACTGCACTTCATCCTACAGCATCTGGACAAATCAGGGACTTATGTGAGGCTCCTGTTTGTGGACTTTAGTTCGGCCTTTAACACCATCATCCCAACACTCCTCCAGACCAAACTAACCCAGCTCTCTGTCCCTAGCTCTATCTGTCAGTGGATCACCAGCTTTCTGACAGATAGGCATCAGCTAGTGAAACTGGGGAAATTCAAGTCAAACAGCCGCACCACCAGCACTGGCGCCCCCCAGGGTTGCGTCCTCTCCCCACTGCTCTTCTCCCTTTACACCAATGACTGCACCTCTACTGATCCATCTATCAAGCTCCTGAAGTTCGCGGACGACACTACAGTCATCGGCCTCATCCAGGACGGTGATGAGTCTGCTTACAGACAGGAGATTGAGCAGCTGGCTGCCTGGTGTAGTCGTAACAATCTGGAGCTCAACACGCTCAAAACAGTGGAGATGATAGTGGACTTCAGGAGGAACACCCCTGCACTCCCCCCACTCACCATCATGAACAGCACTGTACCAACAGTGGCGTCATTCAGGTTCCTGGGCACCACCATCTCTCAAGACCTGAAGTGGGACACTCACATAGACGCCACTATCAAAAAGGCCCAACAAAGACTGTACTTCCTTCGGCAGCTGAGGAAGTTCAACCTGCCACAGGAGCTGCTAATACATTTCTACTCAGCCGTCATTGAGTCTGTTCTGTGCACGTCTATAACTGTTTGGTTTGGCTCAGCTACAAAATCAGACATGAGAAGACTACAGAGAACGGTTCGAACTGCTGAAAGGATTATTGGTGCTCCCCTGCCCACCCTTCAGGAACTGTATACATCCAGAGTGAGGAAAAGGGCTCTGAAAATCACTCTGGACACCTCACATCCAGGCCATATCCTTTTTGACCTTTTGCCATCTGGCCGACGCTACAGAGCAGCAAATACCAGGACAGCCAGGCACAAGAACAGTTTCTTCCCCCAAGCAATCTATCTTTTGAACAGTTGAATGTTCCCAGCATTGGGCAATAATAAAAATAAAAATTAAAAGTGCAATAACCTCATATTTATTACCACACCCACATCCCTACATCTCAACTCATTCTATTCTATTCTGTATATACAAATACTTTATTTTCTTATTTAAATATGTGTATTTTTTATTTTTTATTTCTCATTCTATTTTCTGTTGTTATTTGTACTGTTATTGTTATCTCTGTGCACTGGAGCCTGTTACACTAAAACAAATTCCTTGTATGTGCAAACATACTTGGCAATAAAGCTCTTTCTGATTCTGATTCTGATTCTAAATCTCTGATGATAAAGGCTTTTGGAGAAAACTTGCAAAACAGGCTCACATGTAACATATATTCTTTTTAATCTGTTTATTATTGAATTAGATTCATTTTTATTTGGAAATTTACCCATGAATGATTAGTTGATTAGTTACTGACTAATCTAGTCCTACATGCTACTTATAAACTTATAGAGAAGTAAAGATGTCATTGATCTAGTCATGTATACTGTTAATGAACTTACACAAGCTTCTGGAGTTTACAGGATGAATTCTGTAGTAGAGTAGAGATCTTATCCATTGCTGAATTTCCCAGTGTGTTCTCACTCAGGTCCAGTTCTGTCAGGTGTGAAGGGTTTGAAGTAAGAGCTGATATCAGATCAGTACAGCCTCTGTGTGTAATACTGCTCTTATTCAGCCTGCAGTCAGAGAACACAGCTGAGAAAACCTCTTTAAACAACCCACAACATTAACCATCAAAAATAATTGTAATGTATAAGAAATATTAGAGTGATAATGTGTAGAGTGGAATATCTTTAAATATTTAATGTGAGCACAAACAAAAGCACCAGGTGAGAAATCAGACCACACACCTGAGTGTCTCAGTTCTACACTGTGGATCCTTCAGTAGAACAGAGAGCTGCTTCACTCCTGAGTCTCCCAGTTCACACTCACTCAGATCCAGCTCTCTGATGTGTGATGGATTTGTACAGAGAGCTGAAAATAAATCAGTACAGGATTTCCCTTTTACACTGCTCCATAGTCTGCAGAAGGAGAAATGAGAAGATATTTAGTCTGTTATTAGGGTGAACTCGACTTGCTGCAATATTACAGTAAATGTGTGAGGAATAAAGCACTGTGTTGCTTATAGAGTAAAATGATGAGTGATAAGGTGATGTGATGAAGTGATGAAGTTACTGCCACTAGCATGAACTTGATTACTTTCCTATAACAGCACATCTTTTTTTTTAAATATTTTTTATTATTTAAAAACCAGAGAGAGAGAGAGAGAGAGAGAATTTTTTGAATAACCTGATTGATAGTTCAGTTCAATTATAAAGACATTATTACTCACTTTAGTGTCTGCAGTGTACATTTAGGATTCTTCAGGAAATCACACAGATCTCTCAGTCCAGACTCTCCTGGTTTATTCCTGTTCAGATTCAGCTCTCTCAGGTGTGAAGGGTTTAAAACCAGAGCAGAAATCACATGTGAACAATCATCATCTGTCATACTGTCTTCTTTATACAACCTGGAGAGAGAGAGAGCGAGAGCGAGAGCGAGAGCGAGAGCGAGAGCGAGAGCGAGAGCGAGAGCGAGAGCGAGAGCGAGAGCGAGAGAGAGAGAGAATGTCCCAAACCTCATTCTGGGCAGGTCTTAGGCTGTACCACTTTCATACACAATGCCCTGGACATATGTGAGGTGGTGTATGATGTTTGTGTTCAGAATTTTTCTTCCAGTTGTAACTCAGCAGTACTGAATGTGAGTTACTGTAAATTATTATTCTACAGGTTTACGGATCACAGCAGCTCAGGAACATTATATAGTAAATATATTTTTCTCCTGAATCAATAATACTTTTCTCGTCATTTTTCTATCTTTTCATTTGGTTAAAGATAAAAATCTAAATCTGTGTGTTTATATCTGTTTCTTACGTAAGTTTCTGCAGTCTGTAATGTGGATCCTGCAGCAGAGCTGAAAGCTGCTTCACTTTGACGTCTTCAGGTGTTTTGTTGCTCAGATCCAGCTCCGTGTGCAGTAAGGGGGTTTTTACTGAACATTTTAGTAAGACACGTGTAGGCTTCCTCTGCATCAGGACTTTTCCACAACCTGTAGAGGATTGAAAAAGTTATTTTATCAGAATTTATTTATGTTTAATGTGATGCTATTTGCATGTAGAAGAATCACCTCAGTGTCAGTTTGGGATTTTTGTTGTCAGTAAGTCGTTTCACTCCTGATGCTCCAGGATCGTTCCCTCTGAGATCCAGCTCCCTCAGGTGTGACGAGGAATTCAGTCTCAGAGCTTCAGCCAGATCAATGTATCCTGTCTCTGTTATACTGCAGTCTGAAAGTCTACACAAAAGTACAAGTTTCTCATTTTTTACATAATCTAAAAATACGGAGTAAAACACACAACTTTTAATGTAAAACTATTTTTACTGTTTTTATCTGAAAACATGTTCTGAATTACCAATGTGTGATGTCTGACATTTTCTGAACTAATAAACAGACATTATAAAGTCAGTAGTGATAACTGGAGTATACCAGTAAATAGAAATTGTCCATATTATATATTTCTCCATTCTGTCTGACACGCCCACTCAAATTCAATCTGCTTCAATAAAACTAAATAGCTCTTTTTTTCCTTCATGTTAATGAGTATAAAAATGCACACTAGACTGTCGTGAAGACGTTAAACTCTTAAAGTTACTGACACTGGAGACTATAAATGCTGTAGACGACTGGGGATGATACGAAAATTGATAGGAGACTGTCTACTAACATTTATATTCTTATCCCTTTTCCCTCCTGAGGGGCCTTAGGGATATTTTGTCTGTTATTGTAAAATAACCAGAGGATTTTATAGATGATTGATTTTCTGATTAGTGTGTGGATAATAAGATCATTTCCAAACTGCCCATGACTGTGTACTGTTTGAAATCCACAGGCACTGCAACGCTTTGTGTATTTCTCAGCTCTATTACAGCATCTGGATTATGAATGAAGTGTGTATTAGACGTTACCTCAGAGTCTCCAGTTTACAGAGTTTATTCTTCAGTTCCTCAGAGAGCAGCTTCACTCCTGAATCCTGAATCCTGTTCTTACTCAGATTCAGCTCCTTCAGGGTGGAGTGTTCTGATCTGAGAGCTGTGAGCAGAGCTGAACATCCTTTCTCTGTCACATTACACTCACTGAGCCTGAAAGCACAATTAATCACAGGCTTTTCTTTAGCACTTCTGTATGCAGAGGGACGTCTGTTTCTCCTCAAACTACTCATTACTACTGAAAAAGACTGAAAACTAGATGAATGATTGATAAGCTAAAGACAAAGCATTCAGCATTAACATCACTAACTGAAGTTTACAGATTAATATAGAATTCAATTCCTTACTGAAGTGTTTCAGGTCTGCAGTGTGGATCCTTCAGTAAAACAGAGAGCTGCTCTACTCCTGAGTCTCCGTCTATTTTCCCACTCAGATTCAGATCCGTCTGCAGTATGGGGTTTATACCCAGAACTTCAGTCAGATGATCAGAAGCTTTCTGTGCATCAGGACTTTTCAACACCCTGTAGAGAGAAAGAACAGAGAAATGCTAACATTAATTATATTTACAGCAATGCAGTGCTAGTTTTCAGTAATTGTTTGCTCCATGGTGGAAAACTAGTGTTAATCATTAGCACTCTTACTTTAGCATAATTCTTTATTTTTGTTTTTCCCTTTGTACAAAATAAGGATTAAAAATAAGTAATTGTTGAAAATTGTAAAACATTGTAAAAGTGTGACAAAAAGAGTCATAGAAACTTTACTAATGACTCAGAATTAAGGCTGTATTTTACATGTACTGGGGAAAACACTCACCTCAGTGTCTTCAGTTTACATTTTTTATCATTCATCAAATTCCTAAGCTCCTTCAGTCCTGATGGTCCAGGATCATTCCCTCTGAGGTCCAGCTCTATCAGTGATGAGCAGTTTGACTTCAGAGCTTTAATCAGAGCAGTGTATCCTTCCTCTGTTATATTACAGTCTGAAAGTCTGGAGAAGGAGTAAAAAATGTTTATAATGCTACTTATAAACTTATAGAGAAGTAAATATGTCATTGATCTAGTCATGTATACTGTTAATGAACTTACACAAGCTTCTGGAGTTTACAGGATGAATTCTGTAGTAGAGTAGAGATCTTATCCATTGCTGAATTTCCAGTGTGTTCTCACTCAGGTCCAGTTCTGTCAGGTGTGAAGGGTTTGAAGTAAGAGCTGATATCAGATCAGTACAGCCTCTGTGTGTAATACTGCTCTTATTCAGCCTGCAGTCAGAGAACACAGCTGAGAAAACCTCTTTAAACAACCCACAACATTAACCATCAAAAATAATTGGAATGTATAAGAAATATTAGAGTGATAATGTGTAGAGTGGAATATCTTTAAATATTTAATGTGAGCACAAACAAAAGCACCAGGTGAGGAATCAGACCACACACCTGAGTGTCTCAGTTCTACACTGTGGATCCTTCAGTAGAACAGAGAGCTGCTTCACTCCTGAGTCTCCGGATATTTTCCCACTCAGATCCAGTTCTGTCTGCAGTAAGGGGTTTGTACCCAGAGCTTTAGTCAGATCATCACAGGCCTTTTCTGCTTCAGGACTCAAAATTCTGAAGAGAGAAAACACATTTCATTATGTTACTGATACCAGAGCTCTGAGTGTGGAGGTTTTCTACACATACAAGATCCTGCTGTTAAAGACATGACAGCAGATGGATGTTTTTGGTTTCTTTTGATATCTTTTTCATATGTGAGGTTGTTTTGAAAGACTGGTCAGGTGCCAGTGGCTGAACATTCTTGGCAATAACATACTTTGATACCTTAGCATTAATGATGTGGAAATTATTTCATTTAGGTTACTATTTAATCTGTCTGTCTAAAGAATGAGTGTGTTCAGTCTGTCTAAAGAGCTCTAAAACCTTTCATTTCACATGTACTGTGTCAGCTACATATGGTTGAAATGACAATAAAAGCTTATTGACTTTGACTAGTTTTTTAATTTTTTTCTGGTTTCTGGGTTTTGCTCAGATGGACAGATGGATTCTTTATCATTTAAACCGTTATTCCTGATTGTGTGAGTCAGGAATAAATGTTAAATTAAAAGTTCAATCTTTTTATTTTTTTATTTTTATAAACTCCACAGTTTAAACACTTCTCTGTCCTGAGTGTCATCACACTGTAGACTTCAGAATCTTATCAATTTGATCAAGTAAAGAGTTTTCCCAGAACATAACATCAGTAAAATTATTCAACAGAGTTTAACAGAAAATCATTTGCTTTATCATCTAGAGTTTGTGGGTTAAATTCCCAAGTCCAAGGGAGCAAACTTGGCCGTGGCCTCCTATAAATCTCAGCCACACTTGGTCAAGTATGCACAAGCGATAACCTCCAAGTGTGTCCCTGGTGTCTGTGTAATGTAAAAAAAACTCACCTTACAATCAATTTAGAGATTGGATTCAGTAGAAAATAACTAAAAATGTTCCATCGTGACACACTGTAGTTCCCTCTGAGATCCAGCTCTTTCAGAGTTGATGAGGAGTTTGATTCCAGAGTTTTAGCCAGATCACCACATTGTGTTTGTGTGAGTCTACAGTTATTTAGTCTGAAAGAAAATGTTAATAAAGGACATTTCACAGTGAGACAGAGACATGACAGTGACAGTACAGCATCACTGAAGGGTTTGTGATTAATAGTCATTTCAGTTCAGGCCAGTAGACAAGAGTTAGAACCATTATCTAAGAGAAACACAGGTACTGTCACATTTCACACCAGATTCCTGTAATTAGATTAATTAGAATAAAATAATCAATGAATCATGCTATGCTACAGGGCTTACCTGTTTATAATTAAAGGATTTAGATTAACATCTTATTAGTTTCTTTCCCTTATTCATACAGTAATCTCACACCAGATGAGCAATTTTATTTCAGCATAATTCAATGGGATGTTTATCTTTTATTGTAAATCCAAAATCTATTACAGACATTTTTACATTTATTTTTTCAACAAATACTAAAAATAATGTACTTCAGTTTCTCCAGAGTGCAGTGTGAGTTCTGCAGTAGATCAGAGAGCTGCTTCACTCCTGTGTCTCCAATTGTATTGTCACTCAGGTCCAGCTCCTTGAGGTGTGAGGGGTTTAAACCCAGAGCTGATACAACAGCAGTACAGTCATCTTCAGTGATACTGCACTTACACAACCTACAGAGAGAGAAAGAGAGAGAGAGAGAGAGAGAGAAAGAGAGAGAGAGAGAGAGAGAGAGAGAGAGAGAGAGACTAATTTCAGTATGATTTTTCTTTACTCTACTTAATTTACTTTACTCTACTTAAAGAGTGTGAAGTTTCCTTATCAGGCTCCTGTTCTGTTCTTCTGTATCTGTCTCTGCTTGTTGCTCTGACCATGTCTGGGTATCGTATCACTATATACATCACTGTTGGCTTTGTGTCTTTAAGAATTTTTGTTGGTGTTATCTGTAATTCTTTCTGTAGTATGTAATCATCTCACAGTTCCATACTGTACATTACTCTGCTACTCCTTTATTTACTCTGGATACAGAGACACAACAAGGAATATATAGTATAATAATGTAAATATCTAGTTTAAAGGTAAAGTAAAATATTTCATTAATGACATTATACACAGTTATTACGTTCCAAAAGGAATACACTACAGTGTTTAAATGTAAAGAAGTGATAAATACTAACTTGAGTATCTCTGGTCTGCAGTGTGAATCCTCCAGTAGAGCAGAGAGCTGCTTCACCTGGGAGTCTCCAGATATTTTCTCACTCACATTGAGTTCTCTCTGCAGTAAGGGGTTCACTCCCAGAACTCTATAAAGTAAATCACAGACTTCCTGTGCAGCAGGACTTTTCAACAACCTGCAGAGGAAGAAAGGAAGAAGATTTTATACATGGGAAAAACATAAACTCTTAAAATATTATTTTATGTTTAAAGTTTAGTGCTATAGTTCTTTACCAGTTTGCCTTAGCATGTAAACTAATGAAACTGAAATTTCGCACGTTCGTGTCTGTATTATTAAACAGTGAGTTTAAACACTGAATCAATGTGTATAAAATTAAATAATGTACCAGAAAAACAAAATGCAAATATAAAACTTCATTACATAAATTATTAATTAGTTATTACTTTATTACAG
Source organism: Hemibagrus guttatus (assembly GCA_033459395.1). Lineage (NCBI taxonomy): Eukaryota > Metazoa > Chordata > Actinopteri > Siluriformes > Bagridae > Hemibagrus > Hemibagrus guttatus. The sequence continues at coordinate 1,365,622 of JAUCMX010000004.1, forward strand.
TAGTTATTACTTTATTAACTTTATTACAGTAATATAACATCATGAATATAAGATGCCTAATTATTTTGTGGTAGTACAACATCGTTTTGAAATCTTTTCAGATTTGTTAGCAAGTTTGTCCATAACACATTATTTATGAAGAGAATGTCTAATATGACAATAATATATAACATATGTAACAAATATAACAAGCTGTCATGGCCTGCTATGTATTTATATATTATTCTAGTAATAATTTAATAATAGCTGTTCACCTCAGTATGTTCAGTTTACAGTCTGGATCCTGCAGTAAATCAGTGAGCAGCTTCACTCCTGATGCTCCAGGGTCGTTCCCTCTGAGATCCAGCTCTATCAGGTGAGATGATTTCAGAGCTTCAGCCAGAGCACTGTATCCTTCCTCTCTGATATTATTGTCCGTTAGTCTGAAAAAGAAAGTTTAATTTGAATTTTACTCTCAGAATATCCCAAATATTGTACAAAATAAATGCATGCAGTTTTAGACATTATGACATGTGACATTCATTCATTCATTGTCTGTACCACTTATCCGCTCTATTCTTGGGTCACAGGGAGCCTGTGCCTATCTCAGGCATCATTGGGCATCATGGCAGGATACACCCTGGACGGAGTGCCAACCCATCGCAGGTCACACACACACTAGGGCACACACACACTCATTCACTCACACAATCACACACTACGGACAATTGAGAGATGCCAATCAACCTACAATGCATGGCTTTGGACCGGGGAGGAAACCGGAGTACGCGGAGGAAACCCCCGAGGCACGGGGAGAACATGCAAACTCCACACACACATGGCGGAGGCGGGAATCGAACCCCCAACCCTGGAGGTGTGAGGCAAACGTTCTAACCACCAAGCCACCGTGCCCCCCACGTGTGACATTTTATACAAATTGTGAACTGAATCTATTTTTATTGTTAATTCAATAACCCTAGAGTGCCACTGAATGGAGTCTGTACAAATGACCTGGTTGTAATTAATAAACTGATATTTACAATAATTCACTGCTTTAATGAAAACTGCTGCAAGAAGAAATGACAATGATGTACCTGAGTGTTTCTAGGAGGCAGTGTGGATTCTGTAGTAGATTAGAGATCTGTTTTATTCCAGAGTCTCCTACTTTATTCCCACTCAGATCCAGCTCTAAGAGATGTGAGGGATTTTCTCCCAGAGCTATAGCTAAAGCAGCATAGCCTTCAGCTGCCACACTGCAGTTAGACAGTCTGCAGAGGGACAGAAGGAGTGCAGTGAACAGAATTATCATTTATTACATAAAAATGCAATATTTTAATGAATTTCTTTAACAGTTACCTTAGAATTACACCAATATGACATTTGATACTACTATAAGTGAGAATGATTTCAAAAATAGTGTTAATAGTTTATTATTATCAATTTATAAAATGTAAAGTAAATGAACAGAAAGAAATCGAAATCAATTCATTATTTGGTGTGACCATCACCCAAAAAAAAATCTCTTAGTTCTGCTAGATCAGAGTATCTCTCCATCCTAATCAAAGATAATAACAATAATCCTACATTTTTATTTCATTCTGTAAGAAAATTAAATAGGAGTAAAACCACTGTAGAAAAGGGCACACCTTCAAAATGCAGCAGCAATGACTTCATGAATTATTTCAATGGAAAAATTGATAACATAAATTGAAAACCAACAATCTGAAAGATAATCAAGTAGATTATAATATTACTATTTCTGATCAGCATTTAGAATGTTTCACTCCCTTTCGAGAACATGATTTAATTTCACTAATTTCATCTTCAAAATTATCAACCTGCATACCAGATCCCTTACATACATATTTCTTTAAACAGATAATACCAGTAGCTACCGAACCACTTCTAAAAATAATAAATTATTCCCTTAACGCTGGCTATGTGCCTAAATCTTTTAAACTAGTGGTTATCAAATTCCCGATTGAAAACCCAGACTCAACCCCTGACAGCTGTCCAACTATCAAACTTCCCCTGCCCAAGATCCTAGAAAAGGCTGTAGCACAGCAGTTTTGTTCATCCTTACATAGGAACAACATTCATGAAATGTATCAGTCAGGATTTAGACCTCATCATAGCACAGAGACAGCACTGGTCAAAGTGGTAAATGACCTGTTACTGGCCTCTGATCAGCGTTGTGTCTCCTTACTGGTGTTACTTGATCTCAGTGCAGCTTTTGATCTCATTGACCACACGATTCTACTTGAAAGACTAGAAAATGTTGTTGGTGTTAAAGGAACAGCCCTCTCCTGGCTCAGGTCTTATTTGATTGATCATTATCAGTTTGTAGATCTAAATGGTGACTTTTCTATCCATTCCATGGTTATGTTTGGTGTTCCACAAGGTTCTGTCTTAGGCCCACTGCTTTTCCCCTTATATATGCTTGGTGCAATTATTTGTAAACACGGTATTAGCTTCCACTGTTATGATGATGACACACAGCTATATGTTTCAGCTAAGTCAGATGAGAGACACCAGCTTATTAATATTGAAGAATGTATAAAGGACATTAGAGAGTGGATGCTCACTTCCTCCTAACTCCGACAAACAGAAGTGCTCATAATATGACCACATGCAGCTAGAAGTAAGCTTTCTGATTACAGAGTAACTGTGGATGGTCTTTCTGTTTCATCATGTTCAGCAGTAAAAGATCTTGGTGTGATTATAGACTCTGGTCTATTATTTGAAACTCGTGTAGCAGAGATGTTCACACGTCTCTCATCGGAAGTCTGAGTCAAGTCTGAAGTCCTTCAGCTGAAGTCCAAGTCAAGTCTGAAGTCTTTTGTCACGAGTCCGAGTTGAGTCTCGAGTCATTTCATGCGTTACTGAGAAAAAAATTCTATTTAAAAATCCTGTAAATATTCTTTTTTCAAAGTTGTTTTACAGTGGGGCAAAAAAGTATTTAGTCAGCCACCAATTGTGCAAGTTCTCCCACTTAAAAAGATGAGAGAGGCCTGTAATTTTCATCATAGGTACACTTCAACTATGAGAGACAGAATGAGAAAAAAAAATCCAGAAAATCACAGTCTGATTTTTAAAGAATTTATTTGCAAATTATGGTGGAAAATAAGTATTTGGTCACCTAAAAAAAAGCAAGATTTCTGGCTCTCACAGACCTGCAACTTCTTCTTTAAGAGGCTCCTCTGTCCTCCACTCGTTACCTGTATTAATGGCACCTGTTTGAACTCATTATCAGTATAAAAGACACCTGTCCACAACCTCAAACAGTCAGACTCCAAACTCCACTATGGCCAAGACCAAAGAGCTGTCAAAGGACACCAGAAACAAAATTGTAGACCTGCACCAGGCTGGGAAGACTGAATCTGCAATAGGTAAGCAGCTTGGTGTGAAGAAATCAACTGTGGGAGCAATTATTAGAAAATGGAAGACGTACAAGACACTGATAATCTCCCTCGATCTGGGGCTCCACGCAAGATCTCACCCCGTGGGGTCAAAATGATCACAAGAACGGTGAGCAAAAATCCCAGAACCACACGGGGGGACCTAGTGAATGACCTGCAGAGAGCTGGGACCAAAGTAACAAAGTCTACCATCAGTAAAACACTACGCCGCCAGGGACTCAAATCCTGCAGTGCCAGACGTGTCCCCCTGCTTAAGCCAGTACATGTCCGGGCCCGTCTGAAGTCTGCTAGAGAGCATTTGGATGATCCAGAAGAGGATTGGGAGAATGTCATATGGTCAGATGAAACCAAAATAGAACTTTTTGGTAAAAACTCAACTTGTCGTGTTTGGAGGAGAAAGAATGCTGAGTTGCATCCAAAGAACACCATACCTACTGTGAAGCATGGGGGTGGAAACATCATGCTTTGGGGCTGTTTTTCTGCAAAGGGACCGGGACGACTGATCCGTGTAAAGGAAAGAATGAATGGGGCCATGTATCGTGAGATTTTGAGTAAAAACCTCCTTCCATCAGCAAGGGCATTGAAGATGAAACGTGGCTGGGTCTTTCAGCATGACAATGATCCCAAACACACCGCCCGGGCAACGAAGGAGTGGCTTCGTAAGAAGCATTTCAAGGTCCTGGAGTGGCCTAGCCAGTCTCCAGATCTCAACCCCATAGAAAATCTTTGGAGGGAGCTGAAAATCCGTGTTGCCCAACGACAGCCCCAAAACATCACTGCTCTAGAGGAGATCTGCATGGAGGAATGGGCCAAACTACCAGCAACAGTGTGTAAAAATCTTGTGGCGACTTACAGAAAACGTTTGACCTCTGTCATTGCCAACAAAGGGTATATAACAAAGTATTGAGATGAACTTTTGTTATTGACCAAATACTTATTTTCCAACATAACTTGCAAATAAATTCTTTAAAAATCAGACAATGTGATTTTCTGGATTTTTTTTTCTCATTCTGTCTCTCATAGTTGAAGTGTACCTATGATGAAAATTACAGGCCTCTCTCATCTTTTTAAGTGGGAGAACTTGCACAATTGTTGGCTGAATAAATACTTTTTTGCCCCACTGTACGTAGACAAAACTGTTATCAGTGTTGGAACCAGTTGTGTCGCTTAATATTTTTAATAACCTGTGATACTTTTTTTCAGGATTCTTTGATAAACAGAGGGTTGGGGGAGCAGCATCTGTTCAAGTTGGAAATCTTTTCTGACAATATACACTACTGTTCAGAAATTTCAGGGGTCAATTTCTTTCTTTCTTACTAGAAAAGACTTGTTGGAAGGGGTTTCTATTTGGAATGGGAGCTGGTCTTTTCGGCTTTCTGTTTATCAAAGAATCTGAAAACTATTTCCAACATTGTTAATAAATTAGCATATTAGAATGATGATGCTAAGTGAGGCAAGAGATTGCGACAGTCGCTTGTTATTACAGTTGTATCCCAATAAATTAGAATGTCGTGGAAAAGTTCATTTATTTCAGTAATTCAACTCAAATTGTGAAACTCGTGTATTAAATAAATTCAATGCACACAGACTGAAGTAGTTTAAGTCTTCGGTTCTTTTAATTGTGATGATTTAGGCTCACATTTAACAAAAACCCAAGTTTCAAAGTCAAATTTCACATTGATTATAAATTACTATTACTGACCTATAAAGCACTAAATGGCCTCGTGATCCGCCATGCCTTCTCCGATCAAAAGGTTCACGCTATTTGATAGTACTTCGAGTAGCAAAGGCTACAGCAGGGGGCAGAGCTTTTTCTTACAAAGCCCCACAGTTATTGTAAGAATAATTGTACATAATGGTACATCTTTTTGTCTACTACAACACATTCTTTACCTCTGTATCCTGTGCTCTTTTCCTTCTTATCTTTAGTATCGTACCTACACACACATGACCCCTGGTCTGAGACTACAACTTCCTATTTCCATACCTGAACATCTGTTCTGCACGAACTTCCTGCCTCTGTTGTACGCATAGAATCAGGAAGAAACTTGTCATTTCAGCAAGATGGTGCCTCTTCTGAGTAATGGCTGGAACTTTTTATTGCGGAGACAAGTGTTTATCTTGTAAAAGCACAAGGTCGCCTTTTCCCTTTGTCTCTGTATATATACTCATGCCTTGCAACAATAAAATCAGAGATGTCTTAGTAAGCTGAGACTCTAGCCTCTTTACTGAGATATCTTTCCAGGCCTGTCTTTTGCAGATCTTCAGTTGCTGGGTACCTGTGTCTACTGATCTCAAGAGTTGACAACCTCTGAGAAGAACTGATTTATCCTTTTTTTGTTCTAACAATTTGGGGGCGCGTCCGGGATGTGACAGACAAGGGTGAGTAAAAACCTTTCTTTAATTTATTTAGAGAGGTCTCACTCCTTGTGTGTTGCATCTGAAACCGGCTGAGGTTGTCTGTATAAAATTTTG
>JAUCMX010000004.1:1371994-1426754 GCA_033459395.1 Hemibagrus guttatus
ATTGTACAAAATAAATGCATATGATTTTAGGCATTAAGACTTTATATACAAACTGTCAACTGAATCTATTTTTAATGTTAATTTATTAACCGTAAATCGGAGCCTGTACAAATTACTTGGTTGTAATTAATAAACTGATATTACAAAAACTCACTGCTTTAATAAATATCACTTCAAAAATATAAAAGAAAAATGTTTTAATAAATTACAATGACATACTTGACTGTTTCAAGAAGGCAGTGTGGATTTTTTGTTTAGCGTGTGGACAATAAGATCATTTCTAAAATGCTCATGACACTATTTAAAATCCACAGAAAATATTAGACATAAAATATTGTGTATTTCTCAGCTCTATCAGAGCGTCTGGATTATGAATGAAGTGTGTATTAGACGTTACCTCAGAGTCTCCAGTTTACAGAGTTTATTCTTCAGTTCCTCAGAGAGCAGCTTCACTCCTGAATCCTGAATCCTGTTCTTACTCAGATTCAGCTCCTTCAGGGTGGAGTGTTCTGATCTGAGAGCTGTGAGCAGAGCTGAACATCCTTTCTCTGTCACATTACACTCACTGAGCCTGAAAGCACAATTAATCACAGGCTTTTTCTTTAGCACTTCTGTATGCAGAGGGACGTCTGTTCTCCTCAAACTACTCATTACTACTGAAAAAGACTGAAAACTAGATGAATGATTGATAAGCTAAAGACAAACCATTCAGCATTAACATCACTAACTGAAGTTTACAGATTAATATAGAATTCAATTCCTTACTGAAGTGTTTCAGGTCTGCAGTGTGGATCCTTCAGTAAAACAGAGAGCTGCTCTACTCCTGAGTCTCCGTCTATTTTCCCACTCAGATTCAGATCCGTCTGCAGTATGGGGTTTATACCCAGAACTTCAGTCAGATGATCAGAAGCTTTCTGTGCATCAGGACTTTTCAACACCCTGTAGAGAGAAAGAACAGAGAAATGCTAACATTAATTATATTTATAGCAATGCAGTACTAGGGTTTTTTTCTATGTAGGTCAATTGTAGAAAACTAGTTTTAAACATTAGCACTTGCACTTTAGCAAATCTAGCCATGGGGGTCACAGTCCAGTGACTTCTGTGCCGGTCCCAAGCCCGGATAAATAGAGAGGGTTGCGTCAGGAAGGGCATCCGGCGTAAAACATTGCCAAATTTAACCATGCGAATCGTCAGTACGAATTTCATACCGGATCGGTCGAGGCCCGGGTTAACAACGACCGCCATCGGCGCCGTTGACCTACAGGGCGCCGGTGGAAATTGGGCTACTGTTGGTCGAAGAAGTAGAGGAGGGAGGAGAGTGCGCAGACAGAGAGAGAAGAGGAAAGGTAAGAGTGTAGGACTGAGAATAGGAACTCTGAATGTTGGTACTATGACAGGGAAAGGTAGAGAGCTGGCTGATGTGATGGAGAGAAGGAAGGTGGATATACTGTGTGTACAGGAGACCAGGTGGAAGGGTAGCAAGGCTCGTAGTATAGGAGCAGGATTCAAGCTGTTTTATTATGGTGTGGATAGTAAGAGAAATGGGGTAGGTGTGGTCCTGAAGGAGGAGTTTGTGAGGAATGTTCTGGAGGTGAAAAGAGTGTCAGACAGGGTGATGAGTCTGAAGTTAGAGATTGAAGGGGTGATGTTGAATGTTGTTAGTGGTTATGCCCCGCAGGTAGGTTGTGAGTTAGAGGAGAAAGAGAGATTCTGGAGTGAATTAGATGAGGTGATGGAGAGTATTCCCACGGGTGAGAGAGTGGTGATAGGAGCGGATTTTAATGGACATGTTGGCGAGGGGAACACAGGTGATGAGGAGGTGATGGGCAAGTTTGGAGTTAAGGAAAGGAACCTTGAAGGACAGATGGTAGTGGACTTTGCTAAGAGGATGGACATGGGTGTGGTTAACACTTATTTTCAGAAGAGGGAGGAGCATAGAGTGACTTACAAGAGTGGAGGTAGGAGCACACAGGTAGACTACATCCTATGTAGAAGAGGCAATCTGAAAGAGATTAGTGACTGTAAAGTGGTAGTGGGAGAGAGTGTAGCCAGACAGCATAGGATGGTGGTGTATAGGATGACTTTGATGGTCTGTAAGAAGAAGAGGCCAGAGATAGAGAAGAAAACCAAGTGGTGGAAGCTGAAAAAGGAGGAATGTTGTGAGGAATTTAGACAGAAGTTGAGGCAGGCTCTGGGTGGTCAGGTAGTGCTGCCAGATGACTGGGAAACTACAGCAGAAGTGATCAGGGAGACAGGGAGAAAGGTGCTGGGTGTGTCATCTGGAAGGAGGAAAGAAGATAAGGAGACTTGGTGGTGGAATGAGGAAGTTCAGGATAGTATCCAGAGGAAGAGGTTAGCCAAGAAGAAGTGGGACATGGACAGGACTGAAGAGAATAGACAGGAATACAAGGAGTTACAGTGCAGAGTGAAGAGGGAGGTGTCTAAGGCCAAGCAGAAGGCATATGATGAGTTGTACACTAGGTTAGACACTAGAGAAGGAGAGAAGGACTTGTACAGGTTAGCTAGGCAGAGGGATCGAGATGGGAAGGATGTGCAGCAAGTTAGAGTTATTAAGGATAGAGATGGAAGGGTGCTCACAAGTGAGGAGAGTGTACAGAGGAGATGGAAGGAATACTTTGAGGAGCTGATGAATGAGGAAAATGAGAGGGAAAAAAGAGTAGAAGGGGTGAACTCTGTGGAACAGAAAGTAGATAAGATTAGAAAGGATGAAGTCAGGAAGGCTTTGAAGAGGATGAAAAGTGGGAAGGCAGTTGGTCCTGACGACATCCCGGTGGAGGTCTGGAAGTGTTTGGGAGAGGCAGCAGTGGAATTTTTAGCTAGTTTGTTCAACAGGGTTTTAGAGAGTGAGAGGATGCCTGAGGAATGGAGAAGAAGTGTGTTAGTGCTGATCTTTAAGAATAAGGGTGACGTGCAGAGTTGCAGTAACTATAGGGGGATAAAGTTGATGAGCCATACAATGAAGGTATGGGAAAGAGTAGTGGAAGCTAGGTTAAGGAAGGTAGTGGAAATTTGTGATCAGCAGTATGGCTTCATGCCCAGAAAAAGCACAACAGATGCAATTTTTGCTCTGAGAATTTTGATGGAGAAGTATAGGGATGGTCAGAGGGAGATGCACTGTGTGTTTGTAGACTTGGAGAAAGCGTATGACAGGGTGCCAAGAGAAGAGCTGTGGTACTGTATGAGGAAGTCAGGAGTAGCAGAGAAGTATGTCAGAGTGGTGCAGGACATGTATGAGAGGAGCAGGACAGTGGTGAGGTGTGCTGTAGGTCAGACAGAGGAGTTTAAAGTGGAGGTTGGACTGCATCAGGGATCGGCTCTGAGCCCCTTCCTGTTTGCTATAGTGATGGACCAGCTGTCAGAGGAGGTCAGACAGGAGTCTCCTTGGACAATGATGTTTGCAGATGACATTGTGATCTGTAGTGAGAGCAGGGAGCAGGTGGAGGAAAACCTGGAGAGGTGGAGGTTTGCGCTGGAGAGAAGAGGAATGAAAGTCAGTCGTAGTAAGACTGAGTACATGTGTGTGAATGAAAGGGAGGGAAGTGGAACAGTAAGGTTACAGGGTGAAGAGGTGAAGAAGGTACAGGAGTTTAAGTACTTGGGGTCAACAGTCCAGAGTAATGGAGAGTGTGGGAAAGAGGTAAAGAAGCGAGTGCAGGCAGGTTGGAATGGGTGGAGAAAGGTGTCAGGAGTTCTGTGTGATCAGAAAATATCAGCGAGAATCAAGGGGAAGGTGTACAGGACAGTGGTGAGACCGGCCATGCTGTATGGTTTAGAGACAGTGTCACTGAGGAAGAGACAGGAGTCAGAGCTAGAGGTAGCAGAGCTGAAGATGTTGAGGTTCTCTTTGGGAGTGACAAGGTTGGACAGGATTAGGAACGAGTACATCAGAGGGACAGCTCATGTTGGACGTTTGGGGGACAAAGTTAGGGAGGCCAGATTAAGATGGTTTGGACATGTTCAGAGGAGGGAGAGTGAGTATATTGGTAGGAGAATGTTGGACATGAAGCTGCCAGGCAGGAGGCAAAGAGGAAGGCCAAAGAGGAGGTATATGGATGGAATTAATGAGGATATGAAGCTAGTGGGTGCAAGTGTTGAGGATGCAGAAGATAGGGATAGGTGGAGAGAGATGATTCGCTGTGGCGACCCCTGAGGGGAGAAGCCGAAAGAAGAAGAAGACTTGCACTTTAGCACAATTCTTGCTTCAATTTTTTTTGTTTATTTCTTACTTTATAAAACTGAGTATAGAATTTGTAAACATTTAACAGTGTGATAAAATATCACAGTGCACTATACAGTGGTGCAAACAATGAAACTTTACTAATGACTCAGAATTAAGGCTGTATTTTAATTGTACTGGGGAAAGCACTCACCTCAGTGTCTTCAGTTTACTTTTTTTATCATTCATCAAATTCCTAAGCTTCTTCAGTCCTGATGGTCCAGGATCATTCCCTCTGAGGTCCAGCTCTATCAGTGATGAGCGGTTTGACTTCAGAGCTTTAATCAGAGCAGTGTATCCTTCCTCTGTTATATTACAGTCTGAGAGTCTGGAGAAGGAGCAAAAAGTTTATAATGCTGATTTCCTCTTTAACTTGATTGTGAGAATGCTTTTTATTTATCCCATGTGGTATGTGAACTTGTACTGACTTATCGTACAATATATGGACATCACCTTGGTCATTTTGCTGACCTCGATATTGTACATTGTGTTTACATGCAAGTTTTTTGTTGTTTTTTTAACATAAGAATGTCACCAACATTTTAGACATCGTGCAACTTCGTGAAACTTGTTTTGTGAAATACAGAGGTGTAATATTCACTGGCATTTTAGTCAGAGGAAAATGAACTAAAACTAATAAACATTACATGAAAAAATATTTTCTAAATGCAAAGGATATTGTCATCAGAAGACACAGGACTAAAAACAGTGTGAAAATCAACACTGGAACTGACCTGAGAGACTGGGATAAATGTTTTGATCTCATAATTTTATGCACATTAAAAATAATAGTATAAATAATATAAATGCACTTTGTTAGGAGTTTGGTTTGTTCTTTGCAACAAAAAAAATAACACCAATGTTTACTTTAGATTTATTTGTCGCCCCTTTTGTGGACTGTTGATTTGAATATCTGGTGTTCACTAGGTGTTCTTCACTCACTGAAATACAGTCTTTAGAGTAAAAATGTACATTTTAGTAAATATAATAAAATATTTATTATAATAAATAAAATACAAGTGAAGTGTTAGAATTGAGTTTTTTAGCCCTGTTGACAGCCACAGTGTGTTCTGTGTGTCGGAGGTGGGGCAATAAGTTCCATACAGAAGACTGATCCAGACTGACCTCGCTGAACAGAGGTCATTCCAGCAGTTAGTTAGTTAACCAGGTACATTAGTTAGTCCAGTTAGCCAAATGATGACTTTATCATGTCACTCAAATAAAAAGATGTGGAAAGAGAGATGATGTTTATTGTGCAGCAGCAGTGTAGCTGGTGTCTTAATGCTGAGTGATCACATATACACTAACTGACCATTTCAGTGACACTGAGCAGTGGTGTGTCCAGGTTTTTCATGTTTATCATTTCATTTCCTCCATGGTGCACAATAAATAAACACAATAATATCTGTAATACATTGGTATTTTCTCCAGATACAGTATATGTAGTAGAAATTGTGTTTAACTTGTCCTCGAAGAACAACTTGCTTTACAAGAGTTCCTTTTATTGATAATGTACCTTTTTCTTATAGTTTTTCTCTAACTGTTTTTCTTTAATTATAATATAATCTCTTTGATTAATTCCAATACATTATTTCTTTATACTTTTATAAATTAGGTCTAAATCTCTGATGATAAAGGCTTTTGGAGAAAACTTGCAAAAAAGGCTCACATGTAACATATATTCTTTTTTAATCTGTTTATTATTGAATTAGATTCATTTTTATTTGGAAATTTACCCATGAATGATTAGTTGATTAGTTACTGACTAATCTAGTCCTACATGCTACTTATAAACTTATAGAGAAGTAAAGATGTCATTGATCTAGTCATGTATACTGTTAATGAACTTACACAAGCTTCTGGAGTTTACAGGATGAATTCTTTAGTAGAGTAGAGATCTTATCCATTGCTGAATTTCCCAGTGTGTTCTCACTCAGGTCCAGTTCTGTCAGGTGTGAAGGGTTTGAAGTAAGAGCTGATATCAGATCAGTACAGCCTCTGTGTGTAATATTGCTCTTATTCAGCCTGCAGTCAGAGAACACAGCTGAGAAAACCTCTTTAAACAACCCACAACATTAACCATCAAAAATAATTGGAATGTATAAGAAATATTAGAGTGATAATGTGTAGAGTGGAATATCTTTAAATATTTAATGTGAGCACAAACAAAAGCACCAGGTGAGGAATCAGACCACACACCTGAGTGTCTCAGTTCTACACTGTGGATCCTTCAGTAGAACAGAGAGCTGCTTCACTCCTGAGTCTCCAGATATTTTCCCACTCAGATCCAGTTCTGTCTGCAGTAAGGGGTTTGTACCCAGAGCTTTAGTCAGATCATCACAGGCCTTTTCTGCTTCAGGACTCAAAATTCTGAAGAGAGAAAACACATTTCATTATGTTACTGATACCAGAGCTCTGAGTGTGGAGGTTTTCCCCAAAAGATCCAGCTGTTAAATTATGTGAACCAGCACAGACATGACAGCAGCTGGATTTTGTGTTCTTTGTTGATATTCAAGGTCTGTCTCATGTAGGTAAACTTTACACAGTTCCATAGAATAAAATGTGAGGTGGTTTTGGAATGGCAGTAACACACTTTGATAGCTCAGCATTAACAATGTGGAAATTATTTTATTTAGGTTACTTTCTAATCTTGACTTGTGGTCTAAAGAGTGAGTGTGTTCAGTCTTTCTAAAGATCTCTAAAACCTTGCTAGTTAACTGAGATACAGTGAATATCATATTTGTGAGTTTGTCTTGGCTTTGACATTTTCGTTCTGTTATTTGGTTTTTGCCCTTTGGATTTGTTAAATGGTCAGATGGATTCTTTATCATTTTGACCTTTATTTCTGACACACTCATTTTGTTTTGTTGTATTTTAATAAACTCCATATTTAAACTCTACTTGTCTGTCTTGAGTGTCATCACACTGTAGATATCAGAACGATATAAATTTGATCAGTTGAAGAGTTTTCCCAGAACATAACATCAGTAAAATGATCAGAAAATCATTTGCTTTATCGTCCAGATTTTTGCAGGTTCAACTCCCAAGTCCAAGGAAGCAAACTTGACCGTGATCTCAGGGACGGAGGGGTGGCCTACACTCTCTCTCCTATCACTCATTCCTCCAAGTGTGTCCCTGGTCTCTTGGTGGATGCGGTCATGTGATAGGTGAGATCTAACTGGAGGATGGGACTTGGCTTATTTATTAGTTATTATATGATTCTTTTATGTCCAATTGCAAAAGTGTGCAGAACTATGAAAATGATAAAACATCTTTGTTATTTATAAAATATGAAAAAAACTCACCTCACAATCAGTTTAGAGTTTGGTTTCAGTAGAAAATATCTAAAAATGTTCCATCCTGACACACTGTAGTTCCCTCTGAGATCCAGCTCTTTCAGAGTTGATGAGGAGTTTGATTTCAGAGTTTTAGCCAGATCACCACATTGTGTTTGTGTGAGTCTACAGTTATTTAGTCTGAAAGAAAATGTTAATAAAGGACATTTCACAGTGAGACAGAGACATGACAGTGACAGTACAGCATCACTGAAGGGTTTGTGATTAATAGTCATTTCAGTTCAGGCCAGTAGACAAGAGTTAGAACCATTATCTAAGAGAAACACAGGTACTGTCACATTTCACACCAGATTCCTGTAATTAGATTACTTAGAATAAAATAATCAATGAATCATGCTATGCTACAGGGGTTACCTGTTTATAATTAAAGGATTTAGATTAACCTTTTATTAATTTCTTATTAAAAAGTAATAACAATGTAATGCCAGATAATCAATTTTAATTAAAAACAATTCATAAGGGTTTTTATTTTCTATTGTAAATTCACATAGAGATTTTTATGTTCATTATATCCCTCATTAGTTTATTTCCAAAAATACTAAAAATAATGTACTTCAGTTTCTCCAGAGTGCAGTGTGAGTTCTGCAGTAGATCAGAGAGCTGCTTCACTCCTGTGTCTCCAATTGTATTGTCACTCAGGTCCAGCTCCTTGAGGTGCGAGGGGTTTAAACCCAGAGCTGATACAACAGCAGTACAGTCATCTTCAGTGAGACTGCACTTACACAACCTACAGAGAGAGAGAGAGAGAGAGAGAGAGAGAGAGAGAGAGAGAGAGAGAGAGAGAGAGAGAGAGAGATGGAGAGATGGAGAGAGAGAATAGACCGGGCAGGTTACTTTGACTAATTTCAGTATGATTTTTCTTTACTCTACTTAATTTACTTTACTCTACTTAATTTACTTTACTCTACTTAAAGAGTGTGAAGTTTCCTTATCAGGCTCCTGTTCTGTTCTTCTGTATCTGTCTCTGCTTGTTGCTCTGACCATGTCTGGGTATCGTATCACTATATACATCACTGTTGGCTTTGTGTCTTTGTAAGAATTCTTGTTGGTGGTATCTGAAATTCCTGCTCTAGTAGGTAAGATCTTATTACATTATTACCTGTGGTTTGTGACATTGCTATTACTTTGAACATGACACTTTCAATTAATGATTCAATTACACAGAATCAGCAGCATGCATGTCATGACTGTTAGGTCTGTTAGTTTTCTATTACTCTACTACACCTACTATTAAATTATTAGCCATGTAGAAATATAATTTCTACCAAAAACAGTGATTGATCTGGTTAGTAATGTAATGGACTGCTATTATTTTGAACGCAATTGTATTTGGCAATTTCAAATACTAATGTTAAACATATTTCACCAGAACGTCTTCTTAAAGTCTTCTTAAAGACCTCTGTTCTTTCTGACATTACTGATTTTATTACAAATACTGACTTTACCCCAGTTTCAGCAGATTGAACTGTTGATTCTTCAGCACACCACAGAGCTCCTTCATTCCTGATCCTCCCAGTTTATTCCCACTCAGCTCCAGCTCTCTCAGGTGTGAGGGGTTTAAACCCAGAGCTGATGTCAGAGCAGCACAACCTTCATTTGTCATCCTGCTGTTATTTACTCTGGATACAGAGACACAACAAGGAATATATAGTATAATAATGTAAATATCTAGTTTAAAGGTAAAGTAAAATATTTCATTAATGACATTATACACAGTTATTACATTCCAAAAGGAATACACTACAGTGTTTAAATGTAAAGAAGTGATAAATACTAACTTGAGTATCTCTGGTCTGCAGTGTGAATCCTCCAGTAGAGCAGAGAGCTGCTTCACCTGGGAGTCTCCAGATATTATCTCACTCACACTGAGTTCTCTCTGCAGTAAGGGGTTCACTCCCAGAACTCTATAAAGTAAATCACGGCCTTCCTGTGCAGCAGGACTTTTCAACAACCTGCAGAGGAAGAACAAAATAGACAATCACATCTGGTCAGGAAAAGCACCTTAACTGAGCTTTGTGTTTTTTAAAGAGAATTATTAAAGCATTTCCTAGACTATTTTCAAAATTAAGCTTTTTCTATCTTTGGTTACGTAAATTGTGAGCGTACCAGAGCATATTTGCTGTTGCATTCATTCCATGTCTTATGAGTTATGACTCTGTCATGCAGCAATTATTCCTGTTTCACTACAAAAAGTGAATTTCAACTCTCTTTGCATTCTCAATAATGCACACAGAAACTTGTCAATCAGAGTTGAGGGTTGAGTATATTATCAGATGTGTTTGTATTTGGAAGTGACATCAGTATTTAAGAGCGCTGAGCAGTCGATGGCCAAGATGGAAAATGAGCAATTGCTGAACAATCATGTTTTTAAAATAAATGAACTGATAATCATTTACAGTGTACAACACTGAGGACACACGGCCAATACATAATGCAGTTACACACAAAACACACAGCATTTCCTCTCTATACCCAGAATCATTTGTTTTTAACAAATAAAACTTCTGAATCCCAAATGAAAAGGGAAGCTGCATTTGCAATCCGATAAAAAGAAAAACTGCATAAAATATGTCTTGTGCAAAGCAAACAGAGAAATTAATACCTATTTGTGTATTTACATGTACTAAATAGTCTCAGTACCTCAGGTCACTCCCAGAAATGTGAAACTGAAAATGAATCTTTCATAATTATATGTCAAGTCAAACAGTAACTAGTTAAAAACTGTTTGAATAAAATTCAATACCTTGCTGTAGTACTTAGGTCTTATCAAAGAGCAACTGAAGCGCATTACTTATGAATCCATTTTCCTTGGAAAATATTTCTTTACATTAATTGTTCTAATTTGCTGACCTCAGTGTGTTCAGTTTACAGTCTGGATCCTGCAGTAAATCAGTGAGCAGCTTCACTCCTGATGCTCCAGGGTCGTTCCCTCTGAGATCCAGCTCTATCAGGTGAGATGATTTCAGAGCTTCAGACAGAGCACTGTATCCTTCCTCTGTTATACTGCAGTCTGAAAGTCTAGGGGGAAATCATCTGTTATTGTAAGCTGCTTTGTGACAAAGTCAATTCTTAAAACTAAAAAAGAATTCAATTGAAAATATAACGTGTTCTTTGAGTTTGAAGATGTAAATTTTGTCCAGTTGTTTAACCATTATACTCACATATACTTCCAAATAAAATTCCAAACACTTTACTCATTGTTCATTTGTAAGGGAATGGCCTTTATCTTCCTAAGCAGTATGATCTGATAAAGTCTTTTTAACAGAACAGATGAACTGACCTGAGTTTCTCCAGTTTACAGTTTGGACTCTTCAGTCCAGCACAAAGCTGCTTCACTCCTGAGTCCTCCAGAGGATTACTGCTCAGATCCACCTCAGTCAGCTTGGAGGATTCTGAGCTGAGAACTGTGTGTAAAGCCCAGCAGCTTCTCTCTGTCAGGTTACACTCACTGAGCCTGAAAGGAGAATTTATCAGTGAGTAAAATTTATCTTACTCCAGCTGTAAAAAGCATGATCTGCATGTTACATCAACACACAAGAAACTCTTCTGCAGGTAATTTGCAGGTAAATGAAAGTGTTCCCCTGCTGTAGTAATGAACCTTTAAATTAAGCTAATTGCTAATGATTTAATATTTGCATGACTGATTTGTCCTAGATAAAATTAAGTAAATAGACCCAAAACCCCAGGAGGCTGTTCAGAGTGGCAGTCAACATCAGCCATATCTGAGGGTCTAAAAATCCCCAAGTTACACCTTAGGAATTCCTTACTTCTGTCTTCGGAAGTTTTAACTTAGCTTTATCTTTGTGATGACCTGCTCTACACAAAACCTCCAACATACATGACCCAGTTCATTAAACATTCCACCTGCCTGTGTTGCCCCTTGAAGAACAGTAAAGTGCAGCTGTAAAGAAGTGGCTCAGACTAGGAGCAATAACATATTAGCTGTGAAATGTCTGAAGAAACACAACCTCTACATGAGTTCATGATACCTAAAAATTGTCTGTCATTAGTTGCTCCACTCACTAACAATATCCAAACATTTCACTTGTTATTGCAGCAAACTGAAGTCAGGTCCTTATTAATGCTCATGGTTTTGAACTGAGATGATGAATATGCACATAACTATGTTATTTTCTAGTGAACACATACGTCCATGTAGTTCCATACTGACCATGTAATGTACAAGCAAAACTTCATTCCTTTCACAGCACATGCCAGCGGAAAACATTTCTCATAGGAAGAACATGTAGCTGGTGCCGGTACATGAATCAGAATACTTACTGAATTTTCTGAAATTTACAGTGTGGGTCTTTCATCAGAACCGAGAGCTTCTCCACTCCTGAGTCTCCTGTTTCCTTCCTGCTCAGATCCAGCTCTTTTAGGAGTAAAGAGTTTTTACCTACAACTGAATTTAGCCAATTACAGGCCTCCTGTGCAGCAGAGCTTTTCAACAACCTGCAAAAATATATGATGATGATGATGATGATGATGATGATTATTATTATTATTATTATTATTATTTTTATTATTATAGTAATGATGATGGTAATACTTTCTATATAGATAGATACATACATATGAATAAATGAGATTTTTTTGTTTTGTTTTGTTTTTAAAAGTCATGCTTCAAGACGCTTAAATTCCAGAATAACAGACCATAATTATTAAGGCCAATATAGAGAAAGGCCTTAATCTTCTTCTTCTTTTGGCTTTTCCCTTCAGGGGTCGCCACAGCGAATCATCTCTCTCCACCTATCCCTATCTTCTGCATCCTCAACCCTTCCACCCACTGGCTTCATATCCTCATTAATTCCATCCATATACCTCCTCTTTGGCCTTCCTCTTTGCCTCCTGCCTGGCAGCTCCATGTCCAACATTCTCCTACCAATATACTCACTCTCCCTCCTCTGAACATGTCCAAACCATCTTAATCTGGCCTCCCTAACTTTGTCCCCAAACGTCCAACATGAGCTGTCCCTCTGATGTACTCATTCCTAATCCTGTCCAATCTTGTCACTCCCAAAGAGAACCTCAACATCTTCAGCTCTGCTACCTCTAGCTCTGACTCCTGTCTCTTCCTCAGTGACACTGTCTCTAAACCATACAGCATGGCCGCTGTCACCACTGTCCTGTACACCTTCCCCTTGATTCTCGCTGATATTTTTCTATCACACAGAACTCCCGACACCTTTCTCCACCCATTCCAACCTGCCTGCACTCGCTTCTTTACCTCTTTCCCACACTCTCCATTACTCTGGACTGTTTACCCCAAGTACTTAAACTTCTGTACCTTCTTCACCTCTTCACCCTGTAACCTTACTGTTCCACTTCCCTCCCTTTCATTCACACACATGTACTCAGTCTTACTACCACTGACTTTCATTCCTAGAGAAAGGCCTTAATAATTTTCTTTAATTTTATTTAAAATTGTATGCAGTAGACTGTAGTATGTAGTAATATGTAGTAGAATGGGAAAATAAAACACATATTTTACATACATATACATATCAGTCAAATAACTTAATCAAATTGTTTATAGAAACAATAGAATTCTTTGCACAGTGATCATTTGTGTTGTATTTATGTAATAATGTTTGATTGTAGAAGAATCACCTCAGTGTGTTCAGTTTACAGTCTGGATCCTGCAGTAAATCAGTGAGCAGCTTCACTCCTGATGCTCCAGGGTCGTTCCCTCTGAGATCCAGCTCTATCAGGTGAGATGATTTCAGAGCTTCAGCCAGAGCAGTGTATCCTTCCTCTGTTATACTGCAGTCTGAAAGTCTGGACAACGATATATCATAAGAAAAAATAAGCAGACATCTGTAATGTTGCAATGTGTAATGTTGAATTAATTTAATGTTAACCAGGTTCAATTAAGACAAGTAAGGGTTGAGGAAATTATGGCTGAAATTAATTGGTGATTAATTGAGCATAAAGTGATTAATGAGTTAAATGAGTTAAGGTTGAATGTAAAGCCAAATGCCAACTTTAAAAAGTTTAAAGTATTATAATGGAGTTAAATGTTTATATGGTCTGTATTATTATTGTTATTATTATTATTATTATTATTATTATTATTATTACTATTGTTATTGTTACTATTGTTATTATTCAGTATATTATTATTATTATTATTATTATTATTATTATTATTATTATTATTATTATTATTATTATTATTATTATTAATACCACCGTTATTTGCTATTGATTATTATGGTTATTACTACTGAGGGCATGTTAAAATGATTGATTAGAATGGCACAATTAATGATATGTGTGTTCTAGAGATAAGAAAGGAAAAGGGGGAAGGATACCAACAGCTTATAAAATAGTAAAAAATCTAAAAGCTAAAAGAAAGGAGAAAGGGAGATATGAGACTTAAAAGTCTCACAGAGGGGTATAATGTTGAAAATTTTCTGAAAATGTACTCAGTTTCATAAATCAAAGCCAATCAAATTCAATCATTAAATCAAATCTAATTTACTTCATCTTTAAATCTTTAAACTAAAGTAAAAGTTAATGGCTAATCTGTAAAGTTACTCAGTTAAGCTAAATCAAATCCAAGACTAGTTTAATCCATAATCCAGAGTTGATTTTTACTTTAATCTTTACGTATGTTTGATTACATATTAATCACACTTATCTTAATCTATGCCTAAGTATAATCAGCAGTTAGCAGCTGAGGCAAAATTAATCCCATAGCAGGGTAGTGTAGAATAGCATATAAGAAAAAATAATCAAAATATAATTAAAATAATTATTTCGTAAATCACAGTAGATTCACTACAGAGAAAAAACACACAGAGAGGCCTCAGGCCCGTGAAGCCGTGTCCGTGTCTCCGGACCATGGTCTAGCGGAAGGAAAAAAAGCTGAGTCAGCAAGGCCTGAACGTGTCCTTGCTAGATAGATGAAGTCATCAGACTGCTAAGTATAAAATGTACATACCCTTGATCACAGGAGTCATAACAACCCCTAGATATGACAACAAACGCATGAGGGGGGCAACAACCAAATGTAAATTTAGAAATAAGAATAAAGATTTATATATACATATATATGGGCTTAAGCTAAAATTAAGACGTAAACAGAGGAAATAAATCTAACCTCTTAGGCAATAAAACCAAGTAAGTAAATAAATAAGGATAGCATCCTCCCTTAAGAATTGGGGAAAGTCTTAGTGCTCTAAGTAAATGCCAGGTAACCCCACAAAGCAAGCACTCAAGTACACCGATGTATGGGATATAATAAATAAGTTCCTAAAGTATAATCATTAATACCTCATTTCTGTTAATACTATAGAAGAAGAAGCTGCTTTCGGCTGCTCCCCGTTCAAGGTCGCTACAGCAGACCAACTGGTCTGCACAACAACTTAGCACAGGTTTTATGCCGGATGCTCTTCCTGACACAGCCCTCCCATTTTTCCAGGCTTGGGACTGGCACTGCATCCAGTGGCTGGCGTTTGAACCTGGGCTTTCCGGATGGTAGGTGAGAAACCTATCACTGAGCCACCAATACCCACAAGTTCTGTTAATACTATAATGTGTTAAATTAAAACCAAACTATGATAGACAGCCCTAGGCCTAACTTAAAGCCCAGCAGTTGGTATCCTCAAGGCCAGCAGTTATAGATAAATGCTAAAGGAAGGAGAGGTTGATTTTATAGGGCATATTCAGCAGGAAAATTTTCTAACGTCAAAACAATCGCAGACAAACAAGCGATAGAAGGAGTAAGGATGCCTGTATAAATAGAAGGGGTTTTTGTACAGGGGGTGCATCTTGACCGCATCGGGCCTGAAGCTGTGTATTTTGAGTGCCAATAAAGCTGGTTGCTTCTTCTCATCCAAGCCTGGAGAAGTTTCATTATTTTTCTCTTATAGATTAGCAAAGTGTTTGGTAAATATAGGTAATTGGTGAAGACTTCAGAACTACCCTGCATAATGTCTAATGACAAAGCAGAACAGCCTTCTTCTGCAATACTACAGTCCTTTAGCCTAAAGATAACCAGAAACAGTGGAAAGAAAATATTCACTTTAAGTAACAGGTTAATCTGACAATGGATTTACATAACTAATACCATAGTCATATATAAAAAGGTAAACAAAATAATGCACATTATAAAACATACGTAAGTGTCTCAGGTCTGCAGTGTGAATCCTTCAGTAGAGCAGAGAGCTGCTTCACTCCTGAGTCTCCTTTTATTTTTCCTCTCAGATCCAGTTCTCTCTGCAGTAAGGGGTTTTTACCCAGAACCTCAGTCAGATATTCACAGGCCTTCACTGCATCAGGACTTTTCAACAGTCTGTGGAAAATGTTGACTCCAATCAATATCAACAGTATTATCTGAACTATACCGCTCTATAGCATTGTCAACTAATCAAAATATTTTTAGCTTTCCAAAGATCTTTGAATCAGGACATCTACACACTACCAAATGTTTTTAATAGAGAAATATATCGTTAAAAAATCTGTTTGTTAGAATAACAAGATATTAAGGGCCTTAATAAAAGGTTTCCTTTCAAACATTACTGTTATTTATAGAAACAAAATTCAGTTTTATATTAAGTATGCCTTGTTGTAGTATTTTAGTTTAATCAAAAATCAATAGAAACACATTATTTACATTTTTTGGAAAATGTATTAATAAGGTTTCTTTACATTAATAAAATTTCTTTACAATAATTATGATAAGTTGCTGACCTCAGTGTGTTCAGTTTACAGTCTGGATCCTGTAGTAAATCAGTGAGCAGCTTCACTCCTGATGCTCCAGGGTCGTTCCCTCTGAGATCCAGCTCTATCAGGTGAGATGATTTCAGAGCTTCAGACAGAGCAGTGTATCCTTCCTCTGTTATACTGCAGTCTGAAAGTCTAAAGAGAGAACATTGTGTGTTATTACTGATACTCTGGTGTCTGATAAAACTTAATATTGAATTATTTTAAGCATCTATATAGTATATAATTCCAAGAAGATTGGAGTTATATATGTTCTACATGTAGCCTGTGTTTGTATTCTACATGTAAAATCACAAGCTCTTATATAAAAGTTAAAGAGCAGAAGCAGAAGTTCACCTCAGTATCTGCAGGTTACAGGACTGATGTTGCAGCAGTGCACAAAGCTTCTGCACTCCAGAGTTTCCAAATTTATTCTCACTCAGATCCATCTCTCTTATGTGTTCAGGATTTGAATGAAAAGATGAAGACAAAGCAGAACAGCCTTCTTCTGTAATACTACAGTCCTTTAGCCTAAAGATAACCAGAAACAGTGGAAAGAAAATCTTCACTTTAAGTAACATTTTATTGAATTTATATGAATAACACGATGATATTTAAGAAGAAAGGTAAAGAATGACAAAAATAAAAAGTCATTTTCTATAGTCATTTTATATTTAAAATAAAATGTAAGTAAGTAAGTATATAAACATGTAAGTGACATACATAAGTGTCTCAGGTCTGCAGTGTGGATCCTTCAGTAGAGCAGAGAGCTGCTTCACTCCTGAGTCTCCTTTTATTTTTCCACTCAGATCCAGTTCTCTCTGCAGTAAGGGGTTTGTACCCAGAACCTCAGTCAGATATTCACAGGCCTTCACTGCATCAGGACTTTTTAACAATCTGCAGTCAGGAAACAGAAACAGATTCAATTATGAACAATTTCCTCCTTTAATTGACCTCCAGCCTCCTGAATACTCCATTAAATGTCATGTTAAAGAATCTGTACTGGAGATGGCATGAAAGCACATTTTCTCTTCTGAAACCTTGAGTATCAGATCATTATAACTACTGAGCTTAAAAATGAGTGATTCTTAATTAAATGGAAAAGGGGTTGGGTTAAACTGAATATATTATTAAGAGGCGTGGTTAGGTTTGACAGCAAGTGCGTTTACTGTTACTGGAATATTATCTTGATATTTTACTGGTAGAGTCACAGTTGTACTGGGAAATGTTTGACTTATTTAGAGTGCTAATAGTCCAACATCCACAATTAGTTATACTGATATTTTAATAAGTGAACTTTCACAGCCACAAACAGGAAGTCAGGCAGTAAGTCACTGATACATACAGACAGAATGTCACCTTTTTCCTTCTGTGTGAGTTTTAACTCTTTAAAGTCTGTTATAAACACTGTATAAAATAACATTTCCTGCTACACTGTGAAGTCTGTAACTGAAACAGTACTAGTGTGTTTCACAACACAATGAATGCCAGAGTCTTTCTTTGACTTCTATAAGTGATACAGAACGCTCTTCCCTTCTATTATTTTGTCTGTCACTTTTCCTAATTTGCAGTTCGTCTGGCGATTATCTTGTACACTGCTCATGTTCTACATACACTCACTGACCACAAAGGAACATGTGTGAAATGTACATAAGGAAACTGAAGTCCAATGGGACATCAGGGCAAGCTGGATGATTAATACCCCTGGTACCCCTGGCTTGTTTGCTTGTCTTGCTTGACTGCTAATAAACCATTCTCATCTGATTTCAGTCTTCATGAGTTTGGCTGTTTATTCTTTTAAAGCTTTCATTAAGAACTTATTGTTTCATTTGGAGTCAGATTGTGTGAGCTAGCCTGGTACAATGTAGGATGAAGAAGAGAATTCTCCTGCAGTGTTATGATCAGGGGTCCACAAACTTTTGGCCATGTGTTGTATCTTGTGCACCTCAGTGTTTTTAGCTTTTGATCCTGCAGTAAATCAGTGAGCAGCTTCACTCCTGATGCTCCAGGGTCGTTCCCTCTGAGATCCAGCTCTATCAGGTGAGATGATTTCAGAGCTTCAGACAGAGCACTGTATCCTCCCTCTGTTATACTGCAGTCTGAAAGACTGAAGAGAGAACATTGTGTGGTATTATTGATGATCTGATAAGATGATAAAACTGATAAATAATCTGATAAATAAGTCTGATAAAAGCTTAATTGTCAGCTTGCAGTATATGCACTTCCGGTGTTTCTCCTATCCAGTGGATTACTCTGTGTGAACTCTGTTATTGTGTTTCTCCTATCCAGTGGATTACTCTGTGTGAACTCTGTTATTGTGTTTCTCCTATCCAGTGGATTACCCTGTGTGAACTCTGTTATTGTGCCTATGCTCTGTGGATTACTCTGTGTCTACCTTGCTACTGCTCACCCTGTTTACTGGATTATCGTTTGTTACCTATGACCAAAGACCTTGAACTATGAACTGTGCACTCTGTTGATGAACACTTATAAAGCATGTTACTCTGCTCCTGTGACTTTACTGTTACTGTGCACTATTGATCCTTTAAGCCCCACCTCTTCTCATTAAAGCTATTCACCTGCCTCACAGTCTGAATTTGGGTCTCACTCCACCCCATCCCTGACATAATATTGAGTTATTTTAAGCATCTATATAGTATGTAACGCCAAAATTGGAGGTATATATGTTCTACATGTAGCCTATGTTTGTATTCTACATGTAAAATCACAAGCTCTTATCTTAAAGTTAAAGAGCAGAAGCAGAAGTTCACCTCAGTATCTGCAGGTTACAGGACTGATGTTGCAGCAGTGCACAAAGCTTCTGCACTCCAGAGTTTCCAAATTTATTCTCACTCAGATCCATCTCTCTTATGTGTTCAGGATTTGAATGAAAAGATGAAGACAAAGTAGAACAGCCTTCTTCTGTAATACTACAGTCCTTTAGCCTAAAGAAAGGTAAAGAATGTCAAAAATAAAAAGTCATTTTCTATAGTCATTTTATATTTAAAATAAAATGTAAGTAAGTAAGTATATAAACATGTAAGTGACATACATAAGTGTCTCAGGTCTGCAGTGTGGATCCTTCAGTAGAGCAGAGAGCTGCTTCACTCCTGAGTCTCCTTTTATTTTTCCACTCAGATCCAGTTCTCTCTGCAGTAAGGGGTTTGTACCCAGAACCTCAGTCAGATATTCACAGGCCTTCACTGCATCAGGACTTTTTAACAATCTGCAGTCAGGAAACAGAAACAGATTCAATTATGAACAATTTCCTCCTTTAATTGACCTCCAGCCTCCTGAATACTCCATTAAATGTCATGTTAAAGAATCTGTACTGGAGATGGCATGAAAGCACATTTTCTCTTCTGAAACCTTGAGTATCAGATCATTATAACTACTGAGCTTAAAAATGAGTGATTCTTAATTAAATGGAAAAGGGGTTGGGTTAAACTGAATATATTATTAAGAGGCGTGGTTAGGTTTGACAGCAAGTGCGTTTACTGTTACTGGAATATTATCTTGATATTTTACTGGTAGAGTCACAGTTGTACTGGGCAATGTTTGACTTATTTAGAGTGCTAATAGTCCAACATCCACAATTAGTTATACTGATATTTTAATAAGTGAACTTTCACAGCCACAAACAGGAAGTCAGGCAGTAAGTCACTGATACATACAGACAGAATGTCACCTTTTTCCTTCTGTGTGAGTTTTAACTCTTTAAAGTCTGTTATAAACACTGTATAAAATAACATTTCCTGCTACATTGTGAAGTCTGTAACTGAAACAGTACTAGTGTGTTTCACAACACAATGAATGCCAGAGTCTTTCTTTGACTTCTATAAGTGATACAGAACGCTCTTCCCTTCTATTATTTTTTCTGTCACTTTTCCTAACTGCTCATGTTCTACATACACTCACTGCCTCACTCCTTTAGCAGTAATGCCTCACAGTGCTGCATTGTAGAGTAGGATAAAGTATGATAAACACACGATAGAGTAAACTCAAACACCATCATCACTAGAGAATATTAAAGAAGAGGACCAGAAAATAGATTTTAACAAGAAACCTGTAGCAGGCCTACTCATGAAGCTTTATAAGCTTCAGAGTGAAATAAAGTGAAAAATTATAGACAAGTTATAATCGAAGGCAAAATGCGATGAGAGGAAACATGACCCTTTCTGGAGATAACCGGAAGCTTGCAAAGGCAAGAATATGTGTGCAATGTGCGCTACATGTGCTGAAATGTGACTGGACAAAGCTAGATGAGGAGACTGGCTGAAATTGAGCTGAGAAAGGTTGAAAAAAGGAACATGTGTGAAATGTACATAAGGAAACTGAAGTCCAATGGGACATCAGGGCAAGCTGGATGATTAATACCCCTGGTACCCCTGGTTTGTTTGCTTGTCTTGCTTGACTGCTAATAAACCATTCTCATCTGATTTCAGTCTTCATGAGTTTGGCTGTTTATTCTTTTAAAGCTTTCATTAAGAACTTATTGTTTCATTTGGAGTCAGATTGTGTGAGCTAGCCTGGTACAATGTAGGATGAAGAAGAGAATTCTCCTGCAGTGTTATGATCAGGGGTCCACAAACTTTTGGCCATGTGTTGTATCTTGTGCACCTCAGTGTTTTTAGCTTTTGATCCTGCAGTAAATCAGTGAGCAGCTTCACTCCTGATGCTCCAGGGTCGTTCCCTCTGAGATCCAGCTCTATCAGGTGAGATGATTTCAGAGCTTCAGACAGAGCACTGTATCCTCCCTCTGTTATACTGCAGTCTGAAAGACTAAAGAGAGAACATTGTGTGGTATTATTGATGATCTGATAAGATGATAAAACTGATAAATAATCTGATAAATAAATCTGATAAAAGCTTAATTGTCAGCTTGCAGTATATGCACTTCCAGTGTTTCTCCTATCCAGTGGATTACTCTGTGTGAACGCTGCTATTGTGTTTCTCCTATCCAGTGGATTACTCTGTGTGAACTCTGCTATTGGGTTTCTCCTATCCAGTGGATTACTCTGTGTGAACTCTGCTATTGTGTTTCTCCTATCCAGTGGATTACTCTGTGTGAACGCTGCTATTGTGTTTCTCCTATCCAGTGGATTACTCTGTGTGAACTCTGCTATTGTGTTTCTCCTATCCAGTGGATTACTCTGTGTGAACTCTGCTATTGTGTTTCTCCTATCCAGTGGATTACTCTGTGTGAACTCTGTTATTGTGCCTATGCTCTGTGGATTACTCTGTGTGAACTCTGCTATTGTGTTTCTCCTATCCAGTGGATTACTCTGTGTGAACTCTGCTATTGTGTTTCTCCTATCCAGTGGATTACTCTGTGTGAACTCTGTTATTGTGTTTCTCCTATCCAGTGGATTACTCTGTGTGAACTCTGTTATTGTGTTTCTCCTATCCAGTGGATTACTCTGTGTGAACTCTGCTATTGTGTTTCTCCTATCCAGTGGATTACCCTGTGTGAACTCTGTTATTGTGCCTATGCTCTGTGGATTACTCTGTGTCTACCTTGCTACTGCTCACCCTGTTTACTGGATTATCGTTTGTTACCTATGACCAAAGACCTTGAACTATGAACTGTGCACTCTGTTGATGAACACTTATCAAGCATGTTACTCTGCTCCTGTGACTTTACTGTTACTGTGCACTATTGATCCTTTAAGCCCCACCTCTTCTCATTAAAGCTATTCACCTGCCTCACAGTCTGAATTTGGGTCTCACTCCACCCCATCCCTGACATAATATTGAGTTATTTTAAGCATCTATATAGTATGTAACGCCAAGATTGGAGTTATATATGTTCTACATGTAGCCTGTGTTTGTATTCTACATGTAAAATCACAAGCTCTTATCTAAAAGTTAAAGAGCAGAAGCAGAAGTTCACCTCAGTATCTGCAGGTTACAGGACTGATGTTGCAGCAGTGCACAAAGCTTCTGCACTCCAGAGTTTCCAAATTTATTCTCACTCAGATCCATCTCTCTTATGTGTTTAGGATTTGAATGAAAAGATGAAGACAAAGTAGAACAGCCTTCTTCTGTAATACTACAGTCCTTTAGCCTAAAGAAAGGTAAAGAATGTCAAAAATAAAAAGTCATTTTCTATAGTCATTTTATATTTAAAATAAAATGTAAATAAGTAAGTATATAAACATGTAAGTGACATACATAAGTGTCTCAGGTCTGCAGTGTGGATCCTTCAGTAGAGCAGAGAGCTGCTTCACTCCTGAGTCTCCTTTTATTTTTCCACTCAGATCCAGTTCTCTCTGCAGTAAGGGGTTTGTACCCAGAACCTCAGTCAGATATTCACAGGCCTTCACTGCATCAGGACTTTTTAACAATCTGCAGTCAGGAAACAGAAACAGATTCAATTATGAACAATTTCCTCCTTTAATTGACCTCCAGCCTCCTGAATACTCCATTAAATGTCATGTTAAAGAATCTGTACTGGAGATGGCATGAAAGCACATTTTCTCTTCTGAAACCTTGAGTATCAGATCATTATAACTACTGAGCTTAAAAATGAGTGATTCTTAATTAAATGGAAAAGGGGTTGGGTTAAACTGAATATATTATTAAGAGGCGTGGTTAGGTTTGACAGCAAGTGCGTTTACTGTTACTGGAATATTATCTTGATATTTTACTGGTAGAGTCACAGTTGTACTGGGCAATGTTTGACTTATTTAGAGTGCTAATAGTCCAACATCCACAATTAGTTATACTGATATTTTAATAAGTGAACTTTCACAGCCACAAACAGGAAGTCAGGCAGTAAGTCACTGATACATACAGACAGAATGTCACCTTTTTCCTTCTGTGTGAGTTTTAACTCTTTAAAGTCTGTTATAAACACTGTATAAAATAACATTTCCTGCTACATTGTGAAGTCTGTAACTGAAACAGTACTAGTGTGTTTCACAACACAATGAATGCCAGAGTCTTTCTTTGACTTCTATAAGTGATACAGAACGCTCTTCCCTTCTATTATTTTTTCTGTCACTTTTCCTAACTGCTCATGTTCTACATACACTCACTGCCTCACTCCTTTAGCAGTAATGCCTCACAGTGCTGCATTGTAGAGTAGGATAAAGTATGATAAACACACGATAGAGTAAACTCAAACACCATCATCACTAGAGAATATTAAAGAAGAGGACCAGAAAATAGATTTTAACAAGAAACCTGTAGCAGGCCTACTCATGAAGCTTTATAAGCTTCAGAGTGAAATAAAGTGAAAAATTATAGACAAGTTATAATCG
The DNA here is from genome assembly GCA_033459395.1 of Hemibagrus guttatus. NCBI lineage: Eukaryota > Metazoa > Chordata > Actinopteri > Siluriformes > Bagridae > Hemibagrus > Hemibagrus guttatus. The sequence goes on from JAUCMX010000004.1 coordinate 1,395,565, forward strand.
AAGGCAAAATGCGATGAGAGGAAACATGACCCTTTCTGGAGATAACCGGAAGCTTGCAAAGGCAAGAATATGTGTGCAATGTGCGCTACATGTGCTGAAATGTGACTGGACAAAGCTAGATGAGGAGACTGGCTGAAATTGAGCTGAGAAAGGTTGAAAAAAGGAACATGTGTGAAATGTACATAAGGAAACTGAAGTCCAATGGGACATCAGGGCAAGCTGGATGATTAATACCCCTGGTACCCCTGGTTTGTTTGCTTGTCTTGCTTGACTGCTAATAAACCATTCTCATCTGATTTCAGTCTTCATGAGTTTGGCTGTTTATTCTTTTAAAGCTTTCATTAAGAACTTATTGTTTCATTTGGAGTCAGATTGTGTGAGCTAGCCTGGTACAATGTAGGATGAAGAAGAGAATTCTCCTGCAGTGTTATGATCAGGGGTCCACAAACTTTTGGCCATGTGTTGTATCTTGTGCACCTCAGTGTTTTTAGCTTTTGATCCTGCAGTAAATCAGTGAGCAGCTTCACTCCTGATGCTCCAGGGTCGTTCCCTCTGAGATCCAGCTCTATCAGGTGAGATGATTTCAGAGCTTCAGACAGAGCAGTATATCCTTCCTCTCTGATATTATTGTCCATTAGACTGGAAAAAAAACAACAACAAATAAAATTTTATTTCAGAATATCCCAAATATTGTACAAAATAAATGGATATAATTGTTAGGTATTAAGACGTGCAGCGCTGTTTACAAATTGTGAATGAAATCTATTTATTAACTCTTGATCAGGGATCTCCAACTCTTTTTCCTCTGAGAGCTACTCTGACAGAATGAAGGTGGTGAAGAGCTACTGGTGTTATATTATTAGGAACATTTATTCACACAGCTTATTGCCATAAACCAAACCAGCTGAATAAGCTATTTTTTATGAACTTTAAAAATCACTGATTATTGTCAGATTTCCTTCATTCACATGGATTCTGTTATTTATCAGCAAATTGTTCCTGACAGTCACATGACACATACCCTGATGTCCTCAGCAAGACTGAAAAAGACTCTTTTCCTAAAAAAGGAGCACCTTTGATATTGAAGGTGATGTTAATGTTGAAAACAGAGACCTGACATTGTATTGGACTTTATGGGATTAAATGATAGTATTTTTCATATGCATGTGCAGTGTGAAATATTAAAGAGTACTTTACTCTGAAACACCAGCTGCACTAATAAGAAATGTCTACAGCTCACTCGTCCTGCATCTTCCTGCAGCAGGAGAGATTCATTCACCGCTTTTACTTTGGCAGCATCGTAGCTTTATTCCTAACTCTGTCCAATCTCCAGCAGCTTCCAGGTTAAAAGGATCTGCCGTGTGTTTTCTTTATCCTTTATCCAAACTACTTCAACTTCTGCTTATAGATTTAAGTTTATATAACACTTCCATGTACAGTCTTGGTGCTGTGTGTGAAAGTGATTGATGAACAGCTGGATTAAACTGTGTGATGTGTGATGGACACACGGAGGAGCAGGATTTGTCCAGAGAGTCAGATTTCGGTACAACACGGGAAAGGTGATGGAGGTTTACTGCATTAATTTCATTTGATCAAGTTGTACTTATTCTAAAAAATGTTAGGTGAGCTACTCAGAAGTGTGTGTGTTGGAGACCCCTGCCCTAGAGTGTCACTGAATGGAGCCTGTACAAATGACCTGGTTGTAATTACTGATAATTACTGATATTACACTGCTTTAATGAAGTTAAAGAAAAATGTTTTAAGAAATTACAATGACATACGTGAGTGTTTCTAGGAGGCAGTGTGGATTTCTGATTAATGTGTGGATAATAAGATCATTTCTAAACTGTTCATGACAATATTCAAATTCCACAGACACAGAAAATATTACACATAAAATATTGTGTATTTCTCAGCTCTATTACAGCGTCTGGATTATGAATGAAGTGTGTATTAGACGTTACCTCAGAGTGTCCAGTTTACAGAGTTTATTCTTCAGTTCCTCAGAGAGCAGCTTCACTCCTGAATCCTGAATCCTGTTCTTACTCAGATTCAGCTCCTTCAGTGTGGAGTGTTCTGATCTGAGAGCTGTGAGCAGAGCTGAACATCCTTTCTCTGTCACATTACACTCACTGAGCCTGAAAGCACAATTAATCACAGGCTTTTTCTTTAGCACTTCTGTATGCAGAGGGACGTCTGTTCTCCTCAAACTACTCATTACTACTGAAAAAGACTGAAAACTAGATGAATGATTGATAAGCTAAAGACAAAGCATTCAGCATTAACATCACTAACTGAAGTTTACAGATTAATATAGAATTCAATTCCTTACTGAAGTGTTTCAGGTCTGCAGTGTGGATCCTTCAGTAAAACAGAGAGCTGCTCTACTCCTGAGTCTCCGTCTATTTTCCCACTCAGATTCAGATCCATCTGCAGTATGGGGTTTATACCCAGAACTTCAGTCAGATGATCAGAAGCTTTCTGTGCATCAGGACTTTTCAACACCCTGTAGAGAGAAAGAACAGAGAAATGCTAACATTAATTATATTTACAGCAATGCAGTGCTAGTTTTCAGTAATTGTTTGCTCCATGGTGGAAAACATTAGCACTCATACTTCAGCATATTTCTTACTTTCGTTTTCTTTCTCAATTCTTACTTCATAAAATTGAGAATAAAATTGTAAAAGTGTGATAAAATATCACAGTGCACTATACAGTGGTGCAAACAATGAAACTTTACTAATGACTCAGAATTAAGGCTGTATTTTACATGTACTGGGGAAAACACTCACCTCAGTGTCTTCAGTTTACATTTTTTATCATTCATCAAATTCCTAAGCTCCTTCAGTCCTGATGGTCCAGGATCATTCCCTCTGAGGTCCAGCTCTATCAGTGATGAGCAGTTTGACTTCAGAGCTTTAATCAGAGCAGTGTATCCTTCCTCTGTTATATTACAGTCTGAAAGTCTGGAGAAGGAGCAAAAAGTTAATCATCCTAAAGTAGGTCTGGGGAAATGCTAGTAATGTTCATTCATTCATTGTCTACCGCTTCTATTCTATTCTCGGGTCACGGGGAGCCTGTGCCTATCTCAGGCGTAATTGGGCATCAAGGCAGGATACACCCTGGACAGAGTGCCAACCCATCGCAGGGCACACACACACACACTCTCATTCACTCACGCAATCATACACTACAGACAATTTAGAGATGCCAATCAACCTACAATGCATGTCTTTGGACTGGGGGAGGAAACCCCCAAGGCACGGGGAGAACATGCAAACTCCACACACACGGCGGAGGCGGGAATCAAACCCCCAACCCTGGAGGTGTGAGGCAAATGGGCTAACCACTAAACCACCGTGCCCCCGTTAGTAATGTTAATTACCTTATTAACTTGTTCATGAGAATGATCTTTATTTAGCTCATGTGGTACATGAAGTCATTTGTAAATATTGTAAATCTGACTGGACCTGTAACACTAATTACATTATTGACTTATCATACAATATTCATCGTTCATTGTGTTTCAATTTATGATGTGTAGCAATTAGGGCTGAAACGATTCCTCGAGTAACTCGAGTAATTCGAATACAAAAAATCATCGAGGTAAATGAGTTGCCTCGAAGCTTGGTTTAGTCCATTTACTGTAACTACACACAGAGCACTGCGTTTCCCCACGGACCATTATTACTGACGCACAACCCGCTAAACTCGGGGAGAAAAGATTCAGGCCGAAGAAAACGGCAGAAAGTTTTAAAAGTTTGGGATCATTACAAACTAAAACAGAAAGAAAACTCCGTACAGTGTGATTACTGTAAGATTGAACTGGTTTACTACAACAGTACAAGTTCCATACTTCAATATCTCATTCCAAAACACACAGACCAAGGAGTCGACACAAGCTAACGTTAGCGTTCACGCTTAGCTTAAATCAATATGATTGCTAGTTGAAATTAAGACCCGTAAAAATATATGTGGATTGTGGCTACATGTAGAGACTATTTAAGAGCGTAAATCAGTATGGTGGCTAGTTATAATGTCCATAATTTAGATAAGTTTTGTGAAAGCCTAAGCGTCATTCATGTTGGTGCCTCACTCTCTCTCTGTCACTCACACACACACACACACACACACACACACACACACACACACACACACACACACACACACACACACACACACACACACACACCGTATGTAGGGAGACATTTAAGAGGGTTTATTTTCCAAATAACTCTAATTTCATGTTACAGAAAACTGTGTTTTATTTATTTTGTGTGTATGGACTCGTTCTTGTTCCAAGTTACCTTTCTGACCACTTACAAAAGCCACAAAGTCTTTCAGGAGGACTGTAAAGGCTCATGTCATGCTTGAGCTGTAATTAGACTGAAACTTGAAAGTTAAGTTGCACAACATAAGTGCAATGTTTAGGTATTATTATTATTATTATTATTATTATTATTATTATTATTATTATTTTTTTGTTATTATTATTATTATTATTTTGTTTTAGGTTGTACTATGTTTACATTTTTTAATTAATTAAGTTTTTTTATTTACATATTTATATTCACATTTTGAATGTAATATATCAGTTAAATGCACTAAATGGGTTCAGATTTTATTTTCATTTTTCTAAATAGGAAACAACTTAGTTGTTCATTTTAAGAGACCTGTCTTATTTTCTCTTACATATTTAATATTCCTCTTTAATAAAGAAAAAGTACTTTATCCGATTACTCGATTAATCGATGGAATAATCGGTAGAATACTCGATCACTAAAATAATCGATAGCTGCAGCCCTAGTAGCAATCACTAGCACTGATTTTAGTTAACACATACTGTTATTAATAATGTACTAAGAATGAATAAATATAAAATGTGCGTCAGACAGAACAATCAGTTTCTAGATCCTACATGTGTCCATTTATATATGAACAGTGACATGAAGCTGTGGGTCAAACATTTTGGTGAACAAGGAGAGCATCAGATAAAAACCATGTTTCTGAAGTTTTCTCTTTTCCTTTTGAAATCTTTACAAACATATGGGAAGTAAATCATCTGTGCACTGTGTAAAATCTGCTGACCGGTGGTTTTTAACTACACAACAAACAGGTCACCACAGTTCTACTCTTCATCACAAACATGATAAACACAGTGTTTATAGCCTTCAGTGCTAACATTACCCTCTGTACACTATGCACCGTACACTCAGATTTGCACAGGACTCGTTGTAAACATTCGGTTTCTGCACACGCCCTGATTCTGCACATTACCTTATTATCTCTTCTACCTTTAAATTTCTAGTTTTTAGTATTTATTGATTTATTTTTTTTATTTATTACCTTATTACCCATGTTTGTGGATACTGCAGGAAGTTGTAAATTTCCCATTGGGATGAATAAACTATCTATCTATCTATCTATCTATCTATCTATCTATCTATCTATCTATCTATCTATCTATCTATCTATCTATCCATGTTCAAATAAATCTTTATTTAATCTTTATTACTGATAATAAATCTAATCTAGAGAGCAAGTTAGACACGTTAGTTACACATTACTAGCTAGGACTGGGAAGAGCTTTGTTCTGGTTAGTGATTTTTATTAGAAAGCTGTTTCATCACATCACTGAGTTACTCACAGCAGTTTCTCCAGTTTACACTCGTGTTTCTTCAGTAGATCACAGAGCTTCTCCACTCCTGAGTCTCCCAGTTCACACTCATTCAGATCCAGCTCTCTGATGTGTGATGGATTTGTACAGAGAGCTGAAACTAAATCAGTACAGGATTTCCCTCTTACACTGTTCTGTAGTCTGCAGAGGGAGAGAAAGATAGAGCCTTATTAAAAGTAAAATCTAAATGTATAATGTGTGTGTGTGTGTGTTCTATTTGAGTCTGAGTAAATTTAGAATGAAATCTATAATTCAATAAAACGTACAAACAAATACATGCGTAGGTTACAATAAAGGAATATTTTTGGTACCCACTGCATATACCTAATACACAGTAGTGTTATAATAACTGTTAGATATTATTACTCATTAGAGTAATTACTACTCTCAGGCACCATCGGGCATCAAGGCAGGAAACAGCCTAGACGGAGTGCCAACCAATCACAGGGCACACACACATCAGCCTAGAATAGCTTTTGGACTGTGGGAGGAAACCAGAGCACCCAGAGGAAACCCACCAAGCACCGGAAGAACATGCAAACTCTACACACACAGTGAGCGGGACCCGAGACTCGAACCCAGGACGCTGGGGTTGTGAGATGAACATGCTAACCACTGTGCCACCATTACTACTAACAAAATTATTATTATTATTATTATTATTATTATTATTATTATTATTATTATTATTATTATTATTATTATTATTATTATTATTATTATTATTATTATTATTATTATTATTATTATTAACGGGTAGCAGGGCTGAGGTTGGACCACTAGGGGGCTCTCAGCATGGGGTTGTCATGTCAGGTCTGTTTATGTTTATGTTTTCGGCCATGTGCGTGTTTAAGCCCCGCCCTAGCCTAATGTGTGTTCCTACCCCTGCGCACCTGTCCCCAATGTGTCATGATTGTTCCCTGATTATGTTCTCTATTTATAGTCCTGTCTTTGTCTGCTTTAGTTGCTAGTCCTCGTTTGTATGTAGGCCGATGTAGTGTTGCAGTTTCTGTTTTCATGTTTCTGTATCGTGTTTTATGTTGAATAAATCCCCATTATCACGCCAAGCTTCGTGTTGGGTCTGTTATATCCAGCCGGACACCACCGGTCGTAACATCAAAAAAATTTTTATTATTATTTATTATTATTATTATTAGTAGTAGTAGTAGTAGTAGTAGTAGTAGTAGTAGTATAGTAGTAGTAGTAGTAGTAGTAGTAGTAGTAGTAGTAGTAGTAGTAGTAGTATTATTATAATACATATCTACATATTGGGGAGCACAGTGGCTTAGTGGTTAGCACATTTGCCTCACACCTCCAGGGTTGGGGGTTCGATTCCCGCCTCCGCCGTGTGTGTGGAGTTTGCATGTTCTCCCCGTGCCTCGGGGGTTTCCTCTGGGTACTCCGGTTTCCTCCCCCAGTCTAAAGACATGCATTGTAGGTTGATTGGCATCTCTAAATTGTCCGTAGTGTGTGATTGCGTGAGTGAATGAGAGTGTGTGTGTGTGCCCTGCGATGGGTTGGCACTCCGTCCAGGGTGTATCCTGCCTTGATGCCCAATGACGCCTGAGATAGGCACAGGCTCCCCGTGACCCGAGAATAGATCGGATAAGAAGTAGACAATGAATGAATGAATATCCACATATTAAGAAAGTATTTTTAAATCAATTCTAAAGGACTGAAGAATATTAAACAGCTAAAAGATTATTATTGTTATAATAAAACTGGACTATTTGTAGATTGATGAATTTAAAATGTAAAGGTTCATTACTCACTTTAGTGTCTGCAGTGTACATTTAGGATTCTTCAGGAAATCACACAGATCTCTCAGTCCAGACTCTCCTGGTTTATTCCTGTTCAGATTCAGCTCTCTCAGGTGTGAAGGGTTTAAAACCAGAGCAGAAATCACATGTGAACAATCATCATCTGTCATACTGTCTTCTTTATACAACCTGGAGAGAGAGAGAAAGAGAGAGAGAGAGAGAGAGAGGAGAGAGAGAGAGAGAGAGAGAGAGAGAGAGAGAGAGAGAGAGAGAGAGAGCAACAGAGAGACAGGGAGAGAGAGATAGAGATAGAGAGAGAGGGGGAGGGGAGAAAGAGGGAGAGAGAGAGGAGGTCAGGTTAGTTTCTGCTAGAACACACCCAGTGCTCCACTTCCTGTCCACCATTTACTTAGTAGTTTGTGCAGCACTTTTTTCCACCTTGTAGTTTATTTTGCTGTGTTTTCAGTTTCCAGTCTCCGGTTTTCTTTCATTAAGTTTAGTTCGTGTCACTAAATGTAACTTTGTTTACTAGTTTCAGTTTTGTCTGATGAAGCACAGACTGTCCTCATCATTTCACTGAGCATTAGAACACCTGAAAGTTGTCAGGACATGGTTTAGGTTTCAATCAAAATGTATTAAAATTAGTCTGAAACCACGAGAGCAATGAAACTCAAACACTTGTATGTTTTCAGTACACATGCAGTATGTTGGTGATGGTGCACACCAGATAATGACAGTAATGCAGGAAAATAGAGATGTGTGTGTTTATATCTGTTTCTTACGTAAGTTTCTGCAGTCTGTAATGTGGATCCTGCAGCAGAGCTGAAAGCTGCTTCACTTTGACGTCTTCAGGTGTTTTGTTGCTCAGATCCAGCTCCGTGTGCAGTAAGGGGTTTTTACTGAACATTTTAGTAAGACACGTGTAGGCTTCCTCTGCATCAGGACTTTTCAACAACCTGTAGAGAAAAATGATATGGAGACGTTAATAACTGTGTACTGAGAGCAATAAGGAGCTGATGGTTATGTGCTTTAGCTTCAGTTTTTGCTTCAGTTTCTGTTTTCAGTGAGTTTCCTTATCCTTTATCCAGCTATATCTTTTACAGAATCAGTGCACATTCATCCTCATGTCTTAATAAAATGTCAAATGCTAAAGTGGTAGAAAGATCAAGTTCTTTCATTTCACCTCACCTCAGTGTCTTCAGTTTACAGTCTGGATCCTGCAGTAAATCAGTGAGCAGCTTCACTCCTGATGCTCCAGGGTCGTTCCCTCTGAGGTCCAGCTCTATCAGTGATGAGCAGATTGACTTCAGAGCTTTAATCAGAGCAGTGTATCCTTTCCCTGTTATATTACAGTCTGAAAGTCTGGAGAAGGAGCAAAAAATGTTTATAATGCTGATTTCCTCTTTAACTTGATTGTGAGAATGCTTTTTATTTATCCCATGTGGTATGTGAACTTATACTGACTTATTGTACAGTATATGGACATCACCTTGGTCATTTTGCTGACCTCGATATTGTATATTGGGTTTACATGTAAGTTTTTTTTTACATAAGAATGAATGTCACCAACATTTTAGACATCGTGCAACTTCTGTTCTTTTGTCTGGTCTAGGGCAGTCAAATTAAACATTACAATTTCAAATATTAATCAAATTTACGATATAAATCACATTCAAGAACAAAAACTGTGCAACAATGACCTTGAGGGAAAAAAGAATAATTGCAGATTTTCAGATAATCCAGTCATAGTCAATAAAGTACGACCCGATTAAACTGCATGATCCGAAGCTGAACAGTGAATGAACACTGGTAAACTGAAGCGCTTTACTAGCAGGTTAATTACCTCACCAAAGCATCCTGTATACATATGAGATTAATCAGATAGAGACACACCACCTCACATGTTTTTGTTGAAACTTGTTTTGTGAAATACAGAGGTGTAATATTCAATGGCATTTTAGTCAGAGGAAAATGAACTAAAACTAATAAACATTACATGAAAAAATATTTTCTAAATGCAAAGGATATTGTCATCAGAAGACACAGGACTAAAAACAGTGTGAAAATCAACACTGGAACTGACCTGAGAGACTGGGATAAATGTTTTGATCTCATAATTTTATGCACATTAAAAATAATAGTATAAATAATATAAATGCACTTTGTTAGGAGTTTGGTTTGTTCTTTGCAACAAAAAAAATAACACCAATGTTTACTTTAGATTTATTTGTCGCCCCTTTTGTGGACTGTTGATTTGAATATCTGGTGTTCACTAGGTGTTCTTCACTCACTGAAATACAGTCTTTAGAGTAAAAATATACATTTTAGTAAATATAATAAAATATTTATTATAATAAATAAAATACAAGTGAAGTGTTAGAATTGAGTTTTTTAGCCCTGTTGACAGCCACAGTGTGTTCTGTGTGTCGGAGGTGGGGCAATAAGTTCCATACAGAAGACTGATCCAGACTGACCTCGCTGAACAGAGGTCATTCCAGCAGTTAGTTAGTTAACCAGGTACATTAGTTAGTCCAGTTAGCCAAATGATGACTTTATCATGTCACTCAAATAAAAAGATGTGGAAAGAGAGATGATGTTTATTGTGCAGCAGCAGTGTAGCTGGTGTCTTAATGCTGAGTGATCACATATACACTAACTGACCATTTCAGTGACACTGAGCAGTGGTGTGTCCAGGTTTTTCATGTTTATTATTTCATTTCCTCCATGGTGCACAATAAATAAACACAATAATGTCTGTAATACATTCGTATTTTCTCCAGATACAGTATATGTAGTAGAAATTGTGTTTAACTTGTCCTCGAAGAACAACTTGCTTTACAAGAGTTCCTTTTATTGATAATGTACCTTTTTCTTATAGTTTTTCTCTAACTGTTTTTCTTTAATTATAATATAACCTCTTTGATTAATTCCAATACATTATTTCTTTATACTTTTATAAATTAGGACTAAATCTCTGATGATAAAGGCTTTTGGAGAAAACTTGCAAAACAGGCTCACATGTAATATATATTCTTTTATTGAATTAGATTCATTTTTATTTGGAAATTTACCCATGAATGATTAGTTGATTAGTTACTGACTAATCTAGTCCTACATGCTACTTATAAACTTATAGAGAAGTAAAGATGTCATTGATCTAGTCATGTATACTGTTAATGAACTTACACAAGCTTCTGGAGTTTACAGGATGAATTCTTTAGTAGAGTAGAGATCTTATCCATTGCTGAATTTCCCAGTGTGTTCTCACTCAGGTCCAGTTCTGTCAGGTGTGAAGGGTTTGAAGTAAGAGCTGATATCAGATCAGTACAGCCTCTGTGTGTAATACTGCTCTTATTCAGCCTGCAGTCAGAGAACACAGCTGAGAAAACCTCTTTAAACAACCCACAACATTAACCATCAAAAATAATTTGAATGTATAAGAAATATTAGAGTGATAATGTGTACAGTGGAATATCTTTAAATATTTAATGTGAGCACAAACAAAAGCACCAGGTGAGGAATCAGACCACACACCTGAGTGTCTCAGTTCTACACTGTGGATCCTTCAGTAGAACAGAGAGCTGCTTCACTCCTGAGTCTCCAGATATTTTCCCACTCAGATCCAGTTCTGTCTGCAGTAAGGGGTTTGTACCCAGAGCTTTAGTCAGATCATCACAGGCCTTTTCTGCTTCAGGACTCAAAATTCTGAAGAGAGAAAACACATTTCATTATGTTACTGATACCAGAGCTCTGAGTGTGGAGGTTTTCCCCAAAAGATCCAGCTGTTAAATTATGTGAACCAGCACAGACATGACAGCAGCTGGATTTTGTGTTCTTTGTTGATATTCAAGGTCTGTCTCATGTATGTAAACTTTACACAGTTCCATAGAATAAAATGTGAGGTGGTTTTGGAATGGCAGTAACACACTTTGATAGCTCAGCATTAACAATGTGGAAATTATTTTATTTAGGTTACTTTCTAATCTTGACTTGTGGTCTAAAGAGTGAGTGTGTTCAGTCTTTCTAAAGATCTCTAAAACCTTGCTAGTTAACTGAGATACAGTGAATATCATATTTGTGAGTTTGTCTTGGCTTTGACATTTCCGTTCTGTTATTTGGTTTTTGCCCTTTGGATTTGTTAAATGGTCAGATGGATTCTTTATCATTTTGACCTTTATTTCTGACACACTCATTTTGTTTTGTTGTATTTTAATAAACTCTATATTTAAACTCTACTTGTCTGTCTTGAGTGTCATCACACTGTAGATATCAGAACGATATAAATTTGATCAGTTGAAGAGTTTTCCCAGAACATAACATCAGTAAAATGATCAGAAAATCATTTGCTTAATCGTCCAGATTTTGCAGGTTCAACTCCCAAGTCCAAGGAAGCAAACTTGACCGTGATCTCAGGGACGGAGGGGTGGCCTACACTCTCTCTCCTATCACTCATTCCTCCAAGTGTGTCCCTGATCTCTTGGTGGATGCTGTCATGTGATAGGTGAGATCTAACTGGAGTATGGGACTTGGCTTATTTATTAGTTATTATATGATTCTTTTATGTCCAATTGCAAAAGTGTGCAGAACTATGAAAATGATAAAACATTTTTGTTATTTATAAAATGTAAAAAAACTCACCTTACAATCAGTTTAGAGTTTGGATTCAGTAGAAAATAACTAAAAATGTTCCAATCTGACACACTGTAGTTCCCTCTGAGATCCAGCTCTTTCAGAGTTGATGAGGAGTTTGATTCCAGAGTTTTAGCCAGATCACCACATTGTGTTTGTGTGAGTCTACAGTTATTTAGTCTGAAAGAAAATGTTAATAAAGGACATTTCACAGTGAGACAGAGACATGACAGTGACAGTACAGCATCACTGAAGGGTTTGTGATTAATAGTCATTTCAGTTCAGGCCAGTAGACAAGAGTTAGAACCATTATCTAAGAGAAACACAGGTACTGTCACATTTCACACCAGATTCCTGTAATTAGATTACTTAGAATAAAATAATCAATGAATCATGCTATGCTACAGGGGTTACCTGTTTATAATTAAAGGATTTAGATTAACCTTTTATTAATTTCTTATTAAAAAAGTAATAACAATGTAATGCCAGATAATCAATTTTAATTAAAAACAATTCATAAGGGTTTTTATTTTCTATTGTAAATTCACATAGAGATTTTTATGTTCATTATATCCCTCATTAGTTTATTTCCAAAAATACTAAAAATAATGTACTTCAGTTTCTCCAGAGTGCAGTGTGAGTTCTGCAGTAGATCAGAGAGCTGCTTCACTCCTGTGTCTCCAATTGTATTGTCACTCAGGTCCAGCTCCTTGAGGTGTGAGGGGTTTAAACCCAGAGCTGATACAACAGCAGTACAGTCATCTTCAGTGAGACTGCACTTACACAACCTACAGAGAGAGAGAGAGAGAGAGAGAGAGAGAGAGAGAGAGAGAGAGAGAGAGAGAGAGAGACTAATTTCAGTATGATTTTTCTTTACTTTACTTAATTTACTTTAATCTACTTAAAGAGTGTGAAGTTTCCTTATCAGGCTCCTGTTCTGTTCTTCTGTATCTGTCTCTGCTTGTTGCTCTGACCATGTCTGGGTATCGTATCACTATATACATCACTGTTGGCTTTGTGTCTTTAAGAATTTTTGTTGGTGTTATCTGTAATTCTTTCTGTAGTATGTAATCATCTCACAGTTCCATACTGTACATTACTCTGCTGCTCCTTTACCTGTAGGATCTTATTATCTGTGGAATAACTGCTAGTTTCTGACCACTGTTTAACTTTTCTAGAAGGTTTTCTGTTACTTTTAGTAAATATAGTTTTGATAGAAAGATGAATCCATGTGGTGGTTGTAGATAGATTAGATAGACATTACAGCATTACTAATAATACACATACTGCATTTGTATGAACAACTGTAACACTATATATTTTTCCAGAACGTCTTCTTAAAGTCTTCTTAAAGACCTCTGCTCTTTCTGACATTACTGATTTTATTTTAAATACTGACTTTACCCCAGTTTCAGCAGATTGAACTGTTGATTCTTCAGCACACCACAGAGCTCCTTGACATTATACACAGTTATTACATTCCAAAAGGAATACACTACAGTGTTTAAATGTAAAGAAGTGATAAATACTAACTTGAGTATCTCTGGTCTGCAGTGTGAATCCTCCAGTAGAGCAGAGAGCTGCTTCACCTGGGAGTCTCCAGATATTTTCTCACTCACATTGAGTTCTCTCTGCAGTAAGGGGTTCACTCCCAGAACTCTATAAAGTAAATCACGGCCTTCCTGTGCAGCAGGACTTTTCAACAACCTGCAGAGAAAGAAAGGAAGAAGATTTTATACAAGGGGAAAACATAAACTCTTAAAATATTATTTTCTTATGTTTAAAGTTTATTGCTATAGTTCTTTACCAGTTTGCCTTAGCATGTAAACTAATGAAACTGAAATCTCACATGTTCGTGTCTGTATTATTAAACAGTGAGTTTAAACACTGAATAAAGGAAGATGAAATGTATCAGAAAAACAAAATGCAAATACAAAACTTTATTACAATAATTATTACTTTATTAACTTTATTACAATAATTACTACTTAGTTATTACTTTATTAGAGTAGTTATTACTTTATTAACTTTATTACAGTAATATAACATCATGAATATAAGATGCCTAATTATTTTGTGGTAGTACAACATCATTTTGAAAATCTTTTCAGATTTGTTAGCAAGTTTGTCCATAACAAATAATTTATGATGAGAATGTCTAATATGACAATAATATATAACATATGTAACAAATATAACAAGCTGTCATGGCCTGCTATGTATTTATATATTATTCTAGTAATAATTTAATAATATCTGTTCACCTCAGTGTGTTCAGTTTACAGTCTGGATCCTGCAGTAAATCAGTGAGCAGCTTCACTCCTGATGCTCCAGGGTCGTTCCCTCTGAGATCCAGCTCTATCAGGTGAGATGATTTCAGAGCTACAGCCAGAGCAGTGTATCCTTCCTCTCTGATATTATTGTCCATTAGTCTGAAAAAAGAAAGTTTAATTTGAATTTTATTTTCAGAATATCACAAATATTGTACAAATTAAATGCATGCAGTTTTAGACATTATGACGTGTGACATTTTATACAAATTGTGAATTGAATCTATTTTTATTGTTAATTCAATAACCCTAGAGTGTCACTGAATGGAGTCTGTACAAATGACCTGGTTGTAATTAATAAACTGATATTTACAATAATTCACTGCTTTAATGAAAACTGCTGCAAGAAGAAATGACAATGATGTACCTGAGTGTTTCTAGGAGGCAGTGTGGATTCTGTAGTAGTTTAGAGATCTGCTTTATTCCAGAGTCTCCTACTTTATTCCCACTCAGATCCAGCTCTAAGAGATGTGAGGGATTTTCTCCCAGAGCTATAGCTAAAGCAGCACAGCCTTCAGCTGCCACACTGCAGTTAGACAGTCTGCAGAGGGACAGAAGGAGTGCAGTGAACAGAATTATCATTTATTACATAAAAATGCAATATTTTAATGAATTTCTTTAACAGTTACCTTAGAATTACACCAATATGACATTTGATACTACTATAAGTGATAATGATTTCAAAAATAGTGTTAATAGTTTATTATTATCAATTTATAAAATGTAAAGTAAATGAACAGAAAGAAATCGAAATCGATTCATTATCTGGTGTGACCATCACCCTTTTCCTGCAAAACAGCATCAATTTTTCTAGGTTCACTTGTACACAGGTTTTGAAGGAACTCAGTGGGTAGGTTGTTCCAAACATCTTGGAGAACTAAACACAGATCTTTTATGTGGATGTAGGCTGCCTCAAATCCTTCCGTGTCTTCACATAATCCCAGACAGACTGGCACTGCTGGATATTTTCCAATGCGGAAGGGAAGTAAGCATGATGTGTCTTTCATATGCTGCATTAAGTTTCCGTGGCCAACCACTGCATCTACAGTCCTCAACGTTGTTTTTTTCTTCAATATCGCTTGAACAGCACATCTTGAAACCCAGGTCTGCTTTGAAACTACCTTGAGAGAGAGAGAGAGCATATCACCCCTTCCTCCCTGCCTAAGAACAAGGCCAATCTCATGATCTCTGGATGATAGTATTTTCTGTACATTTCTGTTGACCCCTTCAGAGTCCAGCCAAGGTAAATCCCATTTACCTCATTTGCCAGTGGAATGGCAGATGCTAATATATGGTATATGCTATATATAATATATAAACTAAGTCAGAGAAAACAGGCACCGAATCCAAAACTGGAAAATACAGTCTGTGAGGTCAAACTAAATTCTCAGTATTTCAATAAATGTGAAAGGAAAGCCTTCAGAGCTAAAAAAAAAAAAATCTCTTAGTTCTGCTAGATCAGAGTATCTCTCCATCCTAATCAAAGATAATAACAATAATCCTACATTTTTATTTCATTCTGTAACAAAATTAAATAGGAGTAAAACCACTGTAGAAAAGGGCACACCTTCAAGATGCAGCAGCAATGACTTCATGAATTATTTCAATGGAAAAATTGATAACATAAATTGAAAACCAACAATCTGAAAGATAATTGTGTAGATTATAATATTACTATTTCTGATCAGCACTTAGAATGTTTCACTCCCTTTCGAGAGCGTGATTTAATTTCACTAATTTCATCTTCAAAATTATCAACCTGCATACCAGATCCCTTACATACATGTTAAACAGATAATACCAGTAGCTACCGAACCACTTCTAAAAATAATAAATTATTCCCTTAGCACTGGCTATGTGCCTAAATCTTTTAAACTGGTGGTTATCAAACTCCTGATTGAAAAAAAAACTCAACCCCTGACAGCTGTCCAACTATCAAACCTCCCCTCCCCAGGATCCTAGAAAAGGCTGTAGCACAGCAGTTTTGTTCATACTTACATAGGAATAACATTCATGAAATGTATCAGTCAGGATTTAGACCTCATCATAGCACAGAGACAGCACTGGTTAAAGTGGTAAATGACCTGTTACTGGCCTCTGATCAGGGTTGTGTCTCCTTACTGGTGTTACTCGATCTCAGTGCAGCTTTTGACCCCATTGACCACACGATTCTACTAGAAAGACTAGAAAATGTTGCTGGTGTTAAAGGAACAGCCCTCTCCTGGCTCAAGTCTTATTTGACTGATCATTATCAGTTTGTAGATCTAAATAGTGACTTTTCTATCCATACCATGGTTATGTTTGGTGTTCCACAAGGTTCTGTCTTAGGCCCACTGCTTTTCTCCTTATATATGCTTGGTGCAATTATTTGTAAACATGGTATTAGCTTCCACTGTTATGATGATGACACACAGCTATATGTTTCAGCTAAGTCAGATGAGAGACACCAGCTTATTAATATTGAAGAATGTATAAAGGACATTAGACAGTGGATGCTCACTTCCTCCTGCTTAACTCTGACAAACAGAAGTGCTCATAATATGACCACATGCAGCTAGAAGTAAGCTTTCTGATTACAGAGTAATTGTGGATGGTCTTTCTGTTTCATCATGTTCAGCAGTAAAAGATCTTGGTGTGATTATAGACTCTGGTCTATTATTTGAATCTCGTGTAGCAGAGATGTTCACAAGTTTCTCATCGAAAGTCCAAGTCAAGTCTGAAGTCTTTTGTCACGAGTCTCGAGTCATTTCATGCGTTAATGAGAAAAAAAAGTCTATTTAAAAATCCTGTAAATATCCTTTTTTCAAAGTTGTTTTACGTAGACAAAACTGTTATCAGTGTTGGAAACAGTTGTGTCGCTTAATAATTTTAATAACCTGTGATACTTTTTTTCAGGATTCTTTGATAAAAATTGGGGTTGGGGGAGCAGCATTTGTTCAAGGTGGAAATCTTTTCTGATAATATACACTACTGTTCAGAAATTTCAGGGGTCAATTTCTTTCTTTCTTACTAGAAAAAACTTGTTGGAAGGGGTTTCTATTTGGAATGGGTGCTGGTCTTTTCGGCTTTCTGTTTATCAAAGAATCCGAAAACTATTTCCAAGATTGTTAATAAATTAGCATATTAGAATGATGATGCTAAGTGAGGCAAGAGATGGCGACAGTCACTCGTTATTACAGGTGTATCTCAATAAATTAGAATGTCGTGGAAAAGTTCATTTATTTCAGTAATTCAACTCAAATTGTGAAACTCGTGTATTAAATAAATTCAGTGCACACAGACTGAAGTAGTTTAAGTCTTTGGTTCTTTTAATTGTGATGATTTTGGCTCACATTTAACAAAAACCCACCAATTTCACAAGGACTTCACAAGGAATGGACTGAGGCTGGGGTCAAGACATCAAGAGCCACCACACACAGGCATGTCAAGGAATTTGGCTACAGTTGTTGTATTCCTCTTGTTAAGCCACTCCTGAACCACAGACAACGTCAGAGGCGTCTTACCTGGGCTAAGGAGAAGAAGAACTGGACTGTTGCCCAGTGGTCCAAAGTCCTCTTTTCAGATGAGAGCAAGTTTTGTATTTCATTTGGAAACCAAGGTCCTAGAGTCTGGAAGAAGGGTGGAGAAGCTCATAGCCCAAGTTGCTTGAAGTCCAGTGTTAAGTTTCCACAGTCTGTGATGATTTGGGGTGCAATGTCATCTGCTGGTGTTGGTCCATTGTGTTTTTTGAAAACCAAAGTCACTGCACCAGTTTACCAAGACATTTTGGAGCACTTCATGCTTCCTTCTGCTGACCAGCTTTTTGAAGATGCTGATTTCATTTTCCAGCAGGATTTGGCACTGCCCACACTGCCAAAAGCACCAAAAGTTGGTTAAATGACCATGGTGTTGGTGTGCTTGACTGGCCAGCAAACTCACCAGACCTGAACCCCATAGAGAATCTATGGGGTATTGTCAAGAGGAAAATGAGAAACAAGAGACCAAAAAATGCAGATGAGCTGAAGGCCACTGTCAAAGAAACCTGGGCTTCCATACCACCTCAGCAGTGCCACAAACTGATCACCTCCATGCCACGCCCAATTGAGGCAGTAATTAAAGCAAAAGGAGCCCCTACCAAGTATTGAGTACATGTACAGTAAATGAACATACTTTCCAGAAGGACAACAATTCACTAAAAATGTTTTTTTTATTGGTCTTATGAAGTATTCTAATTTGTTGAGAGAGTGAATTGGTGGGTTTTTGTTAAATGTGAGCCAAAATCATCACAATTAAAAGAACCAAAAACTTAAACTACTTCAGTCTGTGTGCACTGAATTTATTTAATACACGAGTTTCACAATTTAAGTTGAATTACTGAAATAAATGAACTTTTCCACAACATTCTAATTTATTGAGATGCACCTGTATATACAGCGTTGCTACTGATGACAGTCATTATCAGAAAACAGAGAAAAGTTTCCAGCTGTTTTAAGTCAATATAAAATTGAAGGCATGCTGATTGTGATATATTCAGATGGGGGGAAAACTGTACAATATCTTCTCTCTCTCTCTCTCTCTCTCTCTCTCTCTCTCTCTCTCTCTCTCGCTCTCTCTCTTTCTCTCTTTCTCTCTCTCTCATAAAAATATTAAGTAAAAGCCACGCATTTTCTATATACTAAAAAATCAGCATAGAGCTATATTTAAAGGCTTTATTTTGGCTGATGTTTTTAACAGGGTGACAGTGGCAGTCTAATGGAGCGAGCAGCCGTGCACAGTTTTATAGCTATATCGATGAGCTAATGTGACTAACCTTTGCGGATGTATTCTCAGGTGTCTAATAAAGTTCCAAGTTGTTGTCCCAGTATGCTTTATTGTTTTTCCACATTCTTTGCATGTGGCTGATCTTCCAGACATTCCTTCTTAAACATTAGAAAATGCAGATGATAAAACATATGGCACTGCAGGTGGTTCTGCCATGTTTCGGATTTTATGCGCTGCGCATGGCCAATATACATCATTGAATTCTATAATAAGGGTCCGGTCTGGTCCGATCTACTGCGATACAGCATACACAAATAAGACACGCAATCTTTATTTATATCAGTAGTTAAGGATAAAAGTTGATTTTAAAGTATTCATGAGTCTTTTATGCCGAGTCAAGTCTGAAGTCATTTCAGTTCGAGTCTGAGTCGAGTCTGAAGTCTCGTGTAGATAATATCACTAGGATAGCCTCCTTTCATCTCAGAAATATTTCTAAGATAAGAAATATGATGTCACTACATGATGCTGAAAAACTAGTTTATGCTTTTGTTAGCTCTAGGGTGGATTATTGTAATGCCTGACTGTCTGGATGTTCCAGTAGGAGAATAAACAAGCTCCAGTTAGTCCAGAACGCAGCAGCTAGAGTCCTAACTAGAACCAGAAGTTTTGAAGTCAAATTTCACATTGATTATAAATTACTATTACTGACCTATAAAGCACTAAATGGCCTCATGATCCGCCACGCCTACTCCGATCAAAAGGTTCACGCTATTTGATAGTACTTCGAGTAGCAAAGGCTACAGCAGGGGGCGGAGCTTTTTCTTACAAAGCCCCACAGTTATGGAACAGCCTTCCAATCAGTGTTGGGGATTCAGACACAGTCTCAATGTTTAAGTCTAGGCTGAAGATACATTTGTTTAGTCAAGCCTTCAATGTATAGTTTTTCTTAGGTACAGGAGCAGATCTGGAAGATTCATGGACATAACTTCTATAATAAATAGCTAGTCTTGCAGGAGTCCCTGGCTGCACTTTGCACATAAGGTCCATTGTCTTTAACTATCACTTGATTACAAGCATACCTAATAGTCTCTCTCTCTCTCTCTCTCAAAGTTTCCAGTTTCACCATTTATTCTTTCGGGATCTTCCTGATCTATCCTGACACCCTGCCCCTGGTTGGAGTATCGTCACATGGTGGTGCACTCTGTTGGGGATAGATCTGTGCAGATAGGGGCTGCTGTGGACAGAACCGTTTGGAGACCATCACGCCACCTATAAACCATTGTGTCGGTCAGCTTTGTGCTCAGGTCTTCATCACTGAATGTTTGAAGACTTTGGCAAGAAGGAATTAGTGTTAATGTGAATATAAACTGCTATAGAAAGGACATTATTTACATGTACATTATTTGCTGTTTAGTGTCACCCAAATGAGGATGAGGTTCCCTTCTCAGCCTCTCTGGTTCCTCTCAATGTTTCTTCCTCATATCATCTCAGAGATGTTTTCTTTGCCACCATTGCCTCATTCTTGCTCATTAGAGATAAATAGTAACTTAATTTTAAACTTAATAATAATAATGATTATTAAAAAATAATAATTTTTATTCTATGTTTCTATACTTCTGAAAGCTGCTTTGAGACAAAGTCCACTGTTAAAAGTGCTATACAAAAAGATTAAAATTGAACCAAATACGAATGACAAAACAGACCAAAGGTCCAAACACGTGAAAGCAGGCACAATAGAACAAGGAATGGCTTGGTATGTAGCAGAAGCAACAATACTTTCTTATATGTCCATAAAACCCGGAAGAGACCTTGACCCAGAACCAGTTTAAGATTTGGGCAAAGGCTTCCTCTGGTGATTTGGGGGACGCCTTACAGGCCATGATGTTACAGTTATAAATACATAATTCTTAACTTACTCTAATTACAGAAAATACTCTATTAGATATTCCCTGGCAAATGTACTGCCGCATTTTCATGAGTTTTATTTTTTCACTGGTTACAGCCCTTCTTCTTCCACTTCAGAGTGAGCCAGGAGGAAGTAAACATACATTAAGATTTCTAGCCACAGATGTGCCAAAAATAGGCTGAATAAGTTTATATTAAAATGTATGATGGGATGAGTAAAACATGAGTGTGCTGTATTGGGTTTGAATAAATTCTTGCTTTTTATGTAATAACATGACCACCATCACTGTGATATGTATTTAAGTTGTAACAAAAAATTATTTAACATTATCGGTAATAATAACAGGACCAATGGGATTGTGGTACTGCTGATACAGGTTTATATCACTGTACCTTAATATCTGCAGATTACAGCATGGATTCTTCAGTCCTTTAGATAATTCCATGACGCCTGAATTCTGTAGGCTGTTTTCACTCAGGTCCAACTCAGTTAGAAAACAGAGCTGTGAAGTGAGAACTTCTGACAGAGATATACAGCTTTCTGTCATTAGACCACATTTAATAAGCCTAAAAGAAAAAACAATCAGAGGAGTCACTACTTTCAGTTCAAAAACACACTGCAGGTAATGTAATAAGAGATATATGTTTCATCAACATTTCTGTCTCATTCTTAATTAATTATCTAGAGATACAGAGCTCTTACTGTGTCTGGCTGTAAGATTATCTTTCTCTATTCTCTTTTCACATGATGTTTCACTTAACTAAAGCTAATTTCAACATAAAGGTTAAAATCTAAATAATCCCTAAAGGTTCACTTATATTCTACTGTATAATAATAATAATAATAATAATAATAATAATAATCATCATCATCATCATCATCATCATCATAGTTTAATGTACACACGTAAGTGTCTCAGGTCTGCAGTGTGAATCCTTCAGTAGAGCAGAGAGCTGCTTCACTCCTGAGTCTCCTTTTATTTTCTCACTCAGATTCAGATCTGTCTGTAATAAAGGGTTTGTATCTAGAACATTATTCAGATGTTTAAAGGCTTCTTCTGCTTCAGGACTTTTCAACAATCTGTAAGGACAGAAAAAAACCTCATTAATAATTTTATATTAAATATACCTCACTATAGTATTTTGGTCTAATCAAATCGTAATGAAATACATTTCCTTGTTAATGAATTCATAATTCACAAATAAATTAAAATTCATTCATTCATTGTCTACCGCTTATCTGATCTACACTTGGGTCACGGGGAGCCTGTGCCTATCTCAGGCATCATTGGGCATCAAGGCAGGATACACCTTGGACGGAGTGCCAACCCATCGCAGGGCACACACACACACACTCTCATTCACACACTACAGACAATTTAGAGATGCCAATCAACCTACAATGCATGTCTTTGGACTGGGGGAGGAAACCGGAGTACTCGGAGGAAACCCCTGAGGCACAGGGGGAACATGCAAACTCCACACACACGGCGGAGGCGGAAATCGAACGCCCAACCCTGGAGGTGTGAGGCAAACGTGCTAACCACTAAGCCACCATTCATTCATTCATTCATTAATTCATTAATTCATTCACTCATTCATTCATTCATTCATTCATTCATTCATTCATTCGTCTTCCGCTTATCCGGAGCCGGGTCGCGGGGGCAGCAGTCTAAGTAGGGATGCCCAGACCTCCCTCTCCCTAGCCACTTCCTCCAGCGCTCCTCTAGGGACCTCGAGGCGTTCCCAGGCCAGCCGAAAGACATAGTCTCTCCAGCGTGTCCTGGGTCTTCCCCGGGGCCTCTTCCCAGTGGGGCATGCCCGGAACACCTCTCCAGGGAGACGTCCCGGAGGCATCCGAAACAGATGCCCGAGCCACCTCAACTGCCCCCTTTCGATGTAGAGGAGCAGCGGCTGTACTCCGAGCTCCTCTCGGGTGACAGAGCTCCTTACCCTATCTCTAAGGAAGCGCCCTGCCACCCTACGGAGGAAGCTCATTTCGGCCGCCTGTTTCCGGGATCTTACCCTTTTGGTCATAACCCAGAGCTCATGACCATAAGTGAGAGTAGAAACGTAGATTGACTGGTAAATTGAGAGCTTCACCTTCCGGCTCAGCTCCTTCTTCACCACAACAGACTGGTACATAGACCGCATTACTGCTGCCGCTGCACCGATCCGTCTGTCAATCTCACGATCCATCCTTCCCTCACTCGTGAACAAGACCCCGAGATACTTAAACTCCTCCACTTGAGGAAGGACCTCCCCTCCAACCTGAAGGGTGCAAGCCACCTTTTTCCGGTCGAGAACCATGGCCTCGGATTTGGAGGTGCTGACCCTCATCCCAGCCGCTTCACACTCAGCTGCAAAACGCCCCAGTGCATGCTGTAAGTCCAGGCTTGAAGAGGCCAACAGGACAACATCATCTGCAAAAATCAGCGATGAAATCCTGTGGTCCCCAAACCAGACTCCCTCCAGCTCCTGGCTGCGCCTAGAAATTCTGTCCATAAAAACAATGAACAGAACTGGTGACAAAGGACAGCCCTGTCGGAGCCCAACATGCACTGGGAACAGATCTGACTTACAGCTGGCAATGCGAACCAAGCTCCTGCTCCGGTTATATAGAGACCGAACAGCCCTTAACAGAGGGCCATGGACCCCGTACTCCCAGAGCACCTCCCACAGAATGCCACAAGGGACATGGTCGAAAGCCTTCTCCAAGTCCACAAAACACATGTGGACTGGTTGGGCAAACTCCCACGAACCCTTGAGCACCCTGTGGAGAGTATAGAGCTGGTCCAGTGTTCCACGACTAGGTCGAAAACCGCATTGCTCCTCCTGTATCCGAGGTTCGACTAACGGTCGGACTCTCCTCTCCAGTACTCTGGAATAGACTTTCCCTCGGAGGCTGAGGAGTGTGATCCCCCTGTAGTTGGAACACACCCTCTGGTCCCCCTTCTTAAAAAGAGGGACCACCACCCCGGTCGCCCAGTCCACAGGCACTGTCCCTGACCGCCATGCTATGTTGCAGAGACGTGTCAGCCAAGACAGCCCCACAACATCCAGAGACTTAAGGTACTCAGGGCGAATCTCATCCACCCACAGTGCCTTGCCACCAAGGAGCTGCTGAACTACCTCAGTGACCTCAGCTTGGGTGATGAATGAATCTACCTCTGAGTCCTCGGCCTCTGTTTCCTCTACAGAAGGCGTGTCAGTAGGGTTGAGGAGATCCTCGAAGTATTCCTTCCACCATCCGACAATATCCCCAGTCGAGACCAGCAACTCTCCACCTCCACCATAAACAGTGTTGGCAGAGAGCTGCTTACCCCTTCTGAGGCGCTGAACGGTCTGCCAGAATTTCCCCGAGGCCGTTCGATAGTCCTTCTCCATGGCCTCACCAAACTCCTCTCAGACCCAAGTTTTTGCTTCCGAGACTACCACGGCTGTAGTTCGCTTGGCCTGCGGGTATGCCTCAGCTGCCTCCGGAGTCCCCCGAGCCAACCAGGCTTGATAGGACTCCTTCTTCAGCTTGACGGCATCCCTTACTTCCAGTGTCCACCACTGTGTTCGGGGATTTCCGCCGCGACTGGCACCAGAGACCTTATGGCCACAGCTCCGGATGGCTGCATCAACAATGGAGGTGGAGAACATGGTCCACTCAGACTCAATGTCCCCAACCTCCCTCAGGGATCTGGTTGAAACTCTCCCAGAGGTGGGAGTTGAAGACCCCCCTAACAAAGGGATCAGCAAGACGTTCCCAACAGACCCTCACAATACGTTTGGGCCTGCCAAGTCTGTCCGGCATCCTCCTCCGCAAGCGGATCCAACTCACCACCAGGTGGTGATCGGTTGACAGCTCCGCCCCTCTCTTCACCCGAGTGTCCAAGACATGCGGCCGAAGGTCAGATGACATGATCACAAGGTCGATTATTGTTCTCTGGCCTAGGGTGTCCTGGTACCACATGTACTGATGGACACCCTTATGCTTGAACATGGTGTTTGTTATGGACAGGCTGTGACTAGCACAGAAGTCCAGCAACAGGACACCACTCGAGTTCAGATCAGGGGGGCCGTTCCTCCCAATCACGCCCCTCCAGGTATCACTGTCGTTGCCCACATGGGCGTTGAAGTCCCCCAGCAAAACTATGGAGTCCCCAGTCGGAGCACCTTTCAGCACCCCTCGCAGGGTCTCCAAGAAGGTTGGGTACTCCACACTGCCGTTCGGCCCATAAGCCGAAACAACAGTGAGACACCTATCCCCGGCCCGAAGGCGCAGGGAAACAACCCTCTCGTTTACCGGGGAAAACTCCAGCACATGGTGGCTGAGCTGGGGGGCTATAAGCAAGCCCACCCCAGCCCGACGCCTCTCACCATGGGGCACTCCAGAGAAGAAGAGAGTCCAACCTCTCTCAAAAAGTTGGGTTCCAGAGCCCAGGCTGTGTGTGGAGGCAAGCCCGACTATCTCTAGCCGGTACCGCTCAACCTCCCTCACCAGCTCGGGCTCCTTCCTCCCCAGTGAGGTGACATTCCATGTCCCAAAAGCCAGATTCTTTGTCAAGGGTTTGGGTCGCCGGGGCTCCTGCCCATGACCGCTACCCAAAACACATTGCACCGGACCCTTATGCTCCTTCCTGCGGGTGGTGGGCCTACGGGAAGGTGGGCCTACGTCGTTTCTTCGGGGTGTGCCCGGCCGAGTCCTGCAGGCAAAGACTCGGCCACCAGGCGCTTGCCTGCATGCCCCAACCCCGGGCCTGGCTCCAAGGTGGGGCCCCGGTGACGCCAGTCCGGGCGACGTAACGGTCCTTGATTTTACTTCCATAAGAGTTTTGAACCGCTCTTAGTCTGACCCGTCACCTAGAACCCGTTTGCCTTGGGAGACCCTACCGGGAGCACTAGGCCCCTGACAACATGGCTCCTAGGTTCATTCGGCTACTCAAACCCCTCCACCACAATAAGGTGGCGGTTCAAGGAGGGGACTAAGCCACCATGCCCCCCTAAATTAAAATTCACAAATATATTTTTAAATTAATTGTTAATTTAATTTCCTCACTTCATTGTTGTCAGTTTACAGTCTGGATCCTGCAGTAAATCAGTGAGCAGCTTCACTCCTGATGCTCCAGGGTCGTTCCCTCTGAGATCCAGCTCTATCAGGTGAGATGATTTCAGAGCTTCAGCGAGAGCACTGTATCCTTCCTCTGTTATACTGCAGTCTGAAAATCTAGACAAAAACAGTTCATTTCTTTAATCATAAAACAAATTCCACTAAACACTGTGTTTTTAAGAAAAACATTCAACAGCCATGGCATTAAAATCAAAACAAAACTGTTTTTCACCCTAACGCAGTCTTGGCCAGATCTCACGTATCCTACAAACAGCTCCCAACCAGTTAGGACAAAGACTATCAGATGCTCCTCATGCAACCTCAGGGAAGTGGCATAACACACTCAGAGAAAATCACAGTCTAGCCTCTTCTGCATGAATAAGCTAGCAGGCTAGTGTCACTGTGATTGATAGAGGAGAGAGAAGGAGTATACTACCCCTCCCTCCCTTCCTAAGAGCACGGCCAATCTCATGATCTCTAGACAGTAGTAGTAGTTTTATACCTGCTCTACTTCTGATTAAATCACTTCCTCTTCCACTTCAGAGAGAGACAGGAGGAAGTAAACATGTATTAAGATTTCTAGTCACAGATGTGCCAAAAATAGGCTGAATAGAAAGTTCATACTAAAATGTATGATGACTAAGAATTTTCACTGTATTGAGTAAACAAGCCAGTTTAATCAAGTTTACAAGTCATATATGAAAATGACCAATCACAGCAGAGGGAACATGAATCATATCTGGGCAAAGACACCACCTCCCCATGTAGACAGCGTATATATAGCACTGTATGGAAGAGAATAAACTATAAAATATATTTCCTTCAATGATAACTCCATCTAAAACTTTTTTTTTAATTTTATAGTAGCAATAACAGGATCAATTGGAATGTGGTACTGCTGATACAGGTTTATATCACTGTACCTTAATATCTGCAGATTACAGCATGGATTCTTCAGTCCTTTAGATAATTCCATGACGCCTGAATTCTGTAGGCTGTTTTCACTCAGGTCCAACTCAGTTAGAAAACAGAGCTGTGAAGTGAGAACTTCTGACAGAGATATACAGCTTTCTGTCATTAGACCACATTTAATAAGCCTAAAAGAAAAAACAATCAGAGGAGTCACTACTTTCAGTTCAAAAACACACTGCAGGTAATGTAATAAGAGATATATGTTTCATCAACATTTCTGTCTCATTCTTAATTAATTATCTAGAGATACAGAGCTCTTACTGTGTCTGGCTGTAAGATTATCTTTCTCTATTCTCTTTTCACATGATGTTTCACTTAACTAAAACTAATTTCAACATGAAGGTTAAAATCTAAATAATCCCTAAGGTTCACTTATATTCTACTGTATAATAATAATAATAATAATAATAATAATAATAATAATAATAATAATAATAATAATAATGTACACACATAAGTGTCTGAGGTCTGCAGTGTGAATCCTTCAGTAGAGCAGAGAGCTGCTTCACTCCTGAGTCTCCTTTTATTTTTCCACTCAGATTCAGATCTGTCTGTAATAAAGGGTTTGTATCTAGAACATTATTCAGATGTTTAAAGGCTTCTTCTGCTTCAGGACTTTTCAACAATCTACAAGGAGAGAAAAAAACTTTATATTAAAATAAAGATATCTTCTGCTTCAGGACTTTTCAACAATCTACAAGGAGAGAAAAAAAACTTTATATTAAAATAAAGATTTTAATATAAATAAAAAAAATTATATTAAAATATACCTCAGTATAGTATTTTGGTCTAATCAAATCATAATAAAATACATTTCCTTGTTAATGAATTCATAATTTATAAATGAATTGAACAGTCTTGTGTGAATTCACAACTTTTCTTTACATTATTTGTTATAATTTGCTGACCTCAGTGTGTTCAGTTTGCAGTCTGGATCCTGCAGTAAATCAGTGAGCAGCTTCACTCCTGATGCTCCAGGGTCGTTCCCTCTGAGATCCAGCTCTATCAGGTGAGATGATTTCAGAGCTTCAGACAGAGCAGTGTATCCTTCCTCTCTGATATTATTGTCCATTAGACTGAAAGCAAAAAAAGAATTTTACTTTCAGAATATCCCAGATATTGTATAAAACAAATACATATGATTTTAAGCATTAAGACTTTATATACAAATTCTGAATTTAATTTATTTTTATAGTTAATTTATTAACCCTAGACTGTCACGGAATAGAGCATGTACAAACGACCTGGTTGTAATTAATAAACTTATATTACAATAATTCACTGCTTTAATGAGAAATACTGGAAAATGTTAAAAGAAAATGTTTTATTAAATTTCAGTGACATAACTGAGTGTTTCTAGAAGGCAGTGTATTTTTTTTTATTAATGTGTGGACAATAAGATCATTTCTAAAATGCTCATGACAATATTCAAAATCCACATACAATATTAGACATAAAATATCATGTATTTCTCAGCTCCATCACAGCATCTGGATTATGAATGAAGTGTGTATTAGACGTTACCTCAGAGTCTCCAGTTTACAGAGTTTATTCTTCAGTTCCTCAGAGAGCAGCTGCACTCCTGAATCCTGAATCCTGTTCTTACTCAGATTCAGCTCCTTCAGGGTGGAGTGTTCTGATCTGAGAGCTGTGAGCAGAGCTGAACATCCTTTCTCTGTCACATTACACTCACTGAGCCTGAAAGCACAATTAATCACAGGCTTTTTCTTTAGCACTTCTGTATGCAGAGGGACGTCTGTTCTCCTCAAACTACTCATTACTACTGAAAAAGACTGAAAACTAGATGAATGATTGATAAGCTAAAGACAAACCATTCAGCATTAACATCACTAACTGAAGTTTACAGATTAATATAGAATTCAATTCCTTACTGAAGTGTTTCAGGTCTGCAGTGTGGATCCTTCAGTAAAACAGAGAGCTGCTCTACTCCTGAGTCTCCTTTTATTTTCCCACTCAGATTCAGATCCGTCTGCAGTATGGGGTTTATACCCAGAACTTCAGTCAGATGATCAGAAGCTTTCTGTGCATCAGGACTTTTCAACACCCTGTAGAGAGAAAGAACAGAAAAATGCTAACATTAATTATATTTACAGCAATGCAGTACAAGTTTACAACTAGTTTTAAACATTAGCACTCTTACTTCAGCAAAATTCTAACTTCAAATTTCACTCTTAAAAATAATAAAACATTGAAAAGTGTGATCAATAATATCACAGTGCACTATACAGTGGTGCAAACAATGAAACTTTACTAATGACTCAGAATTAAGGCTGTATTTTACATGTACTGGGGAAAACACTCACCTCAGTGTCTTCAGTTTACATTTTTTATCATTCATCAAATTCCTAAGCTCCTTCAGTCCTGATGGTCCAGGATCATTCCCTCTGAGGTCCAGCTCTATCAGTGATGAGCAGTTTGACTTCAGAGCTTTAATCAGAGCAGTGTATCCTTCCTCTGTTATATTACAGTCTGAAAGTCTGGAGAAGGAGCAAAAAGTTAATCAGCATCAGGAAACATTTATAATGCTAATTACCTCGTTAACTTGTTAGTGAGAATGTTCTTTATTTACCTAACATGGTACATAAACTCATTTAAACAATGCTCATGCTATTGTAGATCACAAAGTATTGGCAGTTTTGCTGTCTTACCGAGCTGTTTGTCATTGTATATCGTGTTTGATTTCCGTGTATGATCTAGTGTTACATTTTCCCCGTTTCTGATCATTGTATTTGTGATATAGGTTTGTTTGCAACGCAGACTGCTCTATTGGTATTTTGGATTATTGTGCCTGTTTCCCAGTTTTGCTTTGCCTTGCATTTTGGAATGTTGTAGCTGTGTTTCTTCAATAAATCTCTGCACATGGATTTCATTTCATCCGATCATGCCTCATCATTACAGAATATCACCAACATTTTAGACCTTCATGCTGTTTCTGTCCTTTTCTCTGCTCTAGGGCTATCAAATTAAAATTTAAACTATAAATATTCAACAAATTTAAGGTAAAAATCACATTCGAAAACAAAAACTGTGCTTTTGAATTTATTATGTGTAGCAAGCACTAGCACCATTTTTAATTAAAATATACTATTATTAACAATAAACTAACAATGTCTTTTTAAGGAAGAAAAAAACACAAAAAATAGATGTAGTGTTTCAAATAATCCAGTCATAGTCAATAAAGTTCAACCCAATTAAACTAGAATAATTGGGAAAGGGTTTTCTAATAATCAGTTATCTTTATAGAATGATTAATTTGGATTAGCAAACATGACATGAGATTGAAACTGAGGACTGATGGTTGCTGGTAATATGCCTCTGTGTTTCAATGTAAAGCTTTCTTTAAAAATCATCTGATTAATCTGATGTGTTTGTGATATGTTGTATAATAAAAATTTAGTTTGCAAACAAACGGGACTGAAGAATATTAACCTGCTTACAGATTATTATTATTGTTATAATAAAACTGGACTATTTGTAGATTGATGAATTTAAAATGTAAAGGTTTATTTCTCACTTTAGTGTCTGCAGTGTACATTTAGGATTCTTCAGGAAATCACACAGATCTCTCAGTCCAGACTCTCCTGGTTTATTCCTGTTCAGATTCAGCTCTCTCAGGTGTGAAGGGTTTAAAACCAGAGCAGAAATCACATGTGAACAATCATCATCTGTCATACTGTCTTCTTTATACAACCTGGAGAGAGAGAGAAAGAGAGAGAGAGAGAGAGAGAGAGAGAGAGAGAGAGATAGAGAGAGGGAGAGAGAGAGAGAGAGAGAGAAAGAGAGACTTTGACTTTTACAAAACTTTATTTACACAAGTCACATATCATACACAGAGTGACTAAATGAGTAAATAAATAAATAAATAAATAAATAAGAGTGTATTCAAATACTTTTAGTAAATTAGTTTAAACAGGAGTGATGATTAGTTTAGCTCTGCTGCAAACTTAAGTTCTCCTTCTGCAACAGAGCACACAGCATTCTCACAGCACCACACACACTTAAACATGTCCAAATCATTCATACTCTTATAAAAATTAAAATCAATTAAAATTCTTGAC
>JAUCMX010000004.1:1427254-1454974 GCA_033459395.1 Hemibagrus guttatus
ATACAATGAAGCTATGGGAAAGAGTAGTGGAAGCTAGGTTAAGGAAGGTAGTGGAAATTTGTGAGCAGCAGTATGGCTTCATGCCCAGAAAGAGCACAACAGATGCAATTCTTGCTCTGAGAATTTTGATGGAGAAGTATAGGGATGGTCAGAGGGAGTTGCACTGTGTGTTTGTAGACTTGGAGAAAGCGTATGACAGGGTGCCAAGAGAAGAGCTGTGGTACTGTATGAGGAAGTCAGGAGTAGCAGAGAAGTATGTCAGAGTGGTGCAGGACATGTATGAGAGGAGCAGGACAGTGGTGAGGTGTGATGTAGGTCAGACAGAGGAGTTCAATGTGGAGGTGGGACTGCATCAGGGATCGGCTCTGAGCCCCTTCCTGTTTGCTATGGTGATGGACCAGTTGTCAGAGGAGGTCAGACAGGAGTCTCCTTGGACGATGATGTTTGCAGATGACATTGTGATCTGTAGTGAGAGCAGGGAGCAGGTGGAGGAAAACCTGGAGAGGTGGAGGTTTGCGCTGGAGAGAAGAGGAATGAAAGTCAGTCGTAGTAAGACTGAGTACATGTGTGTGAATGAAAGAGAGGGAAGTGGAACAGTAAGGTTACAGGGTGAAGAGGTGAAGAAGGTACAGGAGTTTAAGTACTTGGGGTCAACAGTCCAGAGTAATGGAGAGTGTGGGAAAGAGGTAAAGAAGCGAGTGCAGGCAGGTTGGAATGGGTGCAGAAAGGTGTCGGGAGTTCTGTGTGATCAGAAAATATCAGCGAGAATCAAGGGGAGGGTGTACAGGACAGTGGTGAGAGCGGCCATGCTGTATGGTTTAGAGACAGTGTCACTGAGGAAGAGACAGGAGTCAGAGCTAGAGGTAGCAGAGCTGAAGATGTTGAGGTTCTCTTTGGGAGTGACAAGATTGGACAGGATTAGGAACGAGTACATCAGAGGGACAGCTCATGTTGGACGTTTGGGGGACAAAGTTAGGGAGGCCAGATCAAGATGGTTTGGATATGTTCAGAGGAGGGAGAGTGAGTATATTGGTAGGAGAATGTTGGACATGGAGCTGCCAGGCAGGAGGCAAAGAGGAAGGCCAAAGAGGAGGTATTTGGATGGAATTAATGAGGATATGAAGCTAGTGGGTGCAAGTGTTGAGGATGCAGAAGATAGGGATAGATGGAGAGAGATGATCCGCTGTGGCGACCCCTGAAGGGAAAAGCCGAAAGAATAATAATAATAATAATAATAATAATAATAATAATAATAAAATAATAAAGAATAAGAAATTTATTATCATTATTATTATTATTATTATTATTATTATTATTATTATTATTATTATTATTTTATTATTATTATTATTATTATTATTATTGTTGTTGTACATGTGTAATCCATATGCAGGTATTATGTTAATAAATATTCAGAAAGTATTTCTAAATCAATTCTAAATGACTGAAGAATATTAAACAGCTAAAAGATTATTAGTGTTATAATAAAACTGGACTATTTGTAGATTGATGAATTTAAAATGTAAAGGTTCATTACTCACTTTAGTGTCTGCAGTGTACATTTAGGATTCTTCAGGAAATCACACAGATCTCTCAGTCCAGACTCTCCTGGTTTATTCCTGTTCAGATTCAGCTCTCTCAGGTGTGAAGGGTTTAAAACCAGAGCAGAAATTACATGTGAACAATCATCACCTGTCATACTGCCTTCTTTATACAACCTGGGGAGAGAGAGAGAGAGAGAGAGAGAGAGAGAGAGAGAGAGAGAGAGAGAAGAGAGAGAGAGAGAGAGAGAGGGAGAGAGAGAGAGAGAGAGAGAGAGAGAGAGAGAGAGAGAGACAGAGAGAGAGAGAGAGAGAGAGGAGGTCAGGTTAGTTTCTGCTAGAACACACCCAGTGCTCCACTTCCTGTCCACCATTT
This sequence comes from Hemibagrus guttatus, assembly GCA_033459395.1. NCBI lineage: Eukaryota > Metazoa > Chordata > Actinopteri > Siluriformes > Bagridae > Hemibagrus > Hemibagrus guttatus. The sequence goes on from JAUCMX010000004.1 coordinate 1,429,172, forward strand.
ACTTAGTAGTTTGTGCAGCACTTTTTTCCACCTTGTGGTTTATTTTGCTGTGTTTTCAGTTTCCAGTCTCCGGTTTTCTTTCATTAAGTTTAGTTCGTGTCACTAAATGTAACTTTGTTTACTAGTTTCAGTTTTGTCTGATGAAGCAAAGACTGTCCTCATCATTTCACTGAGCGATAATGCAGGAAAATAGAGATGTGTGTGTTTATATCTGTTTCTTACGTAAGTTTCTGCAGTCTGTAATGTGGATCCTGCAGCAGAGCTGAAAGCTGCTTCACTTTGACGTCTTCAGGTGTTTTGTTGCTCAGATCCAGCTCCGTGTGCAGTAAGGGGTTTTTACTGAACATTTTAGTAAGACACGTGTAGGCTTCCTCTGCATCAGGACTTTTCCACAACCTGTAGAGAAAAATGATATGGAGACATTAATAACTGTGTACTGAGAGCAATAAGGAGCTGATGGTTATGTGCTTTAGCTTCAGTTTTTGCTTCAGTTTCTGTTTTCAGTGAGTTTCCTTATCCTTTATCCAGCTATATCTGTTACAGAATCAGTGCACATTCATCCTCATGTCTTAATAAAATGTCAAATGCTAAAATGGTAGAAAGATCAAGTTCTTTCATTTCTCCTCACCTCAGTGTGTTCAGTTTACAGTCTGGATCCTGCAGTAAATCAGTGAGCAGCTTCACTCCTGATGCTCCAGGGTCGTTCCCTCTGAGATCCAGCTCTATCAGGTGAGATGATATCAGAGCTTCAGCCAGAGCACTGTATCCTTCCTCTCTGATATTATTGTCCATTAGACTGGAAAAAAAAACCCCAAAAACTAAAATTTAATTTTAGAATATCACAAATATTGTAGAAAATAAATGGATATAATATTTAGCCATTAAAATGTGTCCTCTGTTATACTGCAGTCTGAAAGTCCGGACAACGTTATATCATAAGAAAAATAAGCAGACATCTGTAATGTTGTAATGTTGAATTAATTTAATGATAACCAGATTCAGTTAAGACAAGTAAGGGTTGAGGAAATTATGGCTGAAAATAATTGGTGATTAATTGAGCATAAAGTGATTAATGAGTTAAATGAGTTAAGGTCGAATGTAAAGCCAAATGCCAACTTTAAAGAGTTTAAAGTATTATAATGGAGTTAAATGTTTATATGGTCTGTATTATTATTATTATTATTATTATTATTATTATTATCATTATTATTATTATTGTTTTCATTCATTCATTCCTTGTCTTCCGCTTATCCGGAGCCGGGTCGCGGGGGCAGCGGTCTAAGTAGGGATGCCCAGACCTCCCTCTCCCTAGCCACTTCCTCCAGCTCTTCTGGAGGGACCCCAAGGCGTTCCCAGGCCAGCTGAAAGACATAGTCTTTCCAGCATGTCCTGGGTCTTCCCCGGGGCCTCTTCCCGGTGGGGCATGCCCGGAACACCTCTAACAATTATTATTGTTATTAATGTTATTATTCAGTATATTATTATTATCGCCGTTATTTGCTATTGATTATTATGGTTATTACTACTGAGGGCATGTTAAAATGATTGATTAGAATGGCACAATTAATGATGTGTGTGTTCTAGAGATAAGAGAGGAAAAGGGGGAAGGATAGCAACAGCTTACAAAATAGTAAGCTAAAAGCTAAAAGAAAGGAGAAAGGGAGATATGAGACTTAAAAGTCTCACAGAGGGGTGTAATGGTGAAAATTTTCTGAAAATGTACTCAGTTTCATAAATCAAAGCCAATCAACTTCAATCATTAAACCAAATCTAATTTACTTCATCTTTAAATCTTTAAACTAAAGTAAAAGTTAATGGCTAATCTGTAAAGTTACTCAGTTAAGCTAAATCAAATCTAAGACTAGTTTAATCCATAATCCAGAGTTGATTTTTACTTTAATCTTTACATATGTTTGATTATATATTAATCACACTTATCTTAATCTATGCCTAAGAAGTATAATCAGCAGTTAGCAGCTGAGGCAAAATTAATCCCATAGCAGGGTAGTGTAGAATAGCATATAAGAGAAAATAATCAAAATATAATTAAAATAATTATTTCGTAAAGTAGAGAGCAAGGCCTGAACGTATGTCCTTGCTAGATAGATGAAGTTATCAGACTGCTAAGTATAAAATGTACGTACCCTTCATCATAGGAGTCATAACAACCCCTAGATGTGACAACCATCGCATGGGGGGGCAACAACCGAATGTAAATTTAGAAATAAGAATAAAGATTTATATATACATATATATGGGCTTAAGCTAAAATTAAGACGTAAACAGAGCAAATAAATCTAACCTCTTAGGCAATAAAACCAAGTAAGTAAATAAATAAGGATAGCATCCTCCCTTAAGAATTGGGGAAAGTCTTAGTGCTCTAAGTAAATGCTAGGTAACCCCACAAAGCAAGCACTCAAGTACACCGATGTATGGGATATAATAAATAAATTCCTAAAGTATAATCATTAATACCTCATTTCTGTTAATACTATAGAAGAAGAAGCTGCTTTCGGCTGCTCCCCCGTTCGAGGTCGCTACAGCAGACCAACTGGTCCGCACAACAACTTGGCACAGGTTTTATGCCGGATGCCCTTCCTGACACAACCCTCCCATTTCTCCAGGCTTGGGACTGGCACTGCATCCAGTGGCTGGGGTTTGAACCTGGGCCTTCCTGATGGTAGGTGAGAAACCTACCACTGAGCCACCAATACCCACAAGTTCTGTTAATACTATAATGTGTTAAATTAAAGCCACACTATGATAGACAGCCCTAAGCCTAACTTAAAGCCCAGCAGTTGGTATCCTCAAGGCCAGCAGTTATAGATAAATGCTAAAGGAAGGAGGGGTTGATTTTATGGGGCATATTCAGCAGGAAAATTTTCTAACGTCAAAACAATCGCAGACAAACAAGCGATAGAAGGGGTGAGGATGCCTGTATAAATAGAAAGGGTTTTTGTAAAGGGGGTGCACTTGACCGCATCGGGCCTGAAGCTGTGTATTTTGAATGCCAATAAAGCTGGTTGCTTCTTCTCATCCAAGCCTGGAGAAGTTTCATTATTTTTCTCTTATAGATTAGCAAAGTGTTTGGTAAATATAGGTAATTGGTGAAGACTTCAGAACCACCCTGCAGAATGTCCACTCAGAGGGGACTCTGCCAGGTTCTAACACCTGGCACGTGAGGAAACATAGTGCTTCTAAGTAATTATTTGATTATTTGAGTTGAAATGAAGTAAAATGTTTTATATACAATTTGATTTCAAACAAAGCATTTATCATAGGGAATTTTAATGAAACATTACACTGAGATAGATCAACCACTTAGCATGATTTTATTATCTAATATGTATTAAAATGACTAAGAAATGTTCAACAACTTTTTAAAACCCACACATATGTACATCCCACACACTATCACTTCTATCAGGACATTCGTTACCAAAGCCATTCTCAATATAAATAACTTAAAAATAAGGCTAACTTGTATTTCTGTAATAATAACAACAACAAGAATTTAATCCCAGAAGCAGAAGCTCACCTCAGTATCTGCAGGTTACAGGACTGATGTTGCAGCAGTGCACAAAGCTTCTGCACTCCAGAGTTTCCAAATTTATTCTCACTCAGATCCATCTCTCTTATGTGTTCAGGATTTGAATGAAAAGATGAAGACAAAGCAGAACAGCCTTCTTCTGTAATACTACAGTCCTTTAGCCTAAAGATAACCAGAAACAGTGGAAAGAAAATCTTCACTTTAAGTAACGGTTAATCTGACAATGGATTTACATAACTAATACCATAGTCATATATAAAAAGGTAAAAAAAAATAATGCACATTATAAAACATACATAAGTGTCTCAGGTCTGCAGTGTGAATCCTTCAGTAGAGCAGAGAGCTGCTTCACTCCTGAGTCTCCTTTTATTTTTCCACTCAGATCCAGTTCTCTCTGCAGTAAGGGGTTTGTACCCAGAACCTCAGTCAGATATTCACAGGCCTTCACTCATCAGGACTTTTTAACAGTCTGCAGTCAGGAAACAGAAACAGATTCAATTATGAACAATTTCCTCCTTTAATTGATCTCCAGCCTCCTGAATACTCCATTAGATGTCATGTTAAAGAATCTGTACTGGAGATAGCATGAAAGCACATTTTCTCTTCTGAAACCTTGAGTATCAGCAAGTGTTTTTTACTGTTACTGGAATATTATCTTGATTTTTTTACTGGTAGAGTCACAGCTGTACTGGGAAATGTTTGACTTATTTAGAGTGCTAATAGTCCAACATCCACAATTAGTTATACTGATATTTTAATAAGTGAACTTTCACAGCCACAAACAGGAAGTCAGGCAGTAAGTCACTGATACATACAGACAGAATGTCACCTTTTTCCTTCTGTGTGAGTTTTAACTCTTTAAAGTCTGTTATAAACACTGTATAAAATAACATTTCCTGCTACATTGTGAAGTCTGTAACTGAAACAGTACTAGTGTGTTTCACAACACAATGAATGCCAGAGTCTTTCTTTGACTTCTATAAGTGATACAGAACGCTCTTCCCTTCTATCATTTTGTCTGTCACTTTTCCTAATTTGCAGTTTGTCTGGTGATTATCTTGTACACTGCTCATGTTCTACATACACTCACTGACCACAAAGGAACATGTGTGAAATGTACATAAGGAAACTGAAGTCCAATGGGACATCAGGGCAAGCTGGATGATTAATACCCCTGGTACCCCTGGTTTGTTTGCTTGTCTTGCTTGACTGCTAATAAACCATTCTCATCTGATTTCAGTTTTCATGAGTTTGGCTTTTTTATTCTTTTAAAGCTTTCATTAAGAACTTATTGCTTCATTTGGAGTCAGATTGCGTGAGCTAGCCTGGTACAATGTAGGATGAAGAAGAGAATTCTCCTGCAGTGTTATGATCAGGGGTCCACAAACTTTTGGCCATGTGTTGTATCTTGTGCACCTCAGTGTTTTTAGCTTTTGATCCTGCAGTAAATCAGTGAGCAGTTTCACTCCTGATGCTCCAGGGTCGTTCCCTCTGAGATCCAGCTCTATCAGGTGAGATGATTTCAGAGCTTCAGACAGAGCAGTGTATCCTTCCTCTCTGATATTATTGTCCATTAGTCTGAAAAAAAACCCCCAACAACTAAATTTTAAATTTTTAGAATATCCCAAATATTGTACAAAATAAATGGATATAATTGTTAGGTATTAAGACGTGCAGAGCTGTAAACAAATTGTGAATGAAATCTATTTATTAACTCTTGATCAGGGATCTCCAACTTTTTTTCCTCTGAGAGCTACTCTGAAAGAATGAAGGTGGTGAAGAGCTACTGGTGTTATATTATTAGGAACATTTATTCACACAGCTTATTGCCAAAAAACCAAACCAGCTGAATAAGCTATTTTTTGTGAACTTTAAAAATCACTGATTATTGTCAGATTTCCTTCATTCACATAGATTCTGTTATTTATCAGCAAATTGTTCCTGACAGTCACATGACACATACCCTGATGTCCTCAGCAAGACTGAAAAAGACTCTTTTCCTAAAAAAGGAGCACCTTTGATATTGAAGGTGATGTTAATGTTGAAAACAGAGACCTGACATTGTATTGGACTTTATGGGATTAAATGATAGTATTTTTCATATGCATGTGCAGTGTGAAATATTAAAGAGTACTTTACTCTGAAACACCAGCTGCACTAATAAGAAAGGGTCTACAGCTCACTCGTCCTGCATCTTCCTGCAGCAGGAGAGATTCATTCACCGCTTTTATTTTGGGCAGCATCGTAGCTTTATTCCTAACTCTGTCCAATCTCCAGCAGCTTCCAGGTTAAAAGGATCTGCCGTGTGTTTTCTTTATCCTTTATCCAAACTACTTCAACTTCTGCTTATAGATTTAAGTTTATATAACACTTCCATGTACAGTCTTGGTGCTGTGTGTGAAAGTGTTTGATGAACAGCTGGATTAAACTGTGTGATGTGTGATGGACACACGGAGGAGCAGGATTTGTCCAGAGAGTCAGATTTCGGTACAACACGGGAAAGGTGATGGAGGTTTACTGCATTAATTTCATTTTATCAATTTGTACATATTCTAAAAAATGTTAGGTGAACTACTCAGAAGTGTGTGTGTTGGAGACCCCTGCCCTAGAGTGTCACTGAATGGAGCTTGTACAAATGACCTGGTTGTAATTACTGATAATTGCTGATATTACACTGCTTTGATGAAGGTAAAAAAAAAAATTTTTTAAAAAAAATTACAATGACATACGTGAGTGTTTCTAAGAAAAGTGTGGATTTCTGATTAATGTGTGGATAATAAGATCTTTTCTAAACTGTTCATGACAATATTCAAATTCCACAGACACAGAAAATATTAGACAAAAAATATTGTGTATTTCTCAGCTCTATTACAGCGTCTGGATTATGAATGAAGTGTGTATTAGACGTTACCTCAGAGTCTCCAGTTTACAGAGTTTATTCTTCAGTTCCTCAGAGAGCAGCTTCACTCCTGAATCCTGAATCCTGTTCTTACTCAGATTCAGCTCCTTCAGGGTGGAGTGTTCTGATCTGAGAGCTGTGAGCAGAGCTAAACATCCTTTCTCTGTCACATTACACTCACTGAGCCTGAAAGCACAATTAATCACAGGCTTTTTCTTTAGCACTTCTGTATGCAGGGGGACGTCTGTTCTCCTCAAACTACTCATTACTACTGAAAAAGACTGAAAACTAGATGAATGATTGATAAGCTAAAGACAAACCATTCAGCATTAACATCACTAACTGAAGTTTACAGATTAATATAGAATTCAATTCCTTACTGAAGTGTTTCAGGTCTGCAGTGTGGATCCTTCAGTAAAACAGAGAGCTGCTCTACTCCTGAGTCTCCGTCTATTTTCCCACTCAGATTCAGATCCGTCTGCAGTATGGGGTTTATACCCAGAACTTCAGTCAGATGATCAGAAGCTTCCTGTGCATCAGGATTTTTCAACACCCTGTAGAGAGAAAGAACAGAGAAATGCTAACATTAATTATATTTACAGCAATGTAGTAATATTTTAAAACTACTTTTAAACATTAGCACTCTTACTTCAGCAAAATTCTAACTTAAATCTTTATTTACTTTTTAAAAAAACATTGAAAAGTGTGACCAATAATATCACAGTGCACTATACAGTGGTGAAAAACAATGAAACTTTACTAATGACTCAGAATTAAGGCTGTATTTTACATGTACTGGGGAAAGCACTCACCTCAGTGTCTTCAGTTTACATTTTTTATCATTCATCAAATTCCTAAGCTTCTTCAGTCCTGATGGTCCAGGGTCGTTCCCTCTGAGGTCCAGCTCTATCAGTGATGAGCGGTTTGACTTCAGAGCTTTAATCAGAGCAGTGTATCCTTCCTCTGTTATATTACAGTCTGAAAGTCTGGAGAAGGAGCAAAAAATGTTAATAATGCTGTTTTCCCCTCTTTAACTTGATTGTGAGGATGCTTTTTATTTATCCCATGTGGTATGTGAACTTATACTGACTTATCGTACAATATATGGACATCACCTTGGCCATTTTGCTGACCTCGATATTGTACATTGTATTTACATGTATTTTTTTTTTTTTTTTGTTTTTTTTTTTACATAAGAATGAATGTCACTAACATTTTAGACATCGTGCAACTTCTGTTCTTTTGTCTGGTCTAGGGCAGTCAAATTAAACATTACAATTTCAAATATTAATCAAATTTACGATATAAATCACATTCAAGAACAAAAACTGTGCAACAATGACTTTGAGGGAAAAAAGAATAATTGCAGAGTTTCAAATAATCCAGTCATAGTCAATAAAGTACGACCCGATTAAACTGCATGATCCGAAGCGGAACAGTGAATGAACACTGGTAAACTGAAGCGCTTTACTAGCAGGTTAATTACCTCACCAAAGCATCCTGTATACATATGAGATTAATCAGATAGAGACACACCACCTCACATGTTTTTGTTGAAACTTGTTTTGTGAAATACAGAGGTGTAATATTCACTGGAAATTTTAGTCAGAGGAAAATGAACTAAAACTAATAAACATTACATGAAAAAATATTTTCTAAATGCAAAGGATATTGTCATCAGAAGACACAGGACTAAAAACAGTGTGAAAATCAACACTGGAACTGACCTGAGAGACTGGGATAAATGTTTTGATCTCATAATTTTATGCACTTTAAAAATAATAGTATAAATAATATAAATGCACTTTGTTAGGAGTTTGGTTTGTTCTTTGCAACAAAAAAAATAACACCAATGTTTAGTTTAGATTTATTTGTCGCCCCTTTTGTGGACTGTTGATTTGAATATCTGGTGTTCACTAGGTGTTCTTCACTCACTGAAATACAGTCTTTAGAGAAAAAAATATACATTTTAGTAAATATAATAAAATATTTATTATAATAAATAAAATACAAGTGAAGTGTTAGAATTGAGTTTTTTAGCCCTGTTGACAGCCACAGTGTGTTCTGTGTGTCGGAGGTGGGGCAATAAGTTCCATACAGAAGACTGATCCAGACTGACCTCGCTGAACAGAGGTCTTTCCCCAGCAGTTAGTTAGTTAACCAGGTACATTAGTTAGTCCAGTTACCCCAAATGATGACTTTATCATGTCACTCAAATAAAAAGATGTGGAAAGAGAGATGATGTTTATTGTGCAGCAGCAGTGTAGCTGGTGTCTTAATGCTGAGTGATCACATATACACTAACTGACCATTTCAGTGACACTGAGCAGTGGTGTGTCCGGGTTTTTTTCATGTTTATCATTTCATTTCCTCCATGGTGCACAATAAATAAACACAATAATATCTGTAATACATTCGTATTTTCTCCAGATACAGTATATGTAGTAAAAATTGTGTTTAACTTGTCCTCGAAGAACAACTTGCTTTACAAGAGTTCCTTTTATTGATAATGTACCTTTTTCTTATAGTTTTTCTCTAACTGTTTTTCTTTAATTATAATATAACCTCTTTGATTAATTCCAATACATTATTTCTTTATACTTTTATAAATTAGGACTAAATCTCTGATGATAAAGGCTTTTGGAGAAAACTTGCAAAACAGGCTCACATGTAACATATATTCTTTTTAATCTGTTTATTATTGAATTAGATTCTTTTTTATTTGGAAATTTACCCATGAATGATTAGTTGATTAGTTACTGACTAATCTAGTCCTACATGCTACTTATAAACTTATAGAGAAGTAAAGATGTCATTGATCTAGTCATGTATACTGTTAATGAACTTACACAAGCTTCTGGAGTTTACAGGATGAATTCTTTAGTAGAGTAGAGATTTTATCCATTGCTAAATTTTTCCCAGTGTGTTCTCACTCAGGTCCAGTTCTGTCAGGTGTGAAGGGTTTGAAGTAAGAGCTGATATCAGATCAGTACAGCCTCTGTGTGTAATACTGCTCTTATTCAGCCTGCAGTCAGAGAACACAGCTGAGAAAACCTCTTTAAACAACCCACAACATTAACCATCAAAAATAATTGTAATGTATAAGAAATATTAGAGTGATAATGTGTAGAGTGGAATATCTTTAAATATTTAATGTGAGCAAAAACCCAAAAGCACCAGGTGAGGAATCGGGACCACACACCTGAGTGTCTCAGTTCTACACTGTGGATCCTTCAGTAGAACAGAGAGCTGCTTCACTCCTGAGTCTCCGGATATTTTACCACTCAGATCCAGTTCTGTCTGCAGTAAGGGGTTTGTCCCCAGAGCTTTAGTCAGATCATCACAGGCCTTTTCTGCTTCAGGACTCAAAATTCTGAAGAGAGAAAACACATTTCATTATGTTACTGATACCAGAGCTCTGAGTGTGGAGGTTTTCCCCAAAAGATCCAGCTGTTAAATTATGTGAACCAGCACAGACATGACAGCAGCTGGTTTTTTTTGTTCTTTGTTGATATTCAAGGTCTGTCTCATGTATGTAAACTTTACACAGTTCCATAGAATAAAATGTGAGGTGGTTTTGGAATGGCAGTAACATACTTTGATAGCTCAGCATTAACAATGTGGAAATTATTTTATTTAGGTTACTTTCTAATCTTGACTTGTGGTCTAAAGAGTGAGTGTGTTCAGTCTTTCTAAAGATCTCTAAAACCTTGCTAGTTAACTGAGATACAGTGAATATCATATTTGTGAGTTTGTTTTGGGCTTTGACATTTTCGTTCTGTTTTTTGGGTTTTTTGCCCTTTGGATTTGTTAAATGGTCAGATGGATTCTTTATCATTTTGACCTTTTTTTTCTGACACACTCATTTTGTTTTGTTGTATTTTAATAAACTCCATATTTAAACTCTACTTGTCTGTCTTGAGTGTCATCACACTGTAGATATCAGAACGATATAAATTTGATCAGTTGAAGATTTTTCCCCAGAACATAACATCAGTAAAATGATCAGAAAATCATTTGCTTTATCGTCCAGATTTTGCAGGTTCAACCCCCAAGTCCAAGGAAGCAAACTTGACCGTGATCTCAGGGACGGAGGGGTGGCCTACACTCTCTCTCCTATCACTCATTCCTCCAAGTGTGTCCCTGGTCTCTTGGTGGATGCGGTCATGTGATAGGTGAGATCTAACTGGAGGATGGGACTTGGCTTATTTATTAGTTATTATATGATTCTTTTATGTCCAATTGCAAAAGTGTGCAGAACTATGAAAATGATAAAACATTTTTGTTATTTATAAAATATGAAAAAAAACTCCCCTTTACAATCAGTTTAGAGTTTGGATTCAGTAGAAAATATCAAAAAAATGTTCCTTTCCTGACACACTGTAGTTCCCTCTGAGATCCAGCTCTTTCAGAGTTGATGAGGAGTTTGATTCCAGAGTTTTAGCCAGATCACCACATTGTGTTTGTGTGAGTCTACAGTTATTTAGTCTGAAAGAAAATTTTAATAAAGGACATTTCACAGTGAGACAGAGACATGACAGTGACAGTACAGCATCACTGAAGGGTTTGTGATTAATAGTCATTTCAGTTCAGGCCAGTAGACAAGAGTTAGAACCATTATCTAAGAGAAACACGGGTTTACTGTCACATTTCACACCAGATTCCTGTAATTAGATTAATTAGAATAAAATAATCAATGAATCATGCTATGCTACAGGACTTACCTGTTTATAATTAAAGGATTTAGATTAACCTTTTATTAGTTTCTAAAAAGTAATAACATAATGTAATGCCAGATAATCAATTTTAATTCAAAACCTTCAAAAGGGTTTTTATTTTCTATTGTAAATTCACAAAAATTTTTTATGTTCATTATATCCCTCATTAGTTTTTTTCCCAAAAAATACTAAAAATAATGTACTTCAGTTTCTCCAGAGTGCAGTGTGAGTTCTGCAGTAGATCAGAGAGCTGCTTCACTCCTGTGTCTCCAAGTGTATTGTCACTCAGGTCCAGCTCCTTGAGGTGTGAGGGGTTTAAACCCAGAGCTGATACAACAGCAGTACAGTCATCTTCAGTGAGACTGCACTTACACAACCTACAGAGAGAGAGAGAGAGAGAGAGAGAGAGAGAGAGAAAAGAGAGAGAGAGAGAGAGAAAACTAATTTCAGTATGATTTTTCTTTACTCTACTTAATTTACTTTACTCTACTTAAAGAGTGTGAAGTTTCCTTATCAGGCTCCTGTTCTTTTTCTTCTGTATCTGTCTCTGCTTGTTGCTCTGACCATGTCTGGGTATCGTATCACTATATACATCACTGTTGGCTTTGTGTCTTTAAGAATTTTTGTTGGTGGTATCTGTAATTCTTTCTGTAGTATGTAATCATCTCACAGTTCCATACTGTACATTACTCTGCTGCTCCTTTACCTGTAGGATCTTATTATCTGTGGAATAACTGCTAGTTTGTGACCAGTGTTTATAACATTTCTAGAAGGTTTTCTGTTACTTTTAGTATTTTTAGTTTTATAGTTTTAAGACAGAGACTAAACATTTAAACACTAACTACATATTTTTCCAGAATGTCTTCTTAAAATCTTCTTAAAGACCTCTGCTCTTTCTGACATTACTGATTTTATTTTTAAAAACTGACTTTACCCCAGTTTCAGCAGATTGAACTGTTGATTCTTCAGCACACCACAGAGCTCCTTCATTCCCGATCCTCCCAGTTTATTCCCACTCAGCTCCAGCTCTCTCAGGTGTGAGGGGTTTAAACCCAGAGCTGATGTCAGAGCAGCACAACCTTCATTTGTCATCCTGCTGTTTTTTTACTCTGGATACAGAGACACAACAAGGAATATATAGTATAATAATGTAAATATCTAGTGTAAAGGTAAAGTAAAATATTTCATTAATGACATTATACACAGTTATTACATTCCAAAAGGAATACACTACAGTGTTTAAATTTAAAGAAGTGATAAATACTAACTTGAGTATCTCTGGTCTGCAGTGTGAATCCTCCAGTAGAGCAGAGAGCTTCTTCACCTGGGAGTCTCCAGATATTTTCCCCACTCACATTGAGTTCTCTCTGCAGTAAGGGGTTCACTCCCAGAACTCTATAAAGTAAAAACACGGCCTTCCTGTGCAGCAGGACTTTTCAACAACCTGCAGAGAAAGAAAGGAAGAAGATTTTATACAAGAGAAAAAAAATAAGAAACTCTTAAAATATTATTTTATGTTTAAAGTTTAGTGCTATATTTCTTTTCCAGTTTGCCCTTTGCATGTAAACTAATGAAGCTGAAATTTCGCACGTTCGTGTCTGTATTATTAAACAGTGAGTTTAAACACTGAATAAAGGAAGATGAAAAGTATCAGAAAAACAAAAAGCAAATACAAAACTTTATTACAATAATTATTACTTTATTAACTTTATTACAATAATTATTACATTATTAACTTTATTACAATAATTATTACTTAGTTATTACTTTATTAACTTTATTACAGTAATATAACATCATGAATATAAGATACCTAATTATTTTGTGGTAGTACAACATCGTTTTGAAAATCTTTTCAGATTTGTTAGCAAGTTTGTCCATAACAAATAATTTATGAAGAGAATGTCTAATATGACAATAATATATAACATATGTAACAAATATAACAAGCTGTCATGGCCTGCTATGTATTTATATATTATTCTAGTAATAATTTAATAATATCTGTTCACCTCAGTGTGTTTTAGTTTACAGTCTGGATCCTGCAGTAAATCAGTGAGCAGCTTCACTCCTGATGCTCCAGGGTCGTTTCCCCCTGAGATCCAGCTCTATCAGGTGAGATGATTTCAGAGCTTCAGCCAGAGCACTGTATCCTTCCTCTCTGATATTATTGTCCATTAGACTGAAAAAAATGAATTTTACTTTCTGAATATCCCAAATATTGTACAAAATAAATACATTATGACGTGTGACATTTTTTTACAAATTGTGAACTGAATCTATTTTTATTGTTAATTCAATAACCCTAGAGTGCCACTGAATGGAGTCTGTACAAATGACCTGATTGTAATTAATAAACTGATATTTACAATAATTCACTGCTTTAATGAAAAATACTGCAAGAAGAAATGACAATGATGTACCTGAGTGTTTCTAGGAGGCAGTGTGGATTCTGTAGTAGTTTAGAGATCTGCTTTATTTCCCGAGTCTCCTACTTTTTTTCCCACTCAGATGCAGCTCTAAGAGATGTGAGGGATTTTCTCCCCGAGCTGTAGCTAAAGCAGCACAGCCTTCAGCTGCCCCACAGCAGTTAGACAGTCTGCAGAGGGACAGAAGGAGTGCAGTGAATAGAATTATCATTTATTACATAAAAATGCAATATTTCAATGAATTTCTTTAACAGTTACCTTAGAATTACACCAAAATGACATATGATACTACTATAAGTGAGAATGATTTCAAAAATAGTGTTAATAGTTTATTATTATCAATTTATAAAATGTAAAGTAAATGAACAGAAAGAAATCGAAATCAATTCATTATTTGGTGTGACCATCACCCTTTTCCTGCAAAACAGCATCGATTTTTCTAGGTTCACTTGTACACAGGTTTTGAAGGAACTCAGTAGGTAGGTTGTTCCAAACATCTTGGAGAACTAAACACAGATCTTTTATGTGGATGTAGGCTGCCTCAAATCCTTCCGTGTCTTCACATAATCCCAGACAGACTGGCACTGCTGGATATTTTCCAATGCGGAAGGGGAAATAAGCATGATGTGTCTTTCATATGGGTGCATTAAGTTTCCCTGGCCAACCACTGCATCTACAGTCCTCAACGTTGTTTTTGTGCTTCTTCAATATCACTTGAACAGCACATCTTGAAACCCAAGTCTGCTTTGAAAACCCTTTTCCTGGGAGAGAGCTTGCTAAAGCAGTAGAACTACCTTGTGTGTTGTTGTTGTGCTCAGTCTGGCCATGGTGTATGACTTGAAAAATGTCTTCCACAACCTCACTTTAGTACAGAGTTTGTTTGCTCCTCACCCAGTTATTAACTCCTACACAGCTGTTTCTGTTTAAGGTAATGATTGTGCTTCAACCCACATATGAATTATTAGCAAACCTTTCTTGGGATAATTAATTAATCATACACCTGAATCTGATCCTAGAAAATCCCTGACTTTGTGCAAGTGTAAGAATTAATGCTGGTTTGAAGCCAAAGGGTCGTAACAACAAATATTTATTTGATTGAGATTTTTCTTCTGTTCGCTTACTTTGCATTTTATAAATTGATAAAAAATAATCAAAGCTTAAGCATTCCTTACAGCATTTCTTCACACCTGCCTAAAAAGTTTTGCACAGTGCTAGAACCTTTAACTGCTTATAAATCTAATAATTTATTTTTTTTAATCAATCCATGCTGTGTGATGATACTGTGTTCTAATTTAGTCAGTCTTCCTCTTAATTAGACTCGGAGATGGAGAATATAGACACTCAGAAATATTGCAGCATTTTAACATATTTAATTAAAGCTATTAAAGTCTGCAGAATATATGCTATTTTTTAATTGCAGATAATTCCACAGTTATTTAAACCATATATGAAAATATTTAATTGATGCTTCACTGTGGCTATTCCAAAAATGTAGACTTAGGCATCATTTCAGCTGTTACTTCAGTATTGTGAGTGCAGACTGTGGATTCTTCAGTCCAGCAGAAAGCTGAGTGACTCCTGAATCCTGCAGACTGTTGTTGCTCAGGTCCAGCTCTCTCAGCTGGCAGCATTCGATCTGAGAACTTCAGCTAGAGCTGAACTGCTTCCATCAGTTATAGCACATGTATTAAGCCTAAACATGAAATCAGAGGAACAATACACTTACAAATTCAACACAATCATCTCTGTACCAAATTTCACCCACATTTTACATTTTTATAAAATCAGACCAGATCAAATATTCATAAGAGGAATGACCTTACCTCAGTGTCTCCCGTTTACAGTGTTTTATGTTTCAGTCCAGCAGAAAGCTGAGTGACTCCTGAATCCTGCAGATTGTTGTTACTCAGGTCCAGCTCTCTCACACTACAGGACTGTAATTTCAGAGCGCTGGCTAAAACTGAACAGCTCTCCACAGTCAGATTACATTTATTCAGCCTAAATAAGAAATATTACCTTATCAGAGCTACATACTCAATCTTCATTCGTAGATATGACGTAAAAAATCATTATATCATCATGCACACTAAAATATGTATTCTGGGTTCATTTGGCTCATTAGAGGTCATTAGAGGTCATTTCTAACAGATTTTTTTCCCTTTTATAATTCACTTTATGTCTCAGTGGTTAAATCCTGTTTTAAGATTTAATTAAAAAGGTTGATCATGTTTGCTTCTGCTTAGTAGCGTAACGCTTTCCAGTGATGTAACAGGACCCTGGCGTTTCTATAAAAACCTATATACAAGGTTCCTCTGCAGAAAGATATATTATATATATTATGGATATATTATGTTGTATCATCAATTATAAAAAAAAAAAAACAAAAAAAAAAGAATTAAAAACACATACAAAATACACTTGTGCATACATAATGGCAGGTCTCACTAGAAAACATTTTGTTGTAAAACCCAGCTAATAGCACAAATAAAGAATACTTACTGAATTTTCTGTAATTTACAGTGTGAGTCTTTCATCAGAGCCGAGAAACTTCTCCCCCTCCTGAGTCTCCTGGTTCCTTCCTGCTCAGATCCAGCTCTTTTAGGAGTAAAGGGTTTGTTCTTAAAGCTGAATTTAGCCAATTACAGGCCTCCTGTGCAGCAGAACTTTTCAACAACCTGCAGAAAGGAATTTTTTTATTTGGTGTTTCCAGAATAATTGACCCATTTTGACGAGGACAGATGTCTGCTTTTGCTTACTTTGTGATTATTTCTCTTTAAATTTAAATTAAATTGCATGGTGTATGTAACACATTATCAATGTCCTTTGCATAGTACTTTATTAATTTACATTATGTTTAAAATTGATATAATTGTGTTTGTTATAGAAGATATAGAAGAATCACCTCAGTGTGTTCAGTTTTTCAGTCTGGATCCTGCAGTAAATCAGTGAGCAGCTTCACTCCTGATGCTCCAGGGTCGTTCCCTCTGAGATCCAGCTCTATCAGGTGAGATGATTTCAGAGCTTCAGCCAGAGCACTGTATCCTTCCTCTCTGATATTATTGTCCATTAGACTGAAAAAAATTAATTTTACTTTCAGAATATCACAAATATTGTACAAAATAAATACATATGATTTTAGGCATTAAGACTTTATATACAAACTGATTTTTAATGTTAATATATTAACCCTAGATTGTCACTGAATGGAGCCTGTACAAATTACTTGGTTGCAATTAACAAACTGATATTACAAAAACTCACTGCTTTGATGAATATCACTTCAGAAATGTAAATGAAAATTGTTTTAATAAATTACTATGACATACTTGAGTGTTTCTAGGAGGCAGTATTTTTTTTATTAGGTGTGGACAATACGATCATTTCTAAAATGTTCATGACAATATTCAAAATACACAGAAAATATTAGACATAAAATATTGTGTATTTCTCAGCTCTATTACAGCGTCTGGATTATGAATGAAGTGTGTATTAGACGTTACCTCAGAGTCTCCAGTTTACAGAGTTTATTCTTCAGTTCCTCAGAGAGCAGCTTCACTCCTGAATCCTGAATCCTGTTCTTACTCAGATTCAGCTCCTTCAGGGGGGAGTGTTCTGATCTGAGAGCTGTGAGCAGAGCTGAACATCCTTTCTCTGTCACATTACACTCACTGAGCCTGAAAGCACAATTAATCACAGGCTTTTTCTTTAGCACTTCTGTATGCAGAGGGACGTCTGTTCTCCTCAAACTACTCATTACTACTGAAAAAGACTGAAAACTAGATGAATGATTGATAAGCTAAAGACAAACCATTCAGCATTAACATCACTAACTGAAGTTTACAGATTAATATAGAATTCAATTCCTTACTGAAGTGTTTCAGGTCTGCAGTGTGGATCCTTCAGTAAAACAGAGAGCTGCTCTACTCCTGAGTCTCCGTCTATTTTCCCCCTCAGATTCAGATCCGTCTGCAGTATGGGGTTTATACCCAGAACTTCAGTCAGATGATCAGAAGCTTTCTGTGCATCAGGACTTTTCAACACCCTGTAGAGAGAAAGAACAGAGAAATGCTAACATTAATTATATTTACAGCAATGCAGTGCTAGTTTTCAGTAATTGTTTGCTCCAAAAACATTAGCACTCATACTTCAGCATAATTCTTACTTTCGTTTTTTTTCTCAATTCTTACTTCATAAAATTGAGAATAAAAATTTTAAAAGTGTGATAAAATATCACAGTGCACTATACAGTGGTGCAAACAATGAAACTTTACTAATGACTCAGAATTAAGGCTGTATTTTACATGTACTGGGGAAAACACTCACCTCAGTGTCTTCAGTTTACATTTTTTATCATTCATCAAATTCCTAAGCTCCTTCAGTCCTGATGGTCCAGGATCATTCCCTCTGAGGTCCAGCTCTATCAGTGATGAGCGGTTTGACTTCAGAGCTTTAATCAGAGCAGTGTATCCTTCCTCTGTTATATTACAGTCTGAAAGTCTGGAGAAGGAGCAAAAAATTAATCATCCTAAAGTAGGTCTGGGGAAATGTTAGTAATGTTAATTACCTTATTAACTTGTTTTATGAGAATGATCTTTATTTAGCTCATGTGGTACATGAAGTCATTTGTAAAAAATTGTAAACCTGACTGGACCTGTAACACTAATTATGTTACCGACTTATCATACAATATATGGGGCATGACCTTGATCATTTTGCTGACCTTGATATTGTCCATTGTGTTTACATGAGAGTTTATTTACATAAGAATAAATGTCACAGCATTTTAAACATTCATGCAGCTTCTGTCCTTTCGTCTGCTCTAGGGATATCAAATTAAAATTGAACTTAAAATAAAAATCACATTCAAAAGAAAAAAAAATGTACATTTGAATTAATGATGTGTAGCAAGCACTAGCACTGATTTTAATGAAAACATACTGTTATTACCATTGGACTTACACAGATAATACAGTTTACTATAAACTAGCACAATTGTAAAAGGGTTTTCTAATAATCACTTAGCTTTATCAAAGAATTAACATGGATTAGCAAACATAACATGAGGACTGGTTGTTGCTGGTAATGGTCCCCTGTGTGATAATGTAGATATTTTGTTTTTTAAATATTAATTAATTAATTTGACAAATTTATGGTTTTGAATTCAATCTATACTTCAATAAAATGTACAAAATTTAAAAGAATTGTTTTTTTTGAACCCACTGAATATACCTAATACATAGTAGTGTTATAATAACAGCTAGATAATAATAATAATAATAATAATAAAAATAATAATAATCTAGCCATGGGGGTCACAGTCCAGTGACTTCTGTGCCGGTCCCAAGCCCGGATAAATAGAGAGGGTTGCGTCAGGAAGGGCATCCGGAGTAAAACATTGCCAAATTTAACCATGCGAATCGTCAGTACGAATTTCATACCCGGGTCGGTCGAGGCCCGGGTTAACAACGACCGCCATCGGCGCCGTTGAAAATACAGGGCGCCGTTGGAAATTGGGCTACTGTTGGTCGAAGAAGAAGAGGAGGGGGGGAGAGTGCGCAGACAGAGAGAAAAGAGGAAAAGGGAAGAGTGTAGGATTGAGAATAGGAACTCTGAATGTTGGTACTATGACAGGGAAAAGTAGAGAGCTGGCTGATGTGATGGAGAGAAGGAAGGTGGATATACTGTGTGTAAAAGGAGACCAGGTGGAAGGGTAGCAAGGCTCGTAGTATAGGAGCAGGATTCAAGCTGTTTTATTATGGTGGGGGATAGTAAAAGAAATGGGGTAGGTGTGGTCCTGAAGGAGGAGTTTGTGAGGAATGTTCTGGGGGGTGAAGAGAGTGTCAGACAGGGTGATGAGTCTGAAGTTAGAGATTGAAGGGGTGATGTTGAATGTTGTTAGTGGTTATGCCCCACAAGTAGGTTGTGAGTTAGAGGAGAAAGAGAGATTCTGGAGTGAATTAGATGAGGTGATGGAGAGTATTCCCACGGGGGGTGAGAGAGTGGTGATAGGGGTGGATTTTAATGGAATGTTGGTGAGGGGAAACAGGGGATGAGGAGGTGATGGGCAAGTTTGGAGTTAAGGAAAGGAACCTTGAAGGACAGATGGTAGTGGACTTTGCTAAGAGGATGGACATGGCTGTGGTTAACACTTATTTTTAGAAAGGGGGGGAGTAGCATAGAGTGACTTACAAGAGTGGAGGTAGGAGAACACAGGTAGATTACATCCTATGTAGAACAGGCAATCTGAAAGAGATTAGTGACTGTAAAGTGGTAGTGGGAGAGAGTTAAACCCCGACAGCATAGGATGGTGGTGTGTACGATGACTTTGATGGTCTGTAAGACGAAGAGGTCAAAGATAGAGATAGAGAAGAAAACCAAGTGGTGGAAACTGTAAAAGGAGGGAAAGTTGTGAGGGGAAATTTTGACAGAAGTTGAGGCAGGCTCTGGGTGGTCAGGTAGTGCTGCCAGATGACTGGGGAAAATACAGCCGAAGTGATCAGGGAGCAGGGAGAAAGGTGGTGGGTGTGTCATCTGGAAGGAGGAAAGAAGATAAGGAGACTTGGTGGGGGAATGAGGAAGTTCAGGATAGTATCCAGAGGAAGAGGTTAGCCAAAAAGAAGTGGGGCATGGACAGGGGCTGGGGAAAAGAATAGACAGGGAAAACAAGGAGTTACAGCGCAAAGTGAAGAGGGGGGTGTCTAAGGCCAAGCAGAAGGCAAAATGGGCGAGTTGTACACTAGGGTTAAAAACACTAGAGAAGGAGAGAAGGACTTGTACAGGTTAGCTAGGGGGAGAGGGGTCGAGATGGGAAGGATGTGCAGCAAGTTAGAGTTATTAAGGATAGAGAGGGAAGGGTGCTCACAAGTGAGGAGAGTGTACAGAGGAGATGGAAGGAGTACTTTGAGGAGCTGATGAATGAGGGGAAAAAGAGAGGGAAAAAAGAGTAGAAGGGGTGGGAAATCTGTGGAACAGAAAATAGATAAGATTAGAAAGGATGAAGTCAGGGGAAAGGGTTTGAAGAGGATGAAAAGTGGAAAGGCAGTTGGTCCTGATGACATCCCGGTGGAGGTCTGGAAGTGTCTGGGGGAGGGAGCAGTGGAATTTTAGGCTAGTTTGTTCAACAGGGGGTTTTTGAGAGTGAGAGGATGCCCGAGGAATGCAGAAGAAGTGTGTTAGTGCCGATCTTTTTTAAAAATAAGGGTGACGTGCAGAGTTGCAGTAACTATAGGGGGATAAAGTTGATGAGCCCTCAATGAAATATGGGGAAAAAGTAGGGGGAAGCTAGGTTTAAAGGGAAAGGGAGTGGAAATTTGTGAGCAGCAGTATGGCTTCATGCCCCGAAAAGCACAACAGAAGCCAAATTCTTGCTCTGGGGAATTTTTATGGAGAAGTATAGGGATGGGCAGAGGGGGTTGCACTGTGTGTTTGTAGACTTGGAGAAAGCGTATGACAGGGTGCCCAAAAGAAGAGCTGTGGTACTGTATGAGGAAGTCAGGAGTAGCAGAGAAGTATGTCAGAGTGGTGCAGGACATGTATGAGAGGAGCAGGACAGTGGTGAGGTGTGGGTGTAGGTCAGACAGAGGAGTTCAATGTGGAGGTGGGACTGCATCAGGGGTCGGCTCTGAGCCCCTTCCTGTTTGCTATGGTGATGGACCAGTTGTCAGAGGAGGTCAGACAGGAGTCTCCTTGGACGATGATGTTTGCAGATGACATTGTGATCTGTAGTGAGAGCAGGGAGCAGGTGGAGGAAAACCTGGAGAGGTGGAGGTTTGCGCTGGAGAGAAGAGGAATGAAAGTCAGTCGTAGTAAGACTGAGTACATGTGTGTGAATGAAAGGGAGGGAAGTGGAACAGTAAGGTTACAGGGTGAAGAGGTGAAGAAGGTACAGGAGTTTAAGTACTTGGGGTCAACAGTCCAGAGTAATGGAGAGTGTGGGAAAGAGGTAAAGAAGCGAGTGCAGGCAGGTTGGAATGGGTGCAGAAAGGTGTCGGGAGTTCTGTGTGATCAGAAAATATCAGCGAGAATCAAGGGGAGGGTGTACAGGACAGTGGTGAGAGCGGCCATGCTGTATGGTTTAGAGACAGTGTCACTGAGGAAGAGACAGGAGTCAGAGCTAGAGGTAGCAGAGCTGAAGATGTTGAGGTTCTCTTTGGGAGTGACAAGATTGGACAGGATTAGGAATGAGTACATCAGAGGGACAGCTCATGTTGGATGTTTGGGGGACAAAACTAGGGAGGCCAGATTAAGATGGTTTGGACATGTTCAGAGGAGGGAGAGTGAGTATATTGGTAGGAGAATGTTGGACATGGAGCTGCCAGGCAGGAGGCAAAGAGGAAGGCCAAAGAGGAGGTATATGGATGGAATTAATGAGGATATGAAGCTAGTGGGTGCAAGTGTTGAGGATGCAGAAGATAGGGATAGATGGAGAGAGATGATTCGCTGTGGCGACCCCTGAAGGGAAAAGCCGAAAGAATAATAATAATAATAATAATAATAATAATAATAATAATACAATAATAAAGAATAAGAAATGTATTATCATTATTATTATTATTATTATTATTATTATTGTTATTATTATTATTATTATTATTATTTTATTATTATTATTTTTATTGTTGTTGTACATGTGTAATCCATATGCAGGTATTATGTTAATAAATATTCAGAAAGTATTTCTAAATCAATGCTAAATGACTGAAGAATATTAAACAGCTAAAAGATTATTAGTGTTATAATAAAACTGGACTATTTGTAGATTGATGAATTTAAAATGTAAAGGTTCATTACTCACTTTAGTGTCTGCAGTGTACATTTAGGATTCTTCAGGAAATCACACAGATCTCTCAGTCCAGACTCTCCTGGTTTATTCCTGTTCAGATTCAGCTCTCTCAGGTGTGAAGGGTTTAAAACCAGAGCAGAAATTACATGTGAACAATCATCACCTGTCATACTGCCTTCTTTATACAACCTGGGGAGAGAGAGAGAGAGAGAGAGAGAGAGAGAGAGAGAGAGAGAGAGAGAGAGAGAGACAGAGAGAGAGACAGAGGGAGAGAGAGAGAGAGAGACGGAGAGAGAGAGAGACAGAGAGAGAGAGACAGAGAGAGAGAGAGAGAGAGAGAGAGAGAGGAGGTCAGGTTAGTTTCTGCTAGAACACACCCAGTGTTCCACTTCCTGTCCACCATTTACTTAGTAGTTTGTGCAGCACTTTTTTCCACCTTGTAGTTTATTTTGCTGTGTTTTCAGTTTCCAGTCTCCAGTTTTCTTTCATTAAGTTTAGTTCGTGTCACTAAATGTAACTTTGTTTACTAGTTTCAGTTTTGTCTGATGAAGCACAGACTGTCCTCGTCATTTCACTGAGCGATAATGCAGGAAAATAGAGATGTGTGTGTTTATATCTGTTTCTTACGTAAGTTTCTGCAGTCTGTAATGTGGATCCTGCAGCAGAGCTGAAAGCTGCTTCACTTTGACGTCTTCAGGTGTCTTGTTGCTCAGATCCAGCTCCGTGTGCAGTAAGGGGTTTTTACTGAACATTTTAGTAAGACATGTGTAGGCTTTCTCTGCATCAGGACTTTTCAACAACCTGTAGAGAAAAATGATATGGAGACGTTAATAACTGTGTACTGAGAGCAATAAGGAGCTGATGGTTATGTGCTTTAGCTTCAGTTTTTGCTTCAGTTTCTGTAATCAGTGAGTTTCCTTATCCTTTATCCAGCTATATCTGTTACAGAATCAGTGCACATTCATCCTCATGTCTTAATAAAATGTCAAATGCTAAAGTGGTAGAAAGATCAAGTTCTTTCATTTCTCCTCACCTCAGTGTGTTCAGTTTACAGTCTGGATCCTGCAGTAAATCAGTGAGCAGCTTCACTCCTGATGCTCCAGGGTCGTTCCCTCTGAGATCCAGCTCTATCAGGTGAGATGATTTCAGAGCTTCAGCCATAGCACTGTATCCTTCCTCTGTTATACTGCAGTCTGAAAGTCTGAACAAAAGGACAAACAATTGTCTTGATTTTTAGAAAAAGGAAAACAATCATTCATGGTAAAAATAAAGGGGCAAACACGATAACTTTTGCACAGCTACAATTCTTAGGTTCTTTAGGCAGATGAGAACACAACACAAACTGGAGATCAAGAACATTTGAGTGAGGTGATCTCAGTCCAATTCCAAGTGTAGACTAACATGCTGTGTTTTGGGTTGCAGCACTTTTTAGTAGATGAGTCCAATTATTCAGTTCTCCTTGTCTATTATATAATTTTGCTTCATGTAAACAGATTCTTTACTGTATTGTAAGCAGCTGTTTTATAATTTTGTACTGCAGCAAAAAGTAAATATTGTAATAATGTGACCAAGGTATTTAAGAGATTCTGTAGATTTCCTCATTAGTATGTAGAGACTAAGATAAGAAAGCACAGTATTCTGCTACTTCAATCTCAGTGTCCAGTCAGAGGTCAATACTGCTATTGTATTAGATGTTTCTTAGTAATTAGACGTTACCTCAGAGTGTCCAGTTTACAGAGTTTATTCTTCAGTTCCTCAGAGAGCAGCTTCACTCCTGAATCCTGAATCCTGTTCTTACTCAGATTCAGCTCCTTCAGGGTGGAGTGTTCTGATCCGAGAGCTGTGAGCAGAGCTGAACATCCTTTCTCTGTCACATTACACTCACTGAGCCTGAAAGCACAATTAATCACAGTAAACTCTCGATTCATAAGTGAAAGATATCAAATTTATATCCCATTGTCTGTGTTTGGTGTGTATATGTAATTAAAGTTTACAGATTAATATAGAGTTCAATTCCTTACTGAAGTGTTTCAGGTCTGCAGTGTGGATCCTTCAGTAAAACAGAGAGCTGCTCTACTCCTGAGTCTCCGTCTATTTTCCCACTCAGATTCAGATCTGTCTGCAGTATGGGGTTTATACCCAGAACTTCAGTCAGATGATCAGAAGCTTTCTGTGCATCAGGACTTTTCAACACCCTGTAGAGAGAAAGAACAGAGAAATGCTAACATTAATTAATTATATTTCCAGCAATGTGGAGCTACTTTATAAACTCTTCCAATGATGGAAATAGTGGAAAACATCACCTAAGCATAAGTTTAACACATTTCTTGCTTGAAAATTTAATTCCCTGCATGTTTTCTTTCAGGGAAGCACTTCTGTTCAAACACAGAGAGAACAAGGACGAGCTTCTTCATGCAGGCCATTCACCAGGACAACACATAGATCCTGGACTTTATTGGACTTGGTGTAGTTAGTGCCACAAACACCCACAACCTCAACCAGATTTTACACAACATTTATTGCACAAACATTTCATAATCATCTTCTTCTCCTTCTTTCGGCTTTTTCCTTCAGGGGTCGCCACAGCGAACCATCTCTCTCCATCTATCCCTATCTTCTGCATGTCATCTGCAAACATCATTGTCCAAGGAGACTCCTGTCTGACCTCCTCTGACAACTGGTCCATCACTATAGCAAACAGGAAGGGGCTCAGAGCCGATCCCTGATGCAGTCCCACCTCCACATTGAACTCCTCTGTCTGACCTACAGCACACCTCACCACTGTCCTGCTCCTCTCATACATGTCCTGCGCCACTCTGACATACTTCTCTGCTACTCCTGACTTCCTCATACAGTACCACAGCTCTTCTCTTGGCACCCTGTCATACGCTTTCTCCAAGTCTACAAACACACAGTGCAACTCCCTCTGACCATCCCCATACTTCTCCATCAAAATTCTCACAGCAAAAATTTTTGCTTTCTGGGCATGAAGCCATACTGCTGCTCACAAATTTCCACTACCTTCCTTAACCTAGCTTCCACTACTCTTTCCTATAGCTTCATTGTATGGCTCATCAACTTTATCCCCCTATAGTTGCTGCAACTCTGCACGTCACCCTTATTCTTAAAGATTGGCACTAACACACTTCTTCTCCATTCCTCAGGCATCCTCTCACTCTCTAAAACCCTGTTGAACAAACTAGCTAAAAATTCCACTGCTGCCTCTCCCAAACACTTCCAGACCTCCACCGGGATGTCATCAGGACCAACTGCCTTCCCACTTTTCATCCTTTTCAAAGCCTTCCTGACTTCATCCTTTCTAATCTTATCTACTTTCTGTTCCACAGAGTTCACCCCTTCTACTCTTTTTTCCCCTCTCATTTTCCTCATTCATCAGCTCCTCAAAGTACTCCTTCCAAGTCCTT
>JAUCMX010000004.1:1455474-1516480 GCA_033459395.1 Hemibagrus guttatus
GTTTGATAATAAAATCTAGAACAAAATGGACTGATAAAATAGTCTCAAATGTCTAGAACAGACAATGCGGTTTGCTTAGCTGTAAAGTCTCTAAAATGAATAAAGAACAGATTAATAATAATGTGTTTAAATGGCACCTCAGTTATGGGAAGTGTTCCAACTGAAGATAAAAGCGATTTCCATTGAAAGTCAGACATCTCTGTCTACCTGCTGTATTTACAACTTTTTTCAGTCATAAAGAATCAGATAAAATATTAGAATTTTGGAAGACAAAAAAATTGGTCATGTTTACCAGAAATGGTTCTACATATCATTTTCTCTCTGTTTTGTGAAGGATCTAGAAAATAAAATGATTGTATTTATAAAACACGAACTGGAGATGTTTAAGAAGTTTCTAAGAAAAGAAAACACAGAATATTACCGAGATGTGAGAGATGATCTGTGGAGTGTTAAAGAAGCAGCTCTTGATATGGCATTGTACTTTCTGAAGTTGATGGAACACAATGACCTCGCTGATGCACTCCAAGGTAAGAGATCAACAGAAGACATGATGTTTCTTAAGAGTTAAAAATGTAACATTTAACAAACCTTCATACAACTATCCAAAATTCAACTTTCTTCTAACAAAGTGTTGATACTAATACAGAACATATTCATCTATTTAATTATTGTATATTTTTGTTGTGTTTTTCATGATTCTATAATTAGATGCACTAATAGGAGTTCAGCAGCGTGCACTCAAATCAAAACTGTGTAAGAAATACAATCATGTATGTGAAGGAATTGCAAAGCAAGGAGAGTCCAACATTCTTAACAAGATCTACACAGATCTGTACATCACTGAAGGTGAAAGTGGACAAATAAAAGAACAACATGAAGTGAGACAAATTGAAAAGCAAAAAACGAGTGTGAAAGTTGAAGAAACTCAAATGGAGCAAGAGCAGAAAATTGAATGCAAGAACATATTTGAACCATCACCTGAAGAAGAAAAACCCATCAGAACTGTGGTGACACAGGGGATCGCTGGCATTGGAAAATCCATCTGTGTGCAGAAGTTTGTTCTAGACTGGGCTGAAGGGAAAGAATATCAGGACATCAAGTTCATATTTCCACTGCCTTTCAGAGAACTGAACCTGAAGGAAAAGGAAAGATGCAGTTTGAGGGACATCATCTATCAATTTTTTCCAGAAACAAAAGGAATGAGATTCACAGACAGGTATAAAGTCATGTTCATCTTTGATGGCCTGGATGAGTGTCGACTTCCTCTAACATTCCATGAAAACCAGAAGTGGACTGATGCAACAGAGAAAGCCTCACTGGACACTATAATGACAAACCTCATTGAAGGAAATCTGCTTCCGTCTGCTCTCATCTGGATAACCACTCGACCAGCAGCAGCTGCTAAGATCCCTGCTGAACATGTGGACCGGGTCACAGAGGTGCGCGGCTTCAATGATGTACAAAAGGTGGAATATTTCAGAAAGAAAATCAGTGATGAGAGTCTGGCAAACAGAATCATTGATCATATTAAAGGATCAAGAAGCCTCTTCATCATGTGTCATATTCCAGTCTTCTGCTGGATTTCAGCCACTGTACTTGAGGGGATTTTGGGGACAGAGGACAGTGAAGACATTCCACAGACTCTGACAGAGATGTACACATGTTTTCTGATCTTTCAGATTGTACAGGGGGACAAGAAATACAATAGAAAGAATGCCTCAGACATTCCATGGGATAAAGATGGAATTCATTCATTGGGAAAGCTTGCTTTTAGTCACCTGAAAAACAACAACCTGATTTTCTATGAAAAAGATCTACAAAACTGTGGAATTGACCCCAGTAAAATAGCGGTGTACTCAGGAGTGTGCACTCAGGAGACTGGCAGATTTCTGGGCACAGTTTTCAGCTTTGTGCATCTCAGCATTCAGGAGTTCATTGCTGCCTTGTTTACATATGTACGTGTCCAAAATGAAAACAAGAATGTTTTTGAGCAATCAGAAGAGAGCAAAGAAACACAAATTATTGAAACACAAGAAACACAAATTATTGATGTGCTAAAGGTTACAGTGGACAAAGCCTTACAGAGTGACAATGGACACTTGGACCTTTTCCTCCGCTTCCTTCTGGGCCTCTCAGTGGAGTCTAATCAGAAGCTCATTCGAGGTCTACTGACACACACAGGAAGCAGCTCTGACTGCCAAAACAACATAGTTGAGCACATCAAGTCCAAACTTGATGAAAATATATCTCCTGAGAGATCAATCAATCTGTTCTACTGTCTGAAAGAATTAAATGATGATTCACTGGTGAAAGAAATCCAAAAACGTCTGAAATCAGGTCATCTCTCTGAAAATGAACTCTCACCTGCTCATTGGTCTGCTCTGGTCTTTGTGCTGCTGACCTCAGAAGAGGATCTGGAAGTGTTTGAGCTACAGAAGTTCATAAGATCAGATGAATGCTTCAAGAGACTGTTACCAGTCGTCCAGGAAGCCAAAAAAGCTCTGTAAGTAAACCCCGTTTCTCCATTTAGCTAGTTTTGTCCCCCTAAAGCTTGGCCTTAGATACATTAATGGTAGGAAACACTAATTTGCCATAAACACAGTAAACCTGACTTGACATGAACATAGGCTACTTATATGAGACCTGCTTGTTCCTGCTGTCTTCAAGGTGATATGTGTTTGTTGAACAACTCATTCCAAAAACATGGACAGTAATCTGGAGTTGTCTACTTTTTGCTGCTATAGTGGGTAAAAACCTTGCAGCTAGGTAGTGAGTGGTGCAACTAAAGACAGATGACTTTATTCAATGTCACAATCTCCTTTCAGGCTCAGTGAGTGTAACCTGACAGAGAGAAGCTGCTGGGCTTTACACACAGTTCTCAGCTCAGAATCCTCCAAGCTGACTGAGGTGGATCTGAGCAGTAATCCTCTGGAGGACTCAGGAGTGAAGCAGCTTTGTGCTGGACTGAAGAGTCCAAACTGTAAACTGGAGAAACTCAGGTCAGTTCATCTTTTCTGTTAAACAGATTTTACCAAATGAGTTGCTTATGTATTTCCATTACACCCCAAGTGAATAGTGAATGAAGTGTGTGGAAAAGGATATCAAGTTAAAGGCTAAATACAACTTACACATGCAAATTTTGGAACACACTATATTAATTCATATTACAAAACAAATACTGAAATAATGATTATCTAAAAAGCAGTAATGATGCTGTACACAGTACATCAACTGATGAAAAAACTAAACTGTATTCAAGTAGGTGCAAGGTGACTTAATGAAAATGTTAAATGTTTGGCAAGTGATGTGCTGAGCTGTGAATCACATTAGTTTGAATCCTGTCAAAAAGAAAAGCTTAGATTTAATGGTGTAATCTCCTTCATAATTAACCAACAAATGGTTTTTGACCTCTCAGACTTTCAGACTGCAGTATAACAGAGGAAGGATACAGTGCTCTGTCTGAAGCTCTGAAATCATCTCACCTGATAGAGCTGGATCTCAGAGGGAACGACCCTGGAGCATCAGGAGTGAAGCTGCTCACTGATTTACTGCAGGATCCAGACTGTAAACTGAACACACTGAGGTCAGCAAATTATAACAATTAATGTAAAGGAATATTTTCCAATGAAAATGGATTAATAAATAATGTGTTGCTCTTTGATTAGACCAAAATACTACAGCACGGTATAAAATTAAAATAAAACTGTTAAGAATTTCTCCCCTTACAGACTGTTAAAAAGTCCTGATGCAGTGATGGCCTGTAAATATCTGACTGAGGTTCTGGGTAAAAACCCCTTCCTTTCTTTCTCTGCAGGTTGTTGAAAAGTCCTGCTGCACAGGAAGGCTGTGATTTACTTTATAGAGTTCTGAGAGTGAACCCCTTACTGCAGAGAGAACTGGATCTGAGTGGAGAAATAAAAGGAGACTCAGGAGTGAAGCAGCTCTCTGCTCTACTGAAGGATTCACACTGCAGACCTGAGACACTTATGTGTGTATTATAATTCTATTTTATAAATTGCTGCTTGCAGCCATGTTTATTATGCTTAAACTAAATGAATTTGCCCTCTCCCCTTAGGCTAAAGGACTGTAGTATTACAGAAGAAGGCTGTTCTGCTTTGTCTTCATCTTTTCATTCAAATCCTGAACACATAAGAGAGATGGATCTGAGTGAGAATAAATTTGGAAACTCTGGAGTGCAGAAGCTTTGTGCACTGCTGCAACATCAGTCCTGTAACCTGCAGATACTGAGGTGAACTTCTGCTTTTTAACAAGAGCTCCTGATTTCTACATGTAAAATGCAAACAAATGCCTTACATCTTGAACATACAAGTCTTAAATGGTCTTGGTATTATTGGAATATTATATTGTATAAATGTTTATCAGACAATTATAATTATGCAGCAAAATATTCTATATATCTTTTAAGACTTTCAGACTGCAGTATAACAGAGGAAGGATACAGTGCTCTGGCTGAAGCTCTGAAATCATCTCACCTGATAGAGCTGGATCTCAGAGGGAACGACCCTGGAGCATCAGGAGTGAAGCTGCTCACTGATTTACTGCAGGATCCAGACTGTAAACTGAACATACTGAGGTGAACAGCTTATCATAATTATTGTAAAGACATTGTATTAATGTAAAGAAACCTTATTAATACATTTTCCAAAAAAATGTAAATAATGTGTTTCTATTGATTTTTGATTAAACTAAAATACTACAACAAGGCATACTTAATATAAAACTGTTGAGAATTTTGTCTCTATAAATAACTAATGTTTGAAAGGAAACCTTTTATTAAGGTCCTTAATATCTTGTTATTCTAACAAACAGATTTTTTAACAATATATTTCTCTATTAAAACATGTGGTAGTGTGTAGATGTTCTGATTCAAAGATCTTTGGAAAGTTAAAAATATTTTGATTAGTTGACAATGCTATAGAGCGGTATAGTTCAGATAATACTGTTGATATTGATTGGAGTCAACATTTTCCACAGGCTGCTGAAAAGTCCTGATGCAGTGAAGGCCTGTGAATATCTGACTGAGGTTCTGGGTAAAAACCCCTTACTGCAGAGAGAACTGGATCTGAGAAGAAAAATAAAAGGAGACTCAGGAGTGAAGCAGCTCTCTGCTCTACTGAAGGATCCACACTGCAGACCTGAGACACTTATGTATGTACATTACATTTGTATTATTATTACATTGTAATTTAATTAAACGTACTAAGTAATATCGTGTACAGTGAAAAAATGAACCCTGAGAGAGTTAAATCTACACTAAAGATTTTGCTGTGTGAGGTTATATGTACTGGATACTCGGGTAAAGAAGGGGCAGAACTGTCAGTAAATCAGCACATGGTGGTGATTTACACACTGTGCTTGTCTGATTTATCTGGTAAACCCAGGAGCACTTTCTCTTGAGTTGTATGGGAATCGAGCCTGGCAGGGTTCTGGAGAAGAGATGTCAGACTCAGTAGTTGAACCTAGGATTCAGAGTAATGCAGGTACACCTGATCCATGAACCACTGAACCAGCTCTTTACACCTACTGTTTTGTGAGGGGGAGCAGATGTATTTTAATCCACATGTAAAACGTATTTTGAAAATACATATTTGTGTGCTTTACATTGATTTTTGTGGCTGGTCACTAATAGGTCACTACTTCCTGAGATTCAGTCTTGGTCTGAGTGCTGTGAGATCCCATCAGGTGAAGGGAGACAGAAGGGCTGATGTTATTGTCATGTAGTGGACTACCTATGGATTGTAAATATATTATAAAGGACATTTACATTTAATGAATGTTTAGTTAAGACAATTCATACTTTTGGCAGGGTTTACATCAACAGAAACATAAATTAAGAATGAGGTTGAATGAATTTTTATGAGGTTGTGTGCATTGTAGTTGAACTCCTTAAAATAGTGGTGGACCTTTTTCTTCTTTTGACTTACTGAATGTGGTCTAACGATGGAAAGCTGTAGAGCTCTGGCTGAAGTTCTCAGTTCATATCCCTGTTTTCTAACTGAGTTGGACCTGAGTAACAACAGACTACAGAAAGGAGTCCAGCAATTATCTGAAGGACTGAAGAATCCAAGCTGTAATCTGAAGATATTAAGGTACAGTAATATTAGTCCATTTAATCAATGCAATAGTCTCCCCCCCAAAAAAAAACAACAACACATATTTACTGTTTCTTAAGAGTATATCAGGCACATCTGTATGCCATGATGCTTTTTTAACTATAATGTAAAAAAAAAAATCTGAGGTAACAGACTTCTTTTAAGTGCAGTTATTGTTACTTATAATAGTGTCACTAATATAGATTTTTATTGAAATGATTAAGGCTTTCCATCAGTGCTCTCATGGATCATTTCTATTTTTAACTCCAAAATGTAAAGAAATAGGGAAAAGTTTAAAAGTACATTAGGAACACTTTATTACTTTGTACATGTGTGGCGAGGGCAAGGGGGAGAAAGTATAACTTAAAGGAAAAGAAAAACTCTGGTACTGACTACGCCACCTATGGTATTTCTCCTCAGGAAGTAGTTTCTTTTTGTTCATACCTTAACTTAATTTATCTTTATTAACTCATTTTATCCAGCATGGGCAACACAGGTTCTGAGGATAGGCTGGGACTTACCATGATGGCCAAAGGCTACTCTAAAGAAGGGGGAAGGGGAGGGGGGGTTCTTGGACAGCACACCACCAGTGAGCATGGCAAATACAGACTGGAAACACCACGAGTGAAAAACAGCACAAATAGATAAATTGATAGATGGGGAAGCTTCACCACCATAGAGTCAGCCAGCCACTTAGCTTCTATCCAACCAAGGAGAGGAAATAAGAATTAACGGTTAGCAAGAACTCTACAATTAGCTTACATAAACTCTCTGCTAAGTAATCCACAACTACTTACAGGTGCATCTCAATAAATTAGAATGTCGTGGAAAAGTTCATTTATTTCAGTAATTCAACTCAAATTGTGAAACTTGTGTATTAAATAAATTCAGTGCACACAGACTGAAGTAGTTTAAGTCTTTGGTTCTTTTAATTGTGATGATTTTGGCTCACATTTAACAAAAACCCACCAATTCTCTCTCTCAACAAATTAGAATATGGTGACATGCCAATCAGCTAATCAACTCAAAACACCTGCAAAGGTTTCCTGAGCCTTCAAAATGGTCTCTCAGTTTGGTTCACTAGGCTACACAATCATGGGGAAGACTGCTGACCTGACAGTTGTCCAGAAGACAATCATTGACCCCTTCACAAGGAGGATAAGCCACAAGCATTCATTGCCAAAGAAGCTGGCTGTTCACAGAGTGCTGTATCCAAGCATGTTCACAGAAAGTTGAGTGGAAGGAAAAAGTGTGGAAGAAAAAGATGCACAACCAACCGAGAGAACCGCAGCCTTATGAGGATTGTCAAGCAAAATCCATTCAAGAATTTGAGTGAACTTCACAAGGAATGGACTGAGGCTGGGGTCAAGGCATCAAGAGCCACCACACACAGACGTGTCAAGGAATTTGGCTACAGTTGTCGTATTCCTCTTGTTAAGCCACTCCTGAACCACAGACAACGTCAGAGGCGTCTTACCTGGGCTAAGGAGAAGAAGAACTGGACTGTTGCCCAGTGGTCCAAAGTCCTCTTTTCAGATGAGAGCAAGTTTTGTATTTCATTTGGAAACCAAGGTCCTAGAGTTTGGAGGAAGGGTGGAGAAGCTCATAGCCCAAGTTGGTTGAAGTCCAGTGTTAAGTTTCCACAGTCTGTGATGATTTGGGGTGCAATGTCATCTGCTGGTGTTGGTCCATTGTGTTTTTTGAAAACCAAAGTCACTGCACCCGTTTACCAAGAAATTTTGGAGCACTTCATGCTTCCTTCTGCTGACCAGCTTTTTGAAGATGCTGATTTCATTTTCCAGCAGGATTTGGCACTGCCCACACTGCCAAAAGCACCAAAAGTGGGTTAAATGACCATGGTGTTGGTGTGCTTGACTGGCCAGCAAACTCACCAGACCTGAACCCCATAGAGAGTCTATGGGGTATTGTCAAGAAGAAAATGAGAAACAAGAGACCAAAAAATGCAGATGAGCTGAAGGCCACTGTCAAAGAAACCTGGGCTTCCATACCACCTCAGCAGTGCCACAAACTGATCACCTCCATGCCACGCCCAATTGAGGCAGTAATTAAAGCAAAAGGAGCCCCTACCAAGTATTGAGTACATGTACAGTAAATGAACATACTTTCCAGAAGGACAACAATTCACTAAAAATGTTTTTTTATTGGTCTTATGAAGTATTCTAATTTGTTGAGAGAGTGAATTGGTGGGTTTTTGTTAAATGTGAGGCAAAATCATCACAATTAAAAGAACCAAAGACTTAAACTACTTCAGTCTGTGTGCACTGAATTTATTTAATATACGAGTTTCACAATTTGAGTTGAATTACTGAAATAAATGAACTTTTCCACCACATTCTAATTTATTGAGATGCACCTGTATCTCCTCCAGCTCCTGTAGTAAATGTGTGGTAACTTGGCTGAAACCTCAGTGGTCCACTGTAAGTACAAGAAAGGACAGACACACAATCACAATAATAACCCTGGAGTAATCAACATAGATTATTTAGCCACACACAAAAGAACATTAACATTAACAGACACAAGAAAAAAACTAAATATCCCATATAAACAAATAATAACAAACTCAATTAGAGCACTAAACCCCAACAGCTAGGGGAGTAACGAAAATAAAATAAGGACGTTATAGGACCTTTAAATAAGAAGTTTATTTTTGTTGTAATTCTCATTTACATGTAGGCTGAAGAAAACCGTCAACTGTTTACACAGACTGTTTAATCAATTCACATTACACCAGATGCTTCGTTTTGACCATCTGATCTTAAAATAAACAATATTATTTATCTTGTAATTCTCAGTGTGGAAGAGCTTTTTAATTCTAAATTTCTTCCCTAGATGTTCACTCAGTTTATTCTATATTCTTTATTTTGTCCAGACTTTCAGACTGCAGTATAACAGAGGAAGGATACACTGCTCTGTCTGAAGCTCTGAAATCATCTCACCTGATAGAGCTGGATCTCATGGGGAACGACCCTGGAGCATCAGGAGTGAAAAAGCTTGATGATATCCAAAATAATTCAAATTACAAACTGAAGACACTTAGGTGATTCTTCAAACAAGCAAAAATCATTTCATAAATATTAAACACCAATACTGTAAAGAAGTGGGATTAATTGACTGCAATTCAGTATTTATTTCATTGGTTATTATTATTATTATTATTATTATTATTATTATTATTATTATTATTATTATTTTTGTTGTTGCAGGTTGTTGAAAAGTTCTGCTGCAGAGGAGGCCTGTAATTGGCTAAATTCAGTTGTAGGTAAAAACTCTTTACTCCTAAAAGAGCTGGATCTGAGCAGGAAGGAAACAGGAGACTCAGGAGTGGAGAAGCTCTCGGCTCTGATGAAAGACTCACACTGTAAATTACAGAAGATAAAGTAAGTATTATTATTTATGGAAGCACCCAGGTCCTGTTACATCACTGGAAAGTGTTAAGCTGCTAAGCAGAAGTAGAAATGATCAACATTTTAAAACAGAATTTACATTTATGGCATTTGGCAGACGTCCTTATCCAGAGTGACTTACATTTATCTCATGTTTAAACAACTGAGCAATTGAGGGTTAAGGGCCTTGCTCAGGGCCCATCAGCAGCTTGGTGGTGCTGGAATTCAAACTCATAACCTTCTGATCAATAGTCCAACACCTTAACCACTGAGCTATCACTCTGTTATCGTAATATTTCTTATTTAGGCTGAATAAATGTAATCTGACTGTGGAGAGCTGTTCAGCTTTAGCCAGCGCTCTGAAATTACAGTCCTGTAGTGTGAGAGAGTTGGACCTGAGTAACAACAATCTGCAGGATTCAGGAGTCACTCAGCTCTCTGCTGGACTGAAACATCAACACTGTAAACTGGAGACACTGAGGTAAGGTCATTTCTCTTATGAATATTTTATTTGAATATCTTAATTTCTGGGGGCACAGTGGCTTGGTGGTTAGCACGTTTGTGTCACACCTCCAGGGTTGGGGGTTCGATTCCTGCCTCTGCCATATGTGTGTGTGGAGTTTGCATGTTCTCCCCGTGCCTCGGGGGTTTCCTCCGGGTACTCCGGTTTCCTTCCCCGGTCCAAAGAAATGCATTGTAGGTTGATTGGCATCTCTAAATTGTCCATAGTGTGTGATTGTGTGTGTGATTGCATGAGTGAATGAGAGTGTGTGTGTGTGCCCTGCGATGGTTTGGCACTCCGTCCAGGGTGTATCCTGCCTTGATGCCCAATGACGTCTGAGATAGGCACAGGTTCCCCGTGACCCGAGAATAGATCGGATAAGCGGTACAGACAATGAATGAATGAATGAATCTTAATTTCTCATAGAGTGATGAAGAACTAGGTCAGATTAAAGAAAAAACATACTCAGTAAATGTTGGTGATTTATTCTTAAATACTAAAATCATATCTCCCTTCCTGACTTTATATTTAGGCTTAACACATGTGATGTAATGGGGGAAAGCTGTGCAGCTCTAGCTGAAGTTCTCAGCTCTGAATATTCCCAGCTAAGAGAGCTGGACCTGAGTAACAACAATCTGCAGGATTCAGGAGTCACTCAGCTTTCTGCTGGACTGAAACATCAACACTGTAAACTGGAGACACTGAGGTAAGGTCATTCCTCTTATGAATATTTCATCTGGTCTGATTTTATAAAAATGTAAAATGTGGGTGGAATTTGGTACAGAGATGATTGTGTTGAATTTGTAAGTGTATTGTTCCTCTGATTTCATGTTTAGGCTTAATACATGTGTTATAACTGATGGAAGCAGTTCGGCTCTAGCTGAAGTTCTCAGATCTGAATGCTGCCAGCTGAGAGAGCTGGACCTGAGCAACAACAGTCTGCAGGATTCAGGAGTCACTCAGCTTTCTGCTGGACTGAAGAATCCACAGTCTGCACTCACAATACTGAAGTAACAGCTGAAATCATGCCTAAGTCTACATTTATTAAACAGCCACAGTGAAACATCACTTTTCACAGTTTTTACTAGTTTAAATGACTGGAATTAAAAAGTTGCATATGTTCTGCAGACTTTAATTGCTTTAATTAATTGCAGTTAAATTTCTGAGTATCCATTTTCTCCATGTCCAAGTTTAATAAAAAGAAAAACTGAATAAATTATAACAATATAATTACACACGTTAACATGTTTTGAGTAAAAAATAGTTTAGATTTAAAGTAAGTAAATAAAAGGTGTTTAAAAGGGTAAGCTATATCCAAAGTTAACATCATATAGGTGTAATTCTAAGGTAACTGTTAAAGAATGAATGAAAATCTTACAATCTTAAGTAATAAATGAGATGAAATCTGTTCACTGCACTCCTTCTGTCCCTCTGCAGACTGTCTAACTGCAGTGTGGCAGCTGAAGGCTGTGCTGCTTTACCCTATAGCTCTGGGAGAAAATCCCTCACATCTCTTAGAGCTGGATCTGAGTGGGAATAAAGTAGGAGACTCTGGAATAAAGCAGATCTCTAATCTACTACAGAATCCACACTGCCTCCTAGAAACACTCAGGTACATCATTGTCATTTCTTCTTGCTGTAGTTTTCATTAAAGCAGTGAATTATTGTAAATATCAGTTTATTAATTACAACCAGGTCATTTGTACAGACTCCATTCAGTGGCACTCTAGGGTTATTGAATTAACAATAAAAATAGATTCAATTCACAATTTGTACACATCACATGTCATAATGTCTAAAACTGCATGCATTTATTTTGTACAATATTTGTGATATTCTGAAAATAAAATTCAACTTTTTTCAGACTAATGGACAATAATATCAGGGGAGGAAGGATACACTGCTCTGTCTGAAGCTCTGAAATCATCTCACCTGATAGAGCTGGATCTCAGAGGGAACGACCCTGGAGCATCAGGAGTGAAGCTGCTCACTGATTTACTGCAGGATCCAGACTGTAAACTGAACACACTGAGGTGAACAGCTATTATTAAACCATTACTAAAATAATTTATAATATACATATCAGGACATGGCAAGTTGTTATATAGTATATTACATATGATTTTATCTTATGGTCATATTAGACTACCTCTTTTATAAATAATCTGTTATGGACTACAGGGATGTGCAAGTTTAATTTGTTTGAATGATAAATTTGAACTGTAAAAGAACTATAGTGCTAAACTTTTTAAAATTTTGTCGAGAAAATCTAAGAAACTGTTGACTAGTTTTAAGCTAATCTGTCTAGAATTATCCAGATCTCTCTGTTGCTATAATTTATTTGGAGGAAATTAAATACATACCAGGTAAACGATGCATTTGTGCACCACTAGTCAATCAGCGATATAAAACTTGCCAGCATGCAGACATTAAAATTAAATGTAATACACTGATCCATGATGTCACATACACATTGCCTTCATACAAATGCACGAGATGGAACAGGGACAGTGATAAAATAATCTTTAATAAGCACACAGGTGATGTAACAGAGAGAGTTCAAAGACAGAAATACAAAGGTACAGTTCAGTAATGAAATCCACAGGACAAATGCAGACACAATAATCCACAAGGAGTACCACAGCAGTAATGGCTTGTAGACACAAAGCAGTACAAAATAGTTACAAAGTGATTGTTTAATCCACAAGCACAGTTCAGTCACTAAGGTCTGTAGGCACAAAGCTGGATGGATGGTATCACCATGATCTTCTCCTGATGCCGTTCCCTGATGTGGCAGTCGATGTGGGTGGCCAGGTTGATCAAGTCGTCCAGATTGTCGGATAGCTCTCGATTTCTGAGGAGACCCCTGTAAAAAATGTCCAACAGGGTCGCTGGGTTTCATTCACTGTCCACTGCATATTCTGCCACCGGGCAGGTTCTCTGAGTGATCTCGAAAAGTGCCTTTGATGCTTCCTTCTTGGGCACAGCAGAGTCAAAGAACTTACAAAGCTAGTGAGGAGCAAGCTGATTGATGCGGCTGACTACGTCCTGGGTCACCCTGACTAAGTTCTGGAGACATGGTCCGAAGTGGTCTAAGACAACGATAATAACAGATGGTACTGTCACATGCAGTGGCTAGGACCCAAATGTGGGAACAGGGACAGTGATCAAATAGTCTTTAATAAGCACACAGGTGATGTACCATAGGCAGAGTTCAAAGACAGAAATACAAAGGCAACTTCAGTACCGAAATCCACAGGACAAATGTAGTTATAATAATCCACAGGGAATAGCCAGCAGTAATGGCTTGTAGACACAAAGCAGCACTAAATAGTCAGTTACAAAGTGATCGTGTAATAGAAATGGCTGCCAAACTGGAAGTGCTCGTTGCGAAGCCGCTAACCCAGACGCGCGCTCTGACACATGAACCATGTTTCATGCAGAAGAAGTCATGGGCTGTTAGCAGTTTGCACTATCATATTTCTATAAGATTTTCTACAAGACTTCCTGTATTGTATTTTACTGGTAGCATCAAGGGAGATTTACAACACAACAACAAACAGGTAGACTTTCATGTGATTTTAGTTAACTAATGATTGATTTTAAAACACACCAGAGCTTCTCAGTAAAGGTTCCTCTTCCAGTGATCATGCAGCATGTCCTGTTTAAAAAAATCACTGTGTGTGTAGAGTTTGCTAAGAGGATGGACATGGGTGTGGTTAACACTTATTTTCAGAAGAGGGAGGAGCATAGAGTGACTCATAAGAGTGGAGGTAGGAGAACACAGGTAGACTACATCCTATGTAGAAGAGGCAATCTGAAAGAGATTAGTGACTGTAAAGTGGTAGTGGGAGAGAGTGTAGCCAGACAGCATAGGATGGTGATGTGTAGGATGACTTTGATGGTCTGTAAGACGAAGAGGTCAAAGATAGAGATAGAGAAGAAAACCAAGTGGTGGAAGCTGAAAAAGGAGGAATGTTGTGAGGAATTTAGACAGAAGTTGAGGCAGGCTCTGGGTGGTCAGGTAGTGCTGCCAGATGACTGGGAAACTACAGCAGAAGTGATCAGGGAGACAGGGAGAAAGGTGCTGGGTGTGTCATCTGGAAGGAGGAAAGAAGATAAGCAGACTTGGTGGTGGAATGAGGAAGTTCAGGATAGTATCCAGAGGAAGAGGTTAGCCAAGAAGAAGTGGGATATAGACAGGACTGAAGAGAATAAACAGGAATACAAGGAGTTACAGCGCAGAGTGAAGAGGGAGGTGTCTAAGGCCAAGCAGAAGGCATATGACGAGTTGTACACTAGGTTAGACACTAGAGAAGGAGAGAAGGACTTGTACAGGTTAGCTAGGCAGAGGGATCGAGATGGGAAGGATGTGCAGCAAGTTAGAGTTATTAAGGATAGAGATGGAAGGGTGCTCACAAGTGAGGAGAGTGTACAGAGGAGATGGAAGGAGTACTTTGAGGAGCTGATGAATGAGGAAAATGAGAGGGAAAAAAGAGTAGAAGGGGTGAACTCTGTGGAACAGAAAGTAGATAAGATTAGAAAGGATGAAGTCAGGAAGGCTTTGAAGAGGATGAAAAGTGGGAAGGCAGTTGGTCGTGACGACATCCCGGTGGAGGTCTGGAAGTGTCTAGGAGAGGCAGCAGTGAAATTTTTGACTAGTTTGTTTAACAGGGTTTTAGAGAGTGAGAGGATGCCTGAGGAATTGAGAAGAAGTGTGCCGATCTTTAAGAATAAGGGTGACGTGCAGAGTTGCAGCAACTATAGGGGGATAAAGTTGATGAGCCATACAATGAAGGTATGGGAAAGAGTAGTGGAAGCTAGGTTAAGGAAGGTAGTGGAAATTTGTGAGC
Organism: Hemibagrus guttatus; assembly: GCA_033459395.1. Classification (NCBI taxonomy): domain Eukaryota; kingdom Metazoa; phylum Chordata; class Actinopteri; order Siluriformes; family Bagridae; genus Hemibagrus; species Hemibagrus guttatus. Next base: position 1,470,350 of record JAUCMX010000004.1, read on the forward strand.
AGCAGTATGGCTTCATGCCCAGAAAGAGCACAATGGATGCAATTTTTGCTCTGAAAATTTTGATGGAGAAGTATAGGGATGGTCAGAGGGAGTTGCACTGTGTGTTTGTAGACTTGGAGAAAGCATATGACAGGGTGCCAAGAGAAGAGCTGTGGTACTGTATGAGGAAGTCAGGAGTAGCAGAGAAGTATGTCAGAGTGGTGCAGGACATGTATGAGAGGAGCAGGACAGTGGTGAGGTGTGCTGTAGGTCAGACAGAGGAGTTCAAAGTGGAGGTGGGACTGCATCAGGGATCGGCTCTGAGCCCCTTCCTGTTTGCTATGGTGATGGACCAGTTGTCAGAGGAGGTCAGACAGGAGTCTCCATGGACAATGATGTTTGCAGATGACATTGTGATCTGTAGTGAGAGCAGGGAGCAGGTGGAGGAAAACCTGGAGAGGTGGAGGTTTGCGCTGGAGAGAAGGGGAATGAAAGTCAGTCGTAGTAAGACTGAATACATGTGTGTGAATGAAAGGGAGGGAAGTGGAACAGTAAGGTTACAGGGTGAAGAGGTGAAGAAGGTACAGGAGTTTAAGTACTTGGGGTCAACAGTCCAGAGTAATGGAGAGTGTGGGAAAGAGGTAAAGAAGCGAGTGCAGGCAGGTTGGAATGGGTGGAGAAAGGTGTGGGGAGTTCTGTGTGATAGGAAAATATCAGCGAGAATCAAGGGGAAGGTGTACAGGACAGTGGTGAGAGCGGCCATGCTGTATGGTTTAGAGACAGTGTCACTGAGGAAGAGACAGGAGTCAGAGCTAGAGGTAGCAGAGCTGAAGATGTTGAGGTTCTCTTTGGGAGTGACAAGATTGGACAGGATTAGGAACGAGTACATCAGAGGGACAGCTCATGTTGGACGTTTGGGGGACAAAGTTAGGGAGGCCAGATTAAGATGGTTTGGACATGTTCAGAGGAGGGAGAGTGAGTATATTGGTAGGAGAATGTTGGACATGGAGCTGCCAGGCAGGAGGCAAAGAGGAAGGCCAAAGAGGAGGTATATGGATGGAATTAATGAGGATTATGAAGCTAGTGGGTGCAAGTGTTGAGGATGCAGAAGATAGGGATAGGTGGAGAGAGATGATTCACTGTGGCGACCCCTGAAGGGAAAAGCCGAAAGAAGAAGAAGAAGAAGACTGTGTGTGTAGAGTTTGCATGCTCTCCTGTGCTTGTTGGGTTTCCTCCGGGTGCTCCGGCTTCCTCCCACAGTCCAAAGACATGCTTCTATGCTGATTGGAATCTCTAAATTGCCCGTAGTGAGTGAATGAGTGTGTGTGTGCCCTGCACCCTGGTCGGCACTCCATCCAGGGTGTATCCTGCCTTGATGCCTGATGATGCCTGAGATAGGCACAGGCTCCCCGTGACCCGATGATAGATCGGATAAACGGTATAGACAATGGAAAAAGAAACTTTTTCCCTTGTATAAAATCTTCTTCCTTTCTTCCTCTGCAGGTTGTTGAAAAGTCCTGCTGCACAGGAAGGCCGTGATTTACTTTATAGAGTTCTGGGAGTGAACCCCTTACTGCAGAGAGAACTCAATGTGAGTGAGAAAATATCTGGAGACTCCCAGGTGAAGCAGCTCTCTGCTCTACTGGAGGATTCACACTGCAGACCAGAGATACTCAAGTTAGTATTTATCACTTCTTTACATTTAAACACTGTAGTGTATTCCTTTTGGAATGTAATAACTGTGTATAATGTCATTAATGAAATATTTTACTTTACCTTTAAACTAGATATTTACATTATTATACTATATATTCCTTGTTGTGTCTCTGTATCCAGAGTAAATAACAGCAGGATGACAAATGAAGGTTGTGCTGCTCTGACATCAGCTCTGGGTTTAAACCCCTCACACCTGAGAGAGCTGGAGCTGAGTGGGAATAAACTGGGAGGATCAGGAATGAAGGAGCTCTGTGGTGTGCTGAAGAATCAACAGTTCAATCTGCTGAAACTGGGGTAAACAGTAACAGAGTAATGTACAGTACGGAACTGTGAGATGATTACATACTACAGAAAGAATTACAGATACCACCAACAAAAATTCTTAAAGACACAAAGCCAACAGTGATGTATATAGTGATACGATACCCAGACATGGTCAGAGCAACAAGCAGAGACAGATACAGAAGAACAGAACAGGAGCCTGATAAGGAAACTTCACACTCTTTAAGTAGAGTAAAGTAAATTAAGTAGAGTAAAGAAAATCATACTGAAATTAGTCTTTCTCTCTCTCTCTCTCTCTCTCTCTCTCTCTCTCTCACTCTCTTTCTCTCTCTGTAGGTTGTGTAAGTGCAGTATCACTGAAGATGACTGTACTGCTGTTGTATCAGCTCTGGGTTTAAACCCCTCACACCTCAAGGAGCTGGACCTGAGTGACAATACACTTGGAGACACAGGAGTGAAGCAGCTCTCTGATCTACTGCAGAACTCACACTGCACTCTGGAGAAACTGAAGTACATTATTTTTAGTATTTTTGAAAAACAAAACAAACAAAAAGGTCTACAATAAATTTTCCATTTATAATATGAGAAACTATTTGAATGATTTTGATTGACAGTTGATGTTTTGGCATAGGTTTACTCTATGAATAAGAAACTATTAAAAAGTTAATCTAAATCCTTTAATTATAAACAGGTAACCCCTGTATCATAGCAAGATTCATTGATTATTTTATTCTAATTAATCTAATTACAGGAATCTGGTGTGAAATGTGACAGTACCTGTGTTTCTCTTAGATAATGGTTCTAACTCTTGTCTACTGGCCTGAACTGAAATGACTATTAATCACAAACCCTTCAGTGATGCTGTACTGTCACTGTCATGTCTCTGTCTCACTGTGAAATGTCCTTTATTAACATTTTCTTTCAGACTAAATAACTGTAGACTCACACAAACACAATGTGGTGATCTGGCTAAAACTCTGGAATCAAACTCCTCATCAACTCTGAAAGAGCTGGATCTCAGAGGGAACTACAGTGTGTCACGATGGAACATTTTTAGATATTTTCTTGGGAATCCAAACTCTAAATTGATTGTGAGGTGAGTTTTTGGTTTATATAAATGTGTATATCTATCTATCTATCTATCTATCTATCTATCTATCTATCTATCTATCTATCTATCTATCTATATATATATATATATATATATATATATATATATATATATATATATATATTTACAAAACTGGGAATATTTTATACTTTAATATTTTATTCTTTATGCTTCCACTAATAAACGATAAAGGATTTATGTTTGCATGTTTTTTGTTTGTCCAAGATTCTCATTAGTGTGATATCTCAGTGTGAGTGTTTGAATGTTTGTAGGATTTATGTATATCATCATAACCAGCAGATGAAGTGATTAGATTTTAGAATTGATCTAAACATGGTCAAGGTCACAGCAAGGTTAAATGTCAGATTTGGTTTCCTTCAACAGTTTCCTTGTAGTATATTTGAAGAGTTTTTCTGGCATAACAATTAGTAAGAACAAGTAGACTTGCTGATAGTGGAGGCATCCTCATCTCTGCTGACTTGTTAAAGTTCTGCACACTTTAGTAATTTAGCATCAACTAAAGACAGTCTAAACCCATGGTGCTTTTCAAATCTGATCCTTGTACATAAAATATAATAACTTCTAAAAACTACAGTTTTACAAGACACACTGAACTGAGAGGTAGAGTGGAAGGACAGAGTTGATTAGAACAAAACAAAACACAGCTGAAATCCAAGATTGAGGGTTAAAATGTCAGAGTCCATCTGACTGATCGTGACGGGGCTTTGCCGGAGGCGGAAGTGTTCAGATCCATTCGCCGAACTGGCGATAGGGGACGAGCAAAGACAGAGTCGGGGACAGGCACAGAGTTCGGCAACATAGTAACAATAAATCCAAGCGTATAATCCAACAGGAAGTGACAGAAACGAAAGTCCATAAACAGTCCGGGGTCAAATAGCCAATAACAGATATAACAGAGAAAATCCAATAGAGTAAACGTTAAACAGTCCAAGCCAATAACAACAGGTAATCCACAAAGGTAATCCGAGAGAGAAATCAGTAAACAGTCCAGGTCAATAACAAAAGGCAATCCAATAATCAAACGCTCGGTACTTCCCATAGAAAAGATACTTCGCGCTGACCAGGAAGTGTGCAGCGTTTCAAAAGCCGGCGCGCAGCCGGAAGTAATCTCAAAACACGGGCGAGGGCCCCCTCTCGAGGTCACCTCTAGCGCGAGTCATGATACTGATCAACAACAAGGAAAACCAGGACAAGCTCACAAAAACCATAGCTCCGAAAAGCTTTTAATACATTGTAAGCCACAAAAGTAAAAAGCAAGCTAAATAATTTCTATATTGTTTATGCAAATGTATCAAAATACATTACAGGGAATAAAATTCAAATGATATCTTGTTATGATCTTACCCTTTTTACCCTGCATTTGGGTCCATCTTGAGTTCCTGTCAGCATCATCTGGCCAGACATGGACCCAGCAGACGCTCTGAGTTTTTGGGCCCAAGTGGAGGCCTTGTCTCAGGCCTCCGCTACTCAGGAGCGAGGAGGAGGAGTTATCTGGGGCTACACAGGACATTGTTCACAGAATGAACCAGCTCTCCAGCTCTCAGGACTCTCCAGCCCTGCCAGCCACCCCTCCCTTAAATTGTGAGCCTAATGTGCCCCATCCAGACCGCTTCTCAGGGGAACCCGGCTCCTGCCGGGCATTCTTGATACAATGTTCCTTCGTTTTTGAGCTACAGCTGTCGTCCTTTACCTCTGAACGAGCTAGGGTGGCCTATGTCATCTCCATTTTGTCCGGTAAAGCCCGTCTTTGGGCCACCATGGAATGGGAACACCAGTCTGCTGTCTGCACCTCCTATGATGCCTTCTCGTGAGAGCTCCGTAAGGTCTTCCACACCTCAAACCCACAACAGGATGCTGCTCGGGCCCTGTTTGAGACCTAGCAGGGGGCGTGCCCGGTTTCTGAGTATGCTGAAATTTTTCGGACAGCAGCTGCAGACTCTGGGTGGAATACTTTGGCCCTCTATGATGCCTTCTTTTGGGTGCTTGCTGACAAGGTGAAGGATGAGCTTGCTGCCCAGGAACTCCCACAAGAGCTGGATGATTTGATCTCCCTAGCCACCCGAATTGATCGTCGGATTAGAGAGCGATGCAGCAAGAGGGGACTGCAGTGTAGGTGGCGACCCAGACCTTCACCAAGCCCCTTGGCAGCGCAATCTTTGACCTCACATGTTACTCAACCCAACCCATGGAGATCAGACGTTGTCATTTGACAGACTCTGAGAAAGATAGACGCAGAGCGAATGGACTTTGCCTCTACTGTGGTAACCCGGGTCATTTTGCAAGCTCCTGCGCAGCAAAAGGGCCGGGCTTGTCCCTGAGAGGGGAGCCAGTGGTGAGCCCACCAGTTCCAGCCTCCTCCAAACCTTTGCTTCAAGCCCACATCACTGTGAACTCCCATAACCATGATCTGGCCGTCTTTTTGGACTCGGAGGGCGGATATAGAGTTTATGGATCAGGAACTGGCACGGCAACTAGGGGTCGGCACTGAGCCGCTGCCAGCTCCACTCGAAGTTCGGACCATCGATGGCCATGATGGTCATTTCCAGATTGGACTACTGCAACTCTGTCCTGGCAGGTCTATCTCTGAACGCAATTCACCCACAGCAAATGGTCCAAAATGCAGCTGCATGACTTGTTTTCAACCTGCCTAAGTTTTCCCACCCCACTCCACTGTTGCATTCCCTCCACTGGCTTCCAGTAGCTGCATCAGATTCAAAACACTAATGGTTGCCTACAAAGCCAAGAATGGACCAGCGCCATCTTACCGTAAAGCTTTTCTCACTCCTCGCACTGCACCTCGCTCCCTCAGATCCACTAGAACTGCTCGACTGGTCCCACCATCTCTCAGGGCAAGAGGTAGGTATACATATACACTCTTCTCCATTCTGGCACCGAGGTGGTGGAACAAACTTCTCCTAGATGTCTATACAGCCGAGTCACTGACCGTCTTCAAATGGCAAGTGAATACTTACCTCTTCCTGAAGCACTTAAACTAGCTCTTATTTTTCCCTGTTTATGTATCATGTTGTATCTTTAAAAAAAAAATCCCCAACTCAGTTTTTAGGCTAATGGTATCCCAAGTTTGTGTCCTATTAAACATTGTTTATTATACATTGTTAATGTATTCATTGATAGAGAATTGAAACCCTTTTGTACATCGCTCTGGATAAGAGCGTTTGGCAAATGCCAGAAATGTAAATGTTCTCCATAGTGTTCAGCATAGGATGAAGCCTCTACTGGTTACCATGACCGAGCAGCACCAGGAGTGGCTTCCTTGCGTCCCTGCATCAACTACCGGGGCCTCAACGAGATCACGGTCAAGAACCGTTACCCCTTACCGCTTATGTCATCTGCTTTTGAACTCCTCCAGGGGGCCTCCATATTCACTAAACTTGACCTCCACAATGCTTACCACCTTGTCCGGATCCGCAAAGGTGATGAATGGAACACAGCATTTAACATGCCCACATGCCATTATAAGTATTTGGTGATGCTGTTTGGCCTGACCAATGCTCCTGTTGTCTTCCAAGCTATAGTTAATGACAGCCTCCGAGACATGATCAACCATTTCGTCTTTGTTTACCTTGATGACATCCTTATCTACTCCCGCTCCCTGAAGGAACACGTCCAGCATGTCCGTGCCATGCTTCAGCGCCTGCTCCAGAACCACCTGTATGTGAAAGCCGAGAAGTGTGAGAAATGTTCCCCACACCACCTTTTTGGGTCTCATACTCTCAGCCAGTAACAAACAGATGGACCTTGAACGCATCAAGCCATCAAGAACTAGCCCCACCCCGAATTCCGGAAGCAGCTGCAGCATTTCCTCGGCTTTGCTAATTACTACTGCACGTTCATCCATGGGTATAGCTCAGTCTTCTGTAGTCATCCGGGTCCTGCACCTAGACATCAAAAGGAGAGTTCAACAGGCCATCTCTAATCAACCGATCCCCGAACGATGCCCATAAGGGGAAACTCTTCGTCCCGGCACCCTTACGCTCTCAAGTTCTCCAGTGGTGCCACAGCTCTCGCCTGTTCTGACACTCTGGCTCCACCCGCACTCTCGCCCTGTTGCTTCAGCGCTTCTGGTGGCCCTCTGTTAGGAGGGATGTACGCGAATCTGTGGCGGCATGCCAGGTATGCAGCCAGCAGAAGAATGCCAGGACCCCATCTACTGGCTTCCTCCATCCACTCCCCATACCCGAGTGACCATGGTCCTATATTTTCATTGACTTCATCACCGGCCTTCCATTATCATCCAACAACTGCAGTACCTGGTGGATTGGGAGAGGTATGGTCCAGAGGAGAGCTCCTGGGTTCCGATACGTCACATCTTGGACCCCAGTCTGATTGCTGATTTCCCCGTGATCACCCTGAGCAGCTAGGTGGGCCACGACAGATGATCTTTCCAGTTAGTCTCGCATTCTGCGGTATCGTCCTGCCGTTGCCCTGTTGCATGTTTCTCATTGTTTCGGACTTTGATACTTTTCCTCAATTCTGCCTTTGTTCCTTTGCTGTTCCTTTCTCGACTGATTTCGGTTTCGTCGACTTTCCTCCTTGCGGTTTCTTCTTTTGTTTTTTTGGGGTTTTTTGATCTCTCCGACATTTTGTCTGGTGGATTTTTCTCTCCGCTTTTTCCGTGGATTATTTCTCTTTGTAACTTTGATTTTGGCCGTATCCAAAACTGACTCCATTTTTCCATGGGTTATTTCATTGTGGTCCTTTTTATTTTTGCCATCGCCAGATATCCTCTTGTTTTCCCTGTGGATTATTTTTTGTGGATATTAGACTTTTGTTCAAGTTGAGCTTTAACTCTGTTCTTCCAGGGGTTTATATCTTTGTGGATTTCGTTGGTTGTTCTGCTGGGAACTGTCTCCGGGATTGTACCATTGCTTTTTTGAACTGTGTTCTCATAAACTTACCTTTTCTGTTTTTTATTATTATTACATGGATTATTATTATTTCTCTGCCTTTTTGCCCTATTTGTATTTGGGGATTTGTATTAATAAATTTACTTTCTCAATACCTGGCGTCCTGCATTTGGGTCCATTTTGAGTTCCTGTCATATCTGACCTTATGTTTTTTCAGACAGTCTCAGATTATGTGCTTTTAAATTGTGAGAAGTTTAAATACAGACTTATGATATTTATTCATTCATTCATTCATTGTCTTCCGCTTATCCGGAGCCAGGTCGCGGGGGCAGCAGTCTAAGTAGGGATGCCCAGACCTCCCTCTCCCTAGCCACTTCCTCCAGCTCTTCCGGAGGGACTCTGAGGCGTTCCCAGGCCAGCCGAAAGACATAGTCTCTCCAGCGTGTCCTGGGTCTTCCCGGGGGCCTCTTCCCGGTGGGGCATGCCCGAACACCTCTCCAGGGAGATGTCCTGGAGGCATCCGAAACAGATTCCCGAGCCACCTCAACTGCCCCCTTTCGATGTGGAGGAGCAGCGGCTCTACTCCGAGCTCCTCCCGGGTGACAGAGCTCCTTACCCTATCTCTAAGGGAGCGCCCTGCCACCCTACAGAGGAAGCACATTTTGGCCGCTTGTATCCGGGATCTTACCCTTTCGGTCATGACCCAGAGCTCATGACCATAGGTGAGAGTAGGAACGTAAATTGACTGGTAAATCGAGAGCTTCGCCTTCCGACTCAGCTCCTTCTTCACCACAACAGACCGGTACATAGACCGCATTACTGCTGCCACTGCACCGATCCGTCTGTCAATCTCACGATCCATCCTTCCCTCACTCGTGAACAAGACCCCGAGATACTTAAACTCCTCCACTTGAGGAAGGACCTCCCCTCCAACCTGAAGGGTGCAAGCCACCTTTTTCCGGTTGAGAACCATGGCCTCAGATTTGGAGGTGCTGACCCACATCCCAGCTGCTTCACACTCAGCTGCAAAACGCCCCAGTGCATGCTGTAAGTCCAGGCCTGAAGAGGCCAACAGGACAACGTCATCTGCAAAAATCAGCGATGAAATCCTGTTGTCCCCAAACCGGACTCCATCCAGCCCCTGGCTGCGCCTAGAAATTCTGTCCATAAAAACAATGAACAGAACCGGTGACAAAGGACAGCCCTGTCAGAGCCCAACATGCACCTGGAACAGATCTGACTTACAGCTGGTAATGCAAACCAAGCTCCTGCTCCGGTTATATAGAGACCGAACAGCCCTTAACAGAGGGCCACGGACCCCGTACTCCCAGAGCACCTCCCACAGAATGCCACGAGGGACACGGTCGAAAGCTTTCTCCAAGTCCACAAAACACATGTGGACTGGTTGGGCAAACTCCCACGAACCCTCGAGCACCTTGTGGAGGGCATAGAGCTGGTCCAGTGTTCCACGACTAAGTCGAAAACCGCATTGCTCCTCCTGTATCCGAGGTTTGACTAACGGTCGGACTCTCCTCTCCAGTACTCTGGAATAGACGTTTCCTGGGAGGCTGAGGAGTGTGATCCCCCTATAGTTGGAACACACCCTTACGGCCACAGCTCCGGATGGCTGCGTCAACAATGGAGGAGGAGAACATGGTCCACTCAGACTCAATGTCCCCAACCTCCCTCGGGATCTGGTTGAAACTCTCCCGGAGGTGGGAGTTGAAGACCCCCCTAACAGAGGGATCAGCAAGAAGTTCCCAACAGACCCTCACAATACGTTTAGGCCTGCCAAGTCTGTCCGGCATCCTCCTCTGCAAGCGGATCCAACTCACCACCAGATGGTGATCGGTTGACAGCTCCGCCCCTCTCTTCACCCAAGTGTCCAAGACATACGGCCGAAGGTCAGATGACACGATCACAAGGTCGATCATTGATCTCTGGCCTAGGGTGTCCTGGTACCACGTGTACTGATGGACACCCTTATGTTTGAACATGGTGTTTGTTATGGACAGGCAGTGACTAGCACAGAAGTCCAGCAACAGGACACCACTTGAGTTCAGATCAGGGGGGCCGTTCCTCCCAATCACGCCCATCCAGGTATCACTGTCGTTGCCCACATGGGCGTTGAAGTGATATTTAATGAGACTTAAATATCAACAGAGAAAAAAAATCCAGCTGCTGTCATGTCTGTGCTGGTTCACATAATTTAACAGCAGGATCTTTTGGGGAAAACCTCCACACTCAGAGCTCTGGTATCAGTAACATAATGAAATGTGTTTTCTCTCTTCAGAATTTTGAGTCCTGAAGCAGAAAAGGCCTGTGATTATCTGACTAAAGCTCTGGGTACAAACCCCTTACTGCAGACAGAACTGGATCTGAGTGGGAAAATATCCGGAGACTCAGGAGTGAAGCAGCTCTCTGTTCTACTGAAGGATCCACAGTGTAGAACTGAGACACTCAGGTGTGTGGTCTGATTCCTCTGCTTTTGTTTGTGCTCACATTAAATATTTAAAGATATTCCACTCTACACATTATCACTCTAATATTTCTTATACATTCCAGTTATTTTTGATGGTTAATGTTGTGGGTTGTTTAAAGAGGTTTTCTCAGCTGTGTTCTCTGACTGCAGGCTGAATAAGAGCAGTATTACACACAGAGGCTGTACTGATCTGATATCAGCTCTTACTTCAAACCCTTCACACCTGACAGAACTGGACCTGAGTGAGAACACACTGGGAAATTCAGCAATGGATAAGATCTCTACTGTACTAAAGAATTCATCTTGTAAACTCCAGAAGCTTGTGTAAGTTAATTAACGGTATATATGACTAGACCAAGACATCGTTACTTCTAAGTTTATAATTAGCATGAAGGAATAGATTATTCAGCAACTCATTCAGAGGTAAATTACAATAACAATAACAATGACTCTAATAATGAAAACATTAACAAAGAACATATGTTACCAGAGCCAGTGCTAGTGGAGCACTAAAAAACGGGGTAGCAGTTACCATGCCCCCCATAAACCAAAAGCAATTAATTGTCTGCTTTACTATAACACACACCTGACCAGTCTTCTGACAGTGACAGCGAGCTGCTGCATTGGCCGGGTTGACTGATAACATGTGACAGACATGTGTTGCCCAAGACTGCTTGTTTTGAGGGTGACTGAGGGTGTGGTTTAGTCCAAATGACGGGGCGTCAATAGTTTAAAATGTTACAGACCCAGTCAGGTTTACATCATTTACAAATGAGTTTATGTACCACGTCAGGTAAATAAAGAACATTCTCACAAAACAAGTTAACGAGGTAATTAGCATTATACATTTTTCCTGATGCTGATAAATTTTTTGCTCCTTCTCCAGCCCTTTCAGACTGTAATATAACAGAGGAAGGATACACTCCCTCTGATTAAAGCTCTGAAGTCAAACCGCTCATCACTGATAGAGCTGGACCTCAGAGGGAATGATCCTGGACCATCAGGACTAAAGGGAGCTTAGGAATTTGATGAATGATAAAAAATGTAAACTGAAGACACTGAGGTGAGTTTTTTTCCCCAGTACATGTAAAATACACCCTTTAAATTTTCTGAGTCATTAGTAAAGTTTAATTGTTTGCACCACTGTATAGTGCACTGTGATATTATTGGCCCACACTGTTAAATGTTTACAAATTCTATCCCTCAGTTTTATAAAGTAAGAAAAAAAACAAAAAAAATTGAAGTAAGAATTGTGCTAAAGTGCAAGTGCTAATGTTTAAAACTAGTTTTCTACAATTGACCTACATAGAAAAAAACCCTAGCCCCTGCATTGCTGTAAATATAATTAATGTTAGCATTTCTCTGTTCTTTCTCTCTACAGGGTGTTAAAAAAGTCCTGATGCACAAAAAAGCTTCTGATCATCTGACTAAAGGGTTCTGGGTATAAACCCCATACTGCAGACGGATCTGAATCTGAGTGGGAAAATAGACGGAGACTCAGGAGTAGAGCAGCTCTCTGTTTTACTGAAGGATCCACACTGCAGACCTGAAACACTTCAGTAAGGAATTGAATTCTATATTAATCTGTAAACTTCAGTTAGTGATGTTAATGCTGAATGGTTTGTCTTTAGCTTATCAATCATTCATCTAGTTTTCAGTCTTTTTCAGTAGTAATGAGTAGTTTGAGGAAAAACAGACGTCCCTCTGCATACAGAAGTGCTAAAGAAAAAGCCTGTGATTAATTGTGCTTTCAGGCTCAGTCAGTGTAATGTGACAGAGAAAGGATGTTCAGCTCTGCTCACAGCTCTCAGATCAGAACACTCCACCCTGAAGGAGCTGAATCTGAGTAAGAACAGGATTCAGGATTCAGGAGTGAAGCTGCTCTCTGAGGAACTGAAGAATAAACTCTGTAAACTGGACACTCGGGAGGTAACGTCTAATACACACTTCATTCATAATCCAGACCCCTGTAATAGAGCTGAGAAATACACAAAGTGTTGCAGTGCCTGTGGATTTCAAACAGTACACAGTCATGGGCATTTTGGGAAAAATGATCTTATTATCCACACACTAATCAGAAAATCAATCATCTATAAAATCCTCTGGTTATTTTAAAATAACAGACAAATATTCCTAAGGCCCTCAGGAGGGAAAAGGGATAAGAATATAAATGTTAGTAGACAGTCTCCTATCAATTTTCGTATCATCCCCAGTCGTCTACAGCATTTATAGCCCTCCAGTGTCAGTAACTTTAAGAGTTTAACGTCTTCACGACAGTCTAGTGTGCTTTTTTTATACTCATTAACATAAAGGGAAAAAAAGAGCTATTTAGTTTTATTGAAGCAGATTGAGTTTGAGTGGGCGTGTCAGACAGAATGGAGAAATATATAATATGGACAATTTCTATTTACTGGTATACTCCAGTTATCACTACTGACTTTATAATGTCTGTTTATTAGTTCAGAAAATTTCAGACATCACCATTGGTAATTCAGAACATGTTTTCAGATAAAAACAGAAAAAAATAGTTTTACATTAAAAGTTGTGTGTTTTACTCCGTATTTTTAGATTATGTAAAAAATGAGAAACTTGTACTTTTGTTTTGACTTTCAGACTGCAGTATAACAGAGACAGGATACATTGATCTGGCTGAAGCTCTGAGACTGAATTCCTCGTCACACCTGAGGGAGCTGGATCTCAGAGGGAACGATCCTGGAGCATCAGGAGTGAAACGACTTACTGACAACAAAAATCCCAAACTGACACTGAGGTGATTCTTCTACATGCAAATAGCATCACATTAAACATAAATAAATTCTGATAAAATAACTTTTTCAATCCTCTACAGGTTGTGGAAAAGTCCTGATGCAGAGGAAGCCTACACGTGTCTTACTAAAATGTTCAGTAAAAACCCCTTACTGCACACGGAGCTGGATCTGAGCAACAAAACACCTGAAGACGTCAAAGTGAAGCAGCTTTCAGCTCTGCTGCAGGATCCACATTACAGACTGCAGAAACTTACGTAAGAAACAGATATAAACACACAGATTTAGATTTTTATCTTTAACAAAATGAAAAGATAGAAAAATGACAAAAGTATTATTGATTCAGGAGAAAAATATATTTACTATATAATTTTCCCCTGACCCTGCTGTGATCCGTAAACCTGTAGAATAATAATTTACAGTAACTCACATTCAGTACTGCTGAGTTACAACTGGAAGAAAAATTCTGAACACAAACATCATACACCACCCCCCACATATGTCCAGGGCATTGTGTATGAAAGTGGTACAGCCTAAGACCTGCCCAGAATGGGGTTTTTGGGACATGCATGAGGTTTAAACATAATCACCCAAAATCTTTTGTTTCACTTAAATCTTTAAAGGGGAGTCGCAATGTTCTTCCTTTACTGGTGCTTGAATTTATCTGATCTCTCTCTCTCTCTCTCTCTTTTCTCTCTCCCTCTCCCTCTCCCTCTCCCTCTCCCTCTCTCTCCAGGTTGTATAAAGAAGACAGTATGACAGATGATTGTTCACATGTGATTTCTGCTCTGGTTTTAAACCCTTCACACCTGAGAGAGCTGAATCTGAACAGGAATAAACCAGGAGAGTCTGGACTGAGAGATCTGTGTGATTTCCTGAAGAATCCTAAATGTACACTGCAGACACTAAAGTGAGTAATAATGTCTTTAAAATTTGAACTGAACTATCAATCAGGTTATTCAAAAAATGTATTTAAAAAAAAAGATGTGCTGTTATAGGAAAGTAATCAAGTTCATGCTAGTGGCAGTAACTTCATCACTTCATCACATCACCTTATCACTCATCATTTTACTCTATAAGCAACACAGTGGTTTATTCCTCACACATTTACTGTAATATTGCAGCAATGTCGAGTTCACCCTAATAACAGACTAAATATCTTTTCTCATTTCTCCCTCTGCAGACTATGGAAGAGTGTAAGAGGGAAATCCTGTACTGATTTAGTTTCAGCTCTCTGTAAAAATCCATCACACATCAGAGAGCTGGATCTGAGTGAGTGTGAACTGGGAGACTCAGGAGTGGAGAAGCTCTGTGATCTACTGAAGAAACACGAGTGTAAACTGGAGAAACTGCTGTGAGTAACTCAGTGATGAAACTAAACTGAAATCACAATCTTTATAGTTTGTTTTCTGTGAATCAGATCTTTTCCTGATACACACTAAAAAAAACTGACAACATCCTCATCTCTATATTAATGTAATGTGTGTTTTTTGTGTTACATTAACTATGAGTTGATGAAGCTCATTCTTAATGTTCCCCACCTACATCATTATCTCCCTGTCTGCAGGTTAAAGAAGTGCAGTATAACAGATGGGGGGAGCTGCTGCTCTGACTGGAGCTCTGAGGTCAAACCCCTCACATCTGAAACAGCTGGATCTGAGAGAGAATAAACTAAAAGATTCAACAGTAGAGCAGCTCTCTGAGATACTGAAAGGTTCAGGAGGACAGCTAATGTAAGTAAAGTTATCACACACTGTACTGAAGGTGTATTTTCTGTAGAATATGTAAGTGTCATGTCAGAGTAATGGATCTGGACAAACCAGCAGCATATAACAATAACAATCTTACTGACAGAACAGAAACTTTCAGAATTCAGTATCAGAACTAAAACAAAACTAAAATTTCCCATCACTGCATGCTAATAACTAGCTCTGCAGCTCTGATCTGATGGAAGTTGACTTTGAGCTGATCTGTTACTTTTTCTACTCAGAAATACCTCTGCAGTTTTAGTTTCATTTCAGTGGGGACAGCTTCCTCTAGTCCAACATGATCCTAATTATCTCACTCTCACAGAAAATAAAAGGATCTATCTGTTTATTCCTATTTATTCTACTCTTCTATCATATTTAGTGGAGTGTTTATGTAGTTACACTAAATGTGGTATATTTAAAATTTTTTATTGTATTGATAATTAAAGAAAAAAACAGATAAAGCTCCAGTGTAAGAGCAATAATACAGCTTACAGTGTTGGACCTTCTGATTATTTACATTTACTTAATCTTTAAAATCCTTTACACAGAAGAAAATCACAGCAGTTTACCACAAATGTGTTAAATGATGAACCCACTGACCTCTGTATTTTTATTACAGGTATGACGGGGAGACATGGTTAAAAAAAGGATGGAATTGGTTAACTGGTAAGAAGTCTGATGAACAGCCGATTTCAGGAACTGACTCCTCTACAGTAAAGATGGAAAAAAAAGATGGAAAAAAGAAAGACACACACCGGGGAGGAAGCAGTGTGGATTTGGACAGCTGTAGGACAGACACTGAAGAACAGAGACTTCAGGCAGTTCATATAACATCAGAGAACAGTACAGTAGTACACATGTCACAAACACAAGTAATGCACCAAAGCAACAAGAAAAGGACAAAAAAAGCTCAAAACCTCCAAACTACAGGAACTAGATAATGACGACAATTTAAAGTAACTCAGCGATGAAGGACAGAAGACGCTTAAAATTTCTTTGTGCTGTAAAATGTTTTGTCCTACTGTGCTGCAGTCTGAGTGATGTGTTAAAACATTACTTTAATCTACTTTTTAAAAATGATATAAAGAAAAACCCTGCAATATATTTTAAAGACCATAAAACTATAAATAAAAAAAAAGAAATAAAGGGCTCTTTTAAATTTAGTAATGTGCCACACTGGTACATTACTGGCCACCAGGCAGCTAGCTAGTGGCTTTTCCCTCACTGCTATACATACGAGATGACGGAGAGATTTATTATAGTGCTCAAGTGACAGTATTGCAACAGTTGGAGTGAAAAAGACCCAGTTTATTCGGCTTGCTATAGTAAACCCTACAAACTGAAAAACACCTCTGGTACGTAAAAGCAGAAATAAACCCAGAGAAACTTTCCCATGAGGGAATAAGTCTTCAGTCTCACACTTACAGTCTCACTCATACTCCCATTTCACCAACATGCTGCCTCCCCTTCTCTACAAGTGTCTGATAACAAATAACACAAATTGTTTATTTTGAATGGAAGTGCAACTGGATTAGACTTTTTTCACTGCCAGAAGTTAAACATTCTAGTGAATCAAATCAATTATATTTTAATTTAATAGATTTGTCCCAGTCAAATGATATACTTTTCCAACTGGGTGAGAGATTTTGCTGATGTGGCATTTTCTTGCCCTGGGAATTCAGGCAGTCGTTGTTGGGGGAACCCTGAAGTCTCTGGAGGACTTCCTGTACTTCCTGTGAGTATGCAGGTGTTGGACCAAGAGCTTCAATCCACACATCCTGTTTCCTATTTAGAGCTTTTGAGTTTGTGTACATGTCTTATTAATATGTAAATGTATTCAGGATGTAGATCTGTTTATGTAAGAAAGATGAAGGACTACACAATTGTGAACTGAATTGAACTGAATGAGATGAATGAGAAGTGTAATGTACCTGAATAAAGTAGTACACATCCAGTCAGCCCTCTTGTCTCTGTTCATTTCACTGCATGATTAAAGGAGAAATATATTAGCACAACCATTTAGTCCATTATTTTGCTGTTGTTGCCCCTTCGGCTTCCCCCCTGACACAAACCTCCCTGTTTATCCGGGCTTGGGACCGGTACTGAGAGTTCACCCCTCAGTGGAGGGGGTTGGTTATCTGCTCGGGAATCGAACCCGGGCCCTGGCGGTGAGAGCGCTGGAACCGGCTAACTTTACTGTACTCAATATGCTCATATTCACATCAACTATCTTATTACCACATTATACAGTTACTTAACTCTGTGTATTAGTCATTCTAACAGATTATTAACTATAATAAAATAGATTATACGGATTATTATCATAAAAATGGGTAATAAATATCCACAATTCTCAAAAAAAAACAAAATAAATGAAAGAGATAAAGATAAAGAGTCTTTATTGTCATTGTAGTGATACAACGAAATTTGTTTGGTAGCTCTCAGAGACCAGCAGCAAAAGGAAGAAAAAAATTCTACAATATAAAAATACAAAAAACAGAGAGAAAATAAAGAAGATAAATAACTAGAATATAAAATATAACAGTATATACAGGGTGATGTGTGCAGTGGGACATGAATCAGAGTGCAAAAAACAGTGCAGTGCAAACAGGTATTAATGACAGGGGGGAAGTATTGCACAGATTATAATAATAGCAGTACAATAGCAAGTATAATAACAGTGTTATAATAATAGTATAGTAATAATAGTGTAATACATCATTCATTGTCTGCCGCTTATCCGATCTATTCTCGGGTCACGGGGAGCCTGTGCCTATCTCAGGTGACATTGGGCATCAAGGCAGGATACACCCTGGACCCATCGCAGGGCACACACACCCCTACAGACAATTTAGAGATGCCAATCAACCTACAATGCATGTCTTTGAACCAGGGGAGGAAACCCCCAAGGCATGGGGAAAACCCATGCAAATTCCACACACACACACACACACACACACACACACACACACACACACACACACACACGGCGGAGGCGGGAATCGAACCCTCAAACCCAGAGGTGTGAGGAAAAACGTGTTAACCCCCAAAAGCCACCATGGGTCTTTTCCATAACACTGAATGTTTTAATAAAGAGTTGGTTAAAGCTTTAAACTTCATCAGGGAAAATCATTCATTCTTTTCTTTCTTTCTTATTTATTTATTTTTTTAAAAAAAAAACCTCACACACCACACACATCCTCAAGAAATATTAAACAATAAAAAAGGAGACTGACAGAATTTTTTTTTTTTCAGAAAAGGGTTTATTGCACAAATATTTTGATCTTTTTTATATCTGATATTTTTATAATTTAATCCATTATAAAGTCAATAATACTAATGTAATATTGTATTTGTCATAAGATACTGAGACAGGAAGCAGTCACGTTACAAAAACACGTGGTTATGTAACTAATCATTTCTGTTTCCGGGTCAGACTGCATTAGCCTATGGGGCGGTCACGTGATGCGCGAACGACTCGAACCGAAGGCGTTAACATTAAGCTGTTTGTCTTCTTTAATTATTTATTTTATTTCACATTGTGTCTGTGAAGTTCAGTGAACAAGTTCAACATTCTAAATACTACATTTATAATGTAAAATCACTGCATTCAGAATTTACAGTAGTTTTGGTTTGCTGTGTTTTTTTATTTAAAAACCCTTTTTTATCCTCTTTAAGCTACACAGAGCTTTAATATGAGGAAACTTAATCTGATTTTATTTGGGAAATGTTAAAGACAAAGTGTTCGACAGTTTGATGAATTCCTGATGATAATACCTCATCCAGTAGGTGGCGCTGTTGCTGACTGGACACAGCTCATCATTCTACATGGAAACATTTCTGCTAGAGGATTAGAGCTTTTTCCTTCATCTGGTGCTACTGATTTGTGTGTAATTAATGTAGTGAAGAACATGATAACATTCAGCTCTAACCTTAACAACTTCAAGTCATTTAAAATAAACAATAAAAAACAGCAGCAGGAGTAAATTCCAGACATCGTAAAGGATTGTGTTTATTATGAAGATATTTTACATACAGAAGAAATAATTGATAAATTGATGACAGATTCAGTCTGAGTGTGAAGGAGAACTAGAACAGAGTCAGACTTCCTCTCCTCTCACTTTCTTACCATCAGATTTATTTCAGTTTGTGCTGAATAAGAGATTTAGGGTTAAAGGAAGGACCAGAAACCAGAACAGGGCCCAAAAAAGGGAAAGCACTTACATTTTGATCTATTTTATTGTCCAGAAAGTGAATTCTCTAAAACCCAGGAGTCAGTTCCCTACAGAACACAGGACATTTTTGTCTCCTTCTGTCCTGCATTGATGAGTTTCTTTGGTGTTTATCTGCTACTGTTTGTTCCATGGTTTGGAGGTGGGACTGCTTGTGGAGCTCCTGGTTTGTTGCCTCTGTGTATTAGTGGTGTTACTGACTTGTCTTCTGTTCTCTGATGTTCTAGAAACTGCCTGAAGGATGACTTTCTGGATTTTGTGGAGTCAGTGAGTACCCCAAACTACTGACCTGGTTCTGCTGAGTGTAATCATCATCCACACTGCTTCCTACATTACTGTACACACTGCTTCCTCTCTGTTCTGTGTGTCTTTGTTCCTTCTAGTGTACAGAGAACTCAGCTTCCAGAGAGAGCTGTTTATCAGGTCAGTTACCACCAGTGAAGAAATGGTTCAGTGTGTGGATTAAGAATATCTGTAAAATCAGAACAGAAGAATGTTCAACACTGTACCATGTGTCATTTCTCTTATCCATTTATTTGGTCACGTTTAGTTTAACTGAATAAACACAAGAAATCTGAGATAAAAGTAGAATAATCATGAATGATCAGATTAGTGCAGTGGTTTTTCTGTGTAGAACAAAAACAGATCAGGTCAAAGTTCACTTCTGTTAAATCTGATCCACAAGAAGTTATTAACATGCAGTGATGAGTTACTGCTGGGGTTTAATTCTGATCCTATATTCTGAGGTTATATTCTGTGTGTTTCTGTCAATACGATTAGCAACATGCTGCTGATTTGATCATTTACATTACTCTCACACTGCACTCTAACACTCTGTGTGTTCAGGTTACTTACATTAGCTTTCCTCCTGAACGCTTCAGTATCTCCTCCCCTATGTCTGACTGAATTTCCCAGTTCATTCCACCTCAGATCCAGCTGTTTCAGATGTGAGGAGTTTACCTCCAGAGCTGCAGTCAGAGCAGCACAGCCTCTATCTGTTATACTGCAGTCCATTAACCTGCAGAGAGAAAAGATTTTAGTTTCTTTTCTTCACAGAACTAAATAATGATGAAGGCATGTATGTAAAATGAGAAGCATAAATATAATAGTAAAGTATTTATCTACATTCTTATTGTGTATTAGAAAAGGTGTGTATGGTCTGTGAAAAACAACTCTGAAGTGTAATCCTGCCCTTTATTATAAAGATTATTTAAGTTTCATCACATCACTGACTTAAAATAAATCTCACACTCGATTCACTTCCTACTGAAATCCACTTCCCAGTAGAGCAAAGCACCTCACTGCTATAACTACTGTATACCTCTCACTACTTGTTCCTAATCCCACATCCCCCCTCATCACCAGAGTTCAAAAAAAATCTTTATTTCATCTTTATTACTGATAATAAATCTAATCTAGAGAGCAAGTTAGACACGTTAGTTAGACATTACTAGCTAGGACTGGGAAGAGCTTTGTTCTGGTTAGTGATTTTTATTAGAAAGCTGTTTCATCACATCACTGAGGGTTTCTCACAGCAGTTTTCTCCAGTTTACAAATCGTTTTTTCTTCAGTAGATCACAGAGCTTCTCCACTCCTGAGTCTCCCAGTTCACACCAACTCAGATCCAGCTCTCTGATGTGTGATGGATTTGTACAGAGAGCTGAAACTAAATCAGTACAGGATTTCCCTTTTACACTCCTCCCCTAGTCTGCAGAAAAGGAAACAGAGTTTAGTCCAACATTAGAGAAAGAAAGGATGTAGAAATGACTGAAGTAAGAACACTAACACATTTCTAAACTCTGCTATTGTTGGTAGCTGCTGTGGTGTTTATTTGTTAGATGTAAGTATGAAGGCTGTGAGGCAGAAGTAAATAGAAATAAAATGTAAAATTTGTGTCAGTCACTGCAGATAGGTGATTATCAGTTCAGTTAATGTATGTTACTGATAGAAGACTTGTTGTCTTGTGGTTTGTTTTCTGGTTTAAACATGAGCAGAGATTTGATGTAAACACTGGGTGAGTTGAAATGTGACAGGGTTTGCTTCCAGATATTTTTTTATTAATTTTTAAAAAAAAAAATGAAGTAAAAAAATCCCAGCTTTCTTAGGTCTGCAGTATCACTGCATAATTTCTATCTGCCCTTTTTCTAGCTTTTTATCTCCCTACCCCTCCCCTTTCTCCATTTACTCATCTATCTCTCTAATCCAGGAGTCTCCAACATTTTCTCCTCTGAGAGCTTGTGTTATATTATTAGTAATATTTATTTACACAGCTTATTACCATAAAAATAAACCAGCTGAAGATGTTTTTGTCTAAACTTTAAAAAAAAGTCAATATTGAACAGTCATATTTTGCAATAAATGATTTTAATTGGACATAAGCAGCATGTTACCTGTTGAGTCGAGTTAACTGATTTAACACAATGGGTTTACTGACTAGATTTATCACTGATTATTGTCAGATTTCCTTCATTCACATGGATTCTGTTATTTATCAGCAAAAATTTTTCCTGACAGTCACATGACACATACCCTGATGTCCCCCAGCAAGACTGAAAAAGACTCTTTTCCTAAAAAAGGAGCACCTTTGATATTGAAGGTGATGTTAATGTTGAAAACAGAGACCTGACATTGTATTGGACTTTATGGGATTAAATGATAGTATTTTTCATATGCATGTGCAGTGTGAAATATTAAAGAGTACTTTACTCTGAAAAAACCAGCTGCACTAATAAGAAATGTCTACAGCTCACTCGTCCTGCATCTTCCTGCAGCAGGGGAGATTCATTCACCCCCTTTTACTTTGGCAGCATCGTAGCTTTATTCCTAACTCTGTCAGTTTAAAGGATCTGCCTTGTGTTTTCTTTATCCTTTAAAAAAAAAAGGATAAAGGTGCTAACCACCAAGCCACTGTGCCCCCTGTTTATTTATTTTTTGATATGTTTTTTTATATATTAACATGATGAATGTACATTGTGTTTGATTGGGATGAAATTTAAACAGGTTTATTGAGTTAATTTGATTTTATCAATTTTGTATTTATTCTATGAAACTTTAGGTGAGCTACTCAGAAGTGTGTCACGAGATACTGGCAGCTCTCGAGAAATGTGTTAGAGACCCCTGGTCTCATCAATCTGTCTGTCTGTCTGTCTGTCTGTCTCTCTATATATCAACAATTATTTATGATCAAATGAATGTTTCAGTAAAATAAATGAAACAGAGCATAATATCAGTGTAAATGAATACACACTGTAACTGATTAAAACTTATACACATTATTTATTGTGAGATTTTAACATGTCACTGTAGTGCAGCTAAAGAAACATCTGAAAACATTTTTTTTGTAAGTGTATCATATAGTCAGTTCTTCTCTACACAACTGTAAACGGTGGAAACTAAATAAAAAGAATGTAAGTGTAGGAGCCGAGTCAAATTAGCATTGATTTGAGGATGTTCACGCTGAATGTGTTCATTCCTTTGCTAGCTAGAAAAATACAGTATTTTGAGTGCAGTTAGCTAAATAAAAAGACTTCTACATGTGTTTCAGGGGAGGTTGTAATTGCTAGTTCTGTTTATGTGTGTGTGTGTGTGTGTGTGTGTGTGTGTGTGTGTGTGTGGGGTGTGTGTGTGTTTTAAAAAACACACATCAATAGCAGGGAAAAGCAGATTTAGTGCCTGGGCTGTTAGTTTTTATTCATAGGGTTTCCTGCAGAATAGGAGAGAAAGATAAAAGCTCACTTTTACAATTTTAAATGATGCTTTTTAAACCAAAGGGGCGGAAAAAATTTACAAAAACCCTTTTTTTTCAGTGTGTCTGTGTTTAAATGAAATCCACTTCCCCGTAGAGCAAAGCACCTCACTGCTATAACTACTGTATACCTCTCACTACTTGTTCCTAATCCCACATCCTCCTCATCACCAGAGTTCAAATAAATCTTTATTTCATCTTTATTTTCTGATAATAAATCTAATCTAGAGAGCAAGTTAGACACGTTAGTTAGACATTACTAGCTAGGACTGGGAAGAGCTTTGTTCTGGTTAGTGATTTTTTTTTAGAAAGCTGTTTCATCACATCACTGAGTTACTCACCGCAGTTTCTCCAGTTTTTCAAATTTGTGTTTCTTTAGTAGATCACAGAGCTTCTCCCCCTCCTGAGTCTCCCAGTTTTACACTCACTCAGATACAGCTCTCTGATGTGTGATGGATTTGTACAGAGAGCTGAAACTAAATCAGTACAGGATTTCCCTTTTACACTGTACTGTAGTCTGCAGAGGGAGAGGAAGATAAAAAGAAAAATAAATTAGAGCCTTAATAAAAATGAAATATAAATGTATAATGTGTGTGTGTTCTGTTTAATCTGAGAAAAAAAAATAAATTTAGAATGAAATCTATAATTCAATAAAAAAGTACCCCAAGTTTAAAGAAATATTCTCTGAACCCACTGCATATACCTAATACACAGTAGTGTTATAATAACTGTTAGATAAAAAAATACTAAAAAAATTTATTTTTATTGTTGTTGTTAATAATAATAATAATAATAATAATAATAATTTAAAAAAAAAACATTCAGAAAATATTTGTAAATTAATTATAAATGACTGAAGAATATTAAAGTGCTTAAAGATTATTATTGTTATAATAAAACTGGACTATTTGTAGATTGATGAATTTAAAATGTAAAGGTTCATTACTCACTTTAGTTTCTGCAGTGTACATTTTAAATACATTTACAAAAATCCCAGCTTTCTTAGGTCTGCAGTATCACTGCATAATTTCTATCTTTCTTTATCTAGCTTTTTATCTCCCTACCCCTCCATTTCCCCCATTTACTCATCTATCTCTCTAATCCAGGAGTCTCCAACATTTTCTCCTCTGAGAGCTTGTGTTATATTATTAGTTTAAAATTTATTTACACAGCTTATTACCATAAACTAAACCAGCTGAAGATGTTTTTGTCTAAACTTTAAAAAAAAAGTCAATATTGAACAGTCATATTTTGCAATAAATGATTTTAATTGGACATAAGCAGCATGTTAACTGTTGAGTCGAGGGTTTAAATGATTTAACACAATGGGTTTAATGACTAGATTTATCACTGATTATTGTCAGATTTCCTTCATTCACATGGATTCTGTTATTTATCAGCAAATTGTTCCTGACAGTTTACATGACACATACCCTGATGTCCTCAGCAAGACTGAAAAAGACTCTTTTCCTAAAAAAGGAGCACCTTTGATATTGAAGGTGATGTTAATGTTGAAAACAGAGACCTGACATTGTATTGGACTTTATGGGGTTAAATGATAGTATTTTTCATATGCATGTGCAGTGTGAAATATTAAAGAGTACTTTTCTCTGAAACACCAGCTGCACTAATAAGAAATGTCTACAGCTCACTCGTCCTGCATCTTCCTGCAGCAGGAGAGATTCATTCACCGCTTTTACTTTGGCAGCATCGTAGCTTTATTCCTAACTCTGTCAGTTTAAAGGATCTGCCTTGTGTTTTCTTTCTCCTTTAAAAAAAAAAAGGGTAAAGGTGCTAACCCCCCAAGCCACTGTGCCCCCCCGTTTATTTATTTTTGATATGTTTTTTTTATATATTAACATGATGAATGTACAATGTGTTTGGGATGAAATTTAAACTGGTTTATTGAGTTAATTTGATTGAAACTTTAGGTGAGTTACCCCAGAAGTGGATCGTGAGTTACTGGCAGCTCTCAAGCAACGTGTTGGAGACACCTGGTCTAATCAGTTTATCAATCAATCAATCAATCAATCAATCTGTCCCGTCTGTCTTTAAACAGGTTTATTGAGTTAATTTGATTTTTTCAATTTTTTATTTATTCTATGAAAAATTTAGGTGAGCTACTCAGAAGTGTGTCACGAGATACTGGCAGCTCTCGAGAAATGTGTTACAGACCCCTGGTCTCATCAATCTATCTGTCTGTCTGTCTGTCCGTCTATCTATCAACAATTATTTATGATCAAATGGGAAAGTTTCATTAAAATAAATGAAACAGAGCATAATATCAGTGTAAATGAATACACACTGTAACTGATTAAAACTTATACACATTATTTATTGTGAGATTTTAACATGTCACTGTAGTGCAGCTAAAGAAACATCTGAAAACATTTTTTTGTAAGTGTATCATACAGTCAGTTCTTCTCTACACAACTGTAAACGGTGGAAAAATAAATAAAAAGAATGTAAGTGTAGGAGCCGAGTCACTTAGCATTGATTTGAGGATGTTCACGCTGAATGTGTTCATTCCTTTGCTAGCTAGAATATACAGTATGTGAGTGCAGTTAGCTAAATAAATGACTTCTACATGTGTTTCAGGGGAGGTTGTTTAAATTTCTAGTTCTGTTTATTTTGTGTGTGTGTGTGTGTGTGTGTGTGTGTGTGTGTGTGTGTGTGTGTGTGTGTGTGTGTGTGTGTGTTTTAAAACACACATCAATAGCAGGGAAAAGCAGATTTAGTGCCTGGGCTGTTAGTTTTTATTCATAGTTGCCTGCAGAATAGGAGAGAAAGATAAAAGCTCACTTTTACATTTAAATGATGCTTTAATCCAAAGGGGGCGAATAAATTTACAAACCCCTTTTTTTTCAGTGTGTCTGTGTTTAAATGAAATCCACTTCCCCGTAGAGCAAAGCACCTCACTGCTATAACTACTGTATACCTCTCACTACTTGTTCCTAATCCCACATCCTCCTCATCACCAGAGTTCAAATAAATCTTTATTTCATCTTTATTACTGATAATAAATCTAATCTAGAGAGCAAGTTAGACACGTTAGTTAGACATTACTAGCTAGGACTGGGAAGAGCTTTGTTCTGGTTAGTGATTTTTATTAGAAAGCTGTTTCATCACATCACTGAGTTACTCACAGCAGTTTCTCCAGTTTACACTCGTGTTTCTTCAGTAGATCACAGAGCTTCTCCACTCCTGAGTCTCCCAGTTCACACCATCTCAGATCCAGCTCTCTGATGTGTGATGGATTTGTACAGAGAGCTGAAACTAAATCAGTACAGGATTTCCCTTTCATACTGTTCCGTAGTCTGCAGAGGGAGGGAAGATAATTAGAGCCTTAATAAAAAATGAAATATAAATGTATAATGTGTGTGTGTTCTGTTTAAGTCTGAGTAAATTTAGAATGAAATCTATAATTCAATAAAATGTACAAAAGTTTAAAGGGAAAATTTTTGATCCCACTGCATTTACCTAATACACAGTAGTGTTATAATAACTGTTAGATACTACTACTAATAAATAAAAACATCATGCAGTTTTTAAATTTAAGGTTTTTATTATTAAGGGAAAACAAAATCCAAAACTACATGGCCCTGTGTGAAAAAGTGTTTGCCCCCTAAGTCTAATAACTGGTTGGTCCACCCTTAGCAGCAACAACTGCAATCAAGCGTTTTCCATAACTTGCAATGAGTCTGTTACAGCGCTGTGGAGGAATTTTGGCCCACTCATCTTTGCAGAATTGTTGTAATTCAGCCATATTGGAGGGTTTTCGAGCATGAACCAAACCCTTTTTTAAAGGGCATGCCACAGCATCTCAAAGCTGAAGCGAACTTGGGTTCTGCAGAAGGACACTGATCCAAAACACACCAGCAAGTCCACCTCTGAATGGCTGAAGAAAAACAAAATGAAGACTTTGGAGTGGCCTAGTCAAAGTCCTGACCTCAATCCAATTGAGATGAGAAACTTTGTTATCTCTCATCTTCAGTGAGAACTTTCTGGAACAAGTGAAAGTGCAGTGTGATCATGTGACCCACTGAGAGTGCAGACAGAATGTCAGGGGGTAGCTGGACAGTTCCCTGCCAGGCCCGGAGAGGGGGGCTGGCAGGTGAATCCTGGAAGCCTGCTAGTGTCTGTGTTTTCCTGCCTATTGTTCTTTATCCTGATTGGGGTCACTGTCCCTAATTACCATAATGCGTTACCCTATAAAGCGGGATCCTGGTGTCCATGTCTTTGTGAGTCAACGTTTAGCGTGTAGCGTCTAACTGCCCCGTGGGTGTTATGTCAGGTTCTGGTTTTGTTTATGTGAGTTCCGTTTTGGTTTCGTTTCAGTGTAACCACGGTGTCCCGGAGTTTTTGTTCGTCTTCCCCCCGTATAGTGTTTATGTCAAATAAAGCAGCGCTTCACTGAATCCTGCATATGGGTCTGATTGCCACGGCGTGCCGGTGTACGCAGCACCATGGAGGTCCAGGTTCGAGCCCTGCACAGGGCAGGGGGTGCGCCGGACGTGACACAGAAGGGGCACTCACACATGGAAGCTTCAATTCACAGCAGCTCACGTTCTCTTAATAAACACACACATGCTGAAGTTGGCCATTGCACTCTCTGTTAATGATACACTCCACACACCAGATAATGACAATAATGCAGGAAAATAGAGATGTGTGTGTTTATATCTGTTTCTTACGTAAGTTTCTGCAGTCTGTAATGTGGATCCTGCAGCAGAGCTGAAAGCTGCTTCACTTTGACGTCTTTAGGTGTTTTGTTGCTCAGATCCAGCTCCGTGTGCAGTAAGGGGTTTTTACTGAACATTTTTGTAAGACACGTGTAGGCTTCCTCTGCATCAGGACTTTTCAACAACCTGTAGAGAAAAATGATATGGAGACGTTAATAACTGTGTACTGAGAGCAATAAGGAGCTGATGGTTATGTGCTTTAGCTTCAGTTTTTGCTTCAGTTTCTGTTTTCAGTGAGTTTTTCCCTTTTCCTTTATCCAGCTATATCTGTTACAGAATCAGTGCACATTCATCCTCATGTCTTAATAAAATGGATAATTATCAGTCTTTACTGTTACTATTTATAACTGTTCATGAAAAAACTCTTTTCCAGAAATGTTTCCTGATTCATCAGAAAACTGAACATTACAATGTGACATAGTGACATCAAATAATTCAGATTAAACCATTAAGCAGAATGAAGTCATTTTCAAAAAGTCAAATGCTAAAGTGGTAGAAAGATCAAGTTCTTTCATTTCTCCTCACCTCAGTGTGTTCAGTTTACAGTCTGGATCCTGCAGTAAATCAGTGAGCAGCTTCACTCCTGATGCTCCAGGGTCGTTCCCTCTGAGATCCAGCTCTATCAGGTGAGATGATTTCAGAGCTTCAGACAGAGCACTGTATCCTTCCTCTGTTATACTGCAGTCTGAAAGTCTGGACAAAAAAGGGCAAACGATTGTCTTGATTTCTGATTTATTTTTTTATTTATATGTAGAAAAATGCATCATTCAGTGTAAACGTTCTTGATGTGTTCAGATCAAGAACATTTGAGTGAGGTGATCTGAGTCCATGTTCAAGTGAAGACTCTAACATGCTGTGTGTTTTGGGCTGCAGCACATTTCACGTAACTCTGAATATGTATAAATGTGTAACTCAGCTCTGAATACAGCACTGAGAGGAGAATTCAACAACAGATTAAAGCTATCTCGAACAAGTAATAATTTTTATTCTTCTAGTTTATTATATAATGTAGATATTATTTTGCTTCATGTAAACAGATTCTTTACTGTATTGTAAGCAGCTGTTTTATAATTTTGTACTGCAGCAAATAGTAAATATTGTAATAATGTGACCAAGGTATTTAAGAGATTCTGTAGATTTCCTCTTAGTATGTAGAGACTAAGATAAGAAAGCACAGTATTCTGCTACTTCAATCTCAGTGTCCAGTCAGAGGTCAATACTGCTATTGTATTAGATGTTTCTTAGTAATTAGACGTTACCTCAGAGTGTCCAGTTTACAGAGTTTATTCTTCAGTTCCTCAGAGAGCAGCTTCACTCCTGAATCCTGAATCCTGTTCTTACTCAGATTCAGCTCCTTCAGGGTGGAGTGTTCTGATCTGAGAGCTGTGAGCAGAGCTGAACATCCTTTCTCTGTCACATTACACTCACTGAGCCTGAAAGCACAATAAATTGCCATAATAACTCAGGATTTATGGGTAGAAAATATCACATTTATTTCCAATTGTCTATTTGGTGTGTATATGTAACTGAAGTTTACAGATTAATATAGAATTCAGTTCCTTACTGAAGTGTCTCAGGTCTGCAGTGTGGATCCTTCAGTAAAACAGAGAGCTGCTCTACTCCTGAGTCTCCGTCTATTTTCCCACTCAGATTCAGATCCGTCTGCAGTATGGGGTTTATACCCAGAACTTCAGTCAGATGATCAGAAGCTTTCTGTGCATCAGGACTTTTCAACACCCTGTAGAGAGAAAGAACAGAGAAATGCTAACATTAATTATATTTACAGCAATGCAGTGCTAGTTTTCAGGAATGTCTAGTCCACAATGTTGGGAATAATGGAAAACATTTCCTAATTATTCATTTTGTTATTTCAGCACTTTTCATGCTCAACATTTTCTAGCTCAATTTATAATTGCAATTATTATAACTGTAATAAATAAATAAATAAATAAATAAATAAATAAATAAATAAATAAATAAGCATGTACTTGTCCAGTGCACTTGGGGCAGTGGCAGCTTGGAGGAAAAGACCTTTACTGTATGTAATGAAGACGTGATAATGACTTTCTTCTTCAGATTTGTACTGATCAGATATACAGTGGTGTAAACAGTGACACTGAAGCAGTCTGATGAGTCTTACTAATCAATTACTCAGAATTTAAAGCTGGATTTTTACAAATACTGGGAAAAAGCTCACCTCAGTGTCTTCAATTTACATTTTGGATCATTCCTGAAATTCCTGAGCTGCTTCATTCCTGATTCTCCAGGATCGTTCCCTCTGAGGTCCAGCTCTATCAGGTGTGATGATGGGTTTGATTTCAGAGCTTCAGCCAGAGCAGTGTATCCTTCCTCTTTAATATTACAGTCTGAAAGTCTGGAGAAAGTGGAAACATGTTTCATTTAAAGACAGTAACATGGGCTCCTGCGTGGTTTAACAGGAGAAGCTCTCGCCCTATCATCACGAGCTCATCATGAACATTTATGAGAGTCATTCTATATTTAGGGGTACATTTCATGTCAGCCAAAAAGTCAGAAAATCAGTATTCTTTTTTGATAAATAAACCAAGTGGTTGAATAATATATCCCCTTAATGTGCTAAATTAATTATTTGGGGAGTTTAAGCTCTAATGACTTTTTAAATACATTAATGAAAATGAACATTTGATTCATTATTTTGTCAACTGTGTTACGGACAAATGCTGTGTCAAATGAAACATGGCTGAAGTACCACATGTTTGAGAACAAAAAATATGAATTTGGGGCTTCATAATGGCCATTCGGCCGACCCGCCTGAGAGCCGACTGCGAGAGGGAGCTCTCGCCCGTACTCTGAGTACACTTCCGGTTCACTATTGGACATAAATACGGAGCGCACTTCCTGTCCTTCGCGAAGTATCGCGAAGTATCCGGATTATCGACCCTGGACTGTGTACCGACTTCCGTGTTAGGACTTTCCCTTTGGATTATATCGCTTGGATTACTGCTTACCCATTGCTGACTTTCTGCCTGTCCCCGACTTCGCCTACTGTCCGTCCCCCATCGCCAGCTCGGCGTATGGATCCGGCCACTACAGAATACTTCCACTTCAGAATACGGCCACTTCAGAATACAGAATACTACGCCGCAACAGAATACTTCGCCTCTCACGGATACAGCGGAGCTGCGTGAGATCATCGTGCGGCAAGGAGCGATCATCCGTTCCTATCAAGATCAGGTGGAGGCGCTGCAATCCCAACTGCGCAGCGCGAGCACTGCCACACCGCAAGATCCACCATCAGCACGCGGTGAGTCACCCCGGCTGGCCCTGGCAGAGAAATTTGATGGGTCTGCTGACTGCTGTCGCGGGTTTTTACGGCAGTGTGAGGTGTTTTTCTCGCACCAGCCGGGGATGTACCATGAGGAGGGGACTAAGTGTGCATTCCTATTATCTTTGTTGACGAGTAGGGCCTTAGAGTGGGCCTCGGCTGTCTGGGATGCCGACCCTCAAGTTCGATCGTCCTTTTCTTACTTCGCGGGGATGATTCGGAAGGTTATTGAATACTCCGCAGGCGGCAAGGACATCTCTGTTCAACTTATAAAATTACGCCAGGTCTCCGAAGCCACGGCCGATTACGCCATCAGGTTCTGCACCCTGGTGGCTCAGTCGGGCTGGAACGACGCGGCGCTATGGGCCGTGTTCCGCGCTGGACTAAACCCCGCTCGCCAGACAGAGTTAGCATGTCATGTGGAGGCGACCTCTGTCACAGTTCGTGGCCATGGCCATCCGGCTGGACAACCTGCGGCGCCAGCATCAGGCCGGGACCCAAGCCACAGCCGCAGCTCAGCCCCAGGTACGAACGGATTACCCAAGTCATAGGGAGGAGGCCCCTGAACCCATGCAACTGGGAAGGTCTAGGTTGGTGGAGCAGGGGCACCGACCCCGCGGCCAGATGAGACTGTGCTACAACTGCGGGGCCTCCGAACAGCTGAGTCTTCGGTGACCGGAGAGGCCTTCGTTGACTCAGGTGGGTGACAGTTCCCTATTCTTTAGCCTGACGGTGCTGGTGTCATTGCGTTTTTCTGACCGCTGTGTTCCTGTTCCAGCATTAATTGACTCTGGAGCGGCCGTCAACCTAATTGACGGGGCGTTGGTGGAGGAGCTCGGGATCCCCACCTTCCCCTGCGTACCATCATTGAGGATTACAGCCATCGACAGTCAGCCTATTGGGGAGGGCTATCTGAAGCACCAGACCAAGCTACTGGAGTTCCAGGTGGGGCTGTTTCATCACAAACAACTGGCATTTTATGTCACCTCTTCACCGGCGAATCCCGTGATTCTGGGCTTCCCGTGGCTAAGGCGCCACGACCCCCAAATCTCCTGGTGTTCGGGGGAGCTGGTACGCTGGTCACCTACCTGCCTTAAGGAGTGTCTACGGGAGCTGGTGTCTAGGCCCTGCAGGACTTCCTGCATGGAGAGGTGACCCCCGCAGCACATGGACACCTTCCCCACCCGTATGCAGACTTCAAAGAGGTTTTTAGTGAGGAGGGGGCGGCATGCCTGCCATCGCACCAGGTCTGGGACTGTGCTATAGACCTGCTACCGAACACCTCCCCTCCCAAGGGGCGGATTTATCCCCTTTCGCTTCCGGAGTCCAAGGCAATGGAGGGCTACATTGAGGCAGCCCTGGCAGCGGCTCACGTTCGGCCTTCCACATCCCCAGCGGCAGCGGGGTTCTTTTTCTTTGGTAAGAAGGATGGAGGCCTGCAGCGGTGTATAGACTATCGGGGACTGAACGCCATCTCCGTTCAGTACCCCTACCCTCTGCCCCTGGTACCTGCAGCGCTAGAGCAGTTGAGGGGGGCAAGGGTGTTTACGAAGTTGGACCAAGGGGGACGAGTGGAAGACCGCTTTCCACACGACTCACGGTCACTACGAGAACCGTGTGATGCCCTTTGGCCTCATCAACGCCCCCACGGTGTTTCAGACCCTCATCAATGGGGTTTTTCAAGACCTGCTGGGGAAAGGGGTCATTGCTTATATCGACGATATACTAGTGTACTCCTCCTCTATGGAGGAACACGTGCGTCTTGTCCGGGAGGTGCTCACCAGACTGCAGCGGCACCACCTGTACGTTAAGCTGGAGAAGTGCGAATTCCACCGGACCACGGTGACATTCCTGGGTTACGTGATCTCTCACCAAGGGGTGGAGATGGACGTGGTCAAGGTCCGGGCAGTTACTGAGTGGCCTGCCCCTGCTACGGTGCAGGAGCTGCAGCGTTTTCTGGGCTTCGCAAACTTCTAACGCAGGTTCATTCGCAACTACAGCTCAGTAGCAGGCCCTCTGACGTCGTTACTAAGGGGGAAGCCCAAGAGATTGGCCTGGACGATGGGTGGCCTTCCAGCGACTTAAGAACTGTTTTACCACGGCCCCCATCTTGCGGCACCCTGATCCTGACCTGCTGTTCGTGGTGGAGGTAGACGGCTCCAGCAGCGGGCTCAGGGCTGTACTCTCCCAGCGTCATGGCGAACCCGGGAAGCTTCACCCCTGTGCCTTTTACTCAAGAAAACTGACAGCCACGGAGGCCAATTACGATGTGGGCAACCGTGAGTTACTAGCAATCAAGGCAGCGCTGGAGGAGTGCCTTCGTGGCGCCAAGCGTTTGAACCCTCGGCAAGCCAGGTGGGCTTTGTTCTTTACTCGATTCCTGTTCACAGTGACCTACCGCCCCAGGTCCAAGAACGGCAAGGCGGATGCCCTATCCAGGCAGTTTGAGGCGGCCAGCAAGCCAGGGCAGCCCGACCTCATCCTGCCGGCGACCGCCATTCTGGCGCCGGTTCAGTGGGACCTCGTCGAGGAGATTCGGTGGGCCCACGCTGACGAGCCGCCCCCCCCGGCTGTCCGCCAACCAGAATTTTCGTGCCACAGCAATTCCGGCCGCAGGTTATGCAGTGGGTGCATGAGGCGCCCAGCTCTGGTCACCCAGGGATCTGCCGATCTACCC
This sequence comes from Hemibagrus guttatus, assembly GCA_033459395.1. NCBI lineage: Eukaryota > Metazoa > Chordata > Actinopteri > Siluriformes > Bagridae > Hemibagrus > Hemibagrus guttatus. Next base: position 1,504,025 of record JAUCMX010000004.1, read on the forward strand.
AGCTCATCCGCCGCCGGTTCTGGTGGCCCTCCCTGGGCCCGGATGTGGAGGGGTACATCCGGGCATGCTACACGTGCGCACATGTGCGGACCAGTCGTCAGCTTCTGGAGGGGCTGCTGGAGCCCCTTCCGATTCCCCAATGTCCCTGGTCGCACCTGTCAGTGGATTTCCTAACGGATTTACCAGACTCGGGTGGCTTTACGGCGGTGATGGTGGTGGTGGATCGATTTTCTAAGAGATGTAAGCTGATCCCCCTCAAGGGGTTACCCACAGCCATGCAGACTGCGGAGGCTATGTTCAACCACGTGTTCCGTAACTTCGGCCTGCCTGAGGACATTGTATCGGACCGGGGCCCGCAGTTTACCTCCCGGATATGGGGGTCGCTTTGTGCACGGTTGGGCATAGGGGTTAGCCTGAGCTCTGGCTATCACCCCCAGTCTAATGGGCAGGCAGAGCACCTTAATCAGGAGATTGGACGATTCCTCAGGACCTACTGTAGCAGGGAGCAACAACGATGGAGTGAGTTCCTGCCGTGGGCCGAGTACGCCCAGAACTCCCTCATTCACTCTTCCACGGGTCTGACACCCTTTCAGTGCGTGCTGGGGTATCAGCCACCTCTGTTCCCCTGGTTGGGGGAGCCCTCCGACGTCCCGGTGGTGGAGGAGTGGTACCGGCTGAGTCAGGAGGTCTGGGAACGGGCCCACGTATGACTACAAAGGGCAGTAAGGAGGCAGAGGATCCAGGCCGACCGGCGTCGTTGCCCACACCCTTCCTATCAGGTGGGGCAGAAGGTATGGTTATCCACCCTGAACCTCTGCCTCAAGCTGCCTTGCCGTAAACTCAGTCCCAATTTCGTCGGCCCATTCGAGATCATCCACCAGGTCAACCCGGTGGCATATCGGCTTCGGCTCCCGGCGTCATACCACATATTTCCCACCTTCCACATGTCCCTCCTCAAGCCGGTGCATCCTTCTGCCGGGGGAGCTATGGCCTGTGAGGAGCCACCGCCACCCCTAGACATTGAGGGGTCCCCGGCATACCAGGTGCGTGCCCTCCTGGACTCCAGACGGGTTCAATTGCATCTGCAGTACCTCGTGGACTGGGAGGGGTACGGTCGCAAGGAACGTTCGTGGGTGGACGCCGCCGACATCCTAGATCCTTCACTCGTTGAGGACTTCCACCGCGATCACCCTAACAAGCCCGCTCCGCGTCCGAGGGGGCGCCCCTGGCGTAGAACCCCAGGAGTTGTTCCTAGAGGGGGGGCTCTGTCACGACCCGCCCGAGAGCCGACCGCGAGAGGGAGCTCTCGCCCGTATTCTGAGTACACTTCCGGTTCACTATCGGACATAAATACGGAGCGCACTTCCTGTGCGTTGCAAAGTATTGTTTCTTTATGGAAAATACTAAGCATTGGCCTCGTGCATCTTTCGGACTGCCTTTTGTGTATGACCTGGTTTGTTTCTCGTTGCTTCTTGTGCTTTGTCTCGGACACGTCTGTTTCTGGATTATCAACCCTGGACTGTGTACCGACTTCCGTGTTAGGACTTTCCCTTTGGATTATATCGCTTAGATCGCCGCAACAGTGTTACAGTTGGTGGGTTACATTTCGGCCATTTAAGGGCCTTGTGCAAACTGCTTACCATGGACTAGTTAGAGCATGACCTTGATTAACTTATGTTTTTATATTTTTTCTCTACATATTTATAAATATAACATGTGACACAAAAACGTAGTATGAGAGCTTTATAGATTTACATGTGAACAAAAATATTTATTTATTCATCTCCAGGAATACTGGACATGAGGTGGGAATAAACCCTGGACTCCCGTCCATCACAATCATTCACACACTCACTCACACCTAGAGATCATTTAACAGAAGGAGGTGGGAGGAAACTGGAGAACCTCGAGGAAACCAACATGGAGAGCATGTGATACTCCACACTGCCAGTCCCTTGAGTTCAGGATCAAACCAGGAACCCTGGAGCTGTGAGGCAGCAACACTACACCACTGCTGCTAAAGAGGACAAGATTAGATGCAGAAATCAGACCATACACCTGAGTGTTTCAGGTCTGCAGTGTGGATCCTTCAGTAGAACAGAGAGCTGCTTCACTCCTGAATCTCCGGATATTTTCCCACTCAGATCCAACGACTTTAGTCAGAGAAGCACAGGCCTCTTCTGCTTCAGGAGTTTTTAAATTCCTGCAGAGAGAAAACACATTTCAATATGACATTGATATCAGAGCTCTGAGTTTGGACCTGTATCGATACTAATACTCATTTGGTACTGATCTAATACTGACATCCTCTTAATAATCATGCCTTACCCCTGAAAATCTCCCATTGCTAAATTAGGGCATAAATAGTGTAGTGGTTTTGAAAAACTGTCTGATTTCACAGTGGCTGAGTTTCTTTAAAACAACAATAAAGAAAGCTTACTAGATATGTCTGATTTAATTTCACAGTAAATGTATGATGACGTTAAATATTTTGAATACATGACAAAGGAAAGGTTTTACAGACAAATGTGGTAGCTTAGTGGTTAAGTCATTGGACTACTGATTGGAAGCTTGTGAATTCAAATCCCGGGTCCACCAAGTGTCCACTGCAGGGCCCCTGAGCAGGGCCCTTATCCCTCAATTGCTCAGTTGTATAAAATGAGATAAAAATACAAGTTGTTCTGGATAAAGGTATCTGATAATGCTGTAAATGTAGAACAATATTTTTAAACACATTTTCTCCCTTTTCACTTTTGGGGGTCACCACATATTTAAATGCTAAATTAAATGAGATGAAATTATTCTGTCTTCTTGAGATAATCATTATAAGATCAGACCAATCCTCTGGTTTATTAAATTTCTAAGGTGTGCAAACTTTACAAAGTAAAATAGTTAAAAATGCTAAAGCTGCTTAGATCTGTTAATAATAAAATAAATAGATTTTATATTAAAGAACTCTATGGAAGTAAAATAGTGACGAATGTATATGACGCAAAAAAATATATATGACGCAAAAAAAGGTGGTGAATAGCAGTAACTGAAAAAAAATGTATCGTATTAACAGTGCTTGCATTGTAAGGTTCTGCAGTTCAACATGGTTGCATAATTAAGCAGTGAATTTTTCATCAAATACATTTTTTTGCATCACATATATTTGTCACCATTTTACTTCCATAGATCTCACCTCACAAACAGTGCAGTATTTGAATTCTTCTGAAAAAAACTGAAAAGACTCTGTCCAGATTCAGGGAGGTTCCCCCTGATGTCCAGCTCCATCAGATGAGAGTTTAATTCCAGAGCTTTAGACAGGTCAGCACACTGTGTTTGTGTAAGTTTGCAGTTATTTAGTCTGAAAGTAAATGATAATAAAGGACATTTCACAGTCAGAAAACAACATGACAGTAAGATATCTAAAGGGCTTTTCACGCTGCACTTAACCCCGGGTTATCTTCGTTCTAAACCCCGCTTTTAACCCCGGGTAAAGAGACGGTTCACACGTGTAATTTGAAAGCAGTGTTAGCTTTTTACTCGGGGTTATGAAACCCTGCTCTGGACTAGGGTTATCCCCACATAGTATATAAGAATATGTTGCTGATTACATACTCTTATTGACCACTTCATTAGGAACACAGACACCTGCTCATTAAAGCAATTATCCAGCAGTAAATTGTGGAATATCACTCAGACATCAGAATGAGGGGGAAAGGCCGAGCTCAGTGACTTTGATTGTGACTTTGATGGAGTTTTTCAGAAACTGCTGATCTCCTGGGATTCTTTTACAAAAAAGGCTGTAAATTTCACACAGAAATACATCCAGAGCGACTGGACTGTGAGCAGAAATATTTTGTTGATGAGAGAGGTAATTGTTGATGAGAGAGGTAATTGTCAATGAGAAAGGTAATTGTCAATGAGAGAGGTAATTGTTGATGAGAGAGGTAATTGTTGATGAGAGAGGTAATTGTTGATTAGAGAGGTAATTGTCGATGAGAGAGGTAATTGTCAATGAGAAAGGTAATTGTTGATGAGAGAGGTAATTGTTAATGAGAGAGGTAATTGTTGATGAGAGAGGTAATTGTTAATGAGAGAGGTAATTGTTAATGAGAGAGGTAATTGTTGATGAGAGAGGTAATTGTTGATGAGAGAGGTAATTGTTGATTAGAGAGGTAATTGTTGATGAGAGAGGTAATTGTTAATGAGAGAGGTAATTGTCAATGAGAAAGGTAATTGTTGATGAGAGAGGTAATTGTTGATGAGAGAGGTAATTGTTAATGAGAGAGGTAATTGTTGATGAGAGAGGTAATTGTTAATGAGAGAGGTAATTGTTGATGAGAGAGGTAATTGTTGATGAGAGAGGTAATTGTTGATTAGAGAGGTAATTGTCGATGAGAGAGGTAATTGTCAATGAGAAAGGTAATTGTTGATGAGAGAGGTAATTGTTAATGAGAGAGGTAATTGTTGATGAGAGAGGTAATTGTTAATGAGAGAGGTAATTGTTAATGAGAGAGGTAATTGTTGATGAGAGAGGTAATTGTTGATGAGAGAGGTAATTGTTGATTAGAGAGGTAATTGTTAATGAGAGAGGTAATTGTTAATGAGAGAGGTAATTGTTGATGAGAGAGGTAATTGTTGATGAGAGAGGTAATTGTTGATGAGAGAGGTAATTGTTGATTAGAGAGGTAATTGTTGATGAGAGAGGTAATTGTTGATGAGAGAGGTAATTGTTGATGAGAGATGTAATTGTTGATGAGAGAGGTCAGAGTAGAACAGCCAGACTGTTTAGAGGAGAAAATTCCTGGTAGTGTTAAGTGCAGGGTTTATACACAAAGAAAAGAATGTCACTGTGCTGTAACGTATATGAGACAAATAAAGGTTTCTGCTAGTATCTCCACCATGCAATAGAAATATAATAACCTTTTAGAACACACACTGTGAGCAAATATCCTGCTGATTTTCATGTACTATATATTACATTTATGATAAATTTAAAAAATGTCTTATATAATGTGATTCACCAACTCTAACTGAATACTTGATTAGGAACACAGACACCTGTTTTTTATTACAAATACTGACTTTACCCCAGTTTCAGCAGATTGAACTGTTGATTCTTCAGCACACCACAGAGCTCCTTCATTCCTGATCCTCCCAGTTTATTCCCACTCAGCTCCAGCTCTCTCAGGTGTGAGGGGTTTAAACCCAGAGCTGATGTCAGAGCAGCACAACCTTCATTTGTCATCCTGCTGTTATTTACTCTGGATACAGAGACACAACAAGGAATATATAGTATAATAATGTAAATATCTAGTTTAAAGGTAAAGTAAAATATTTCATTAATGACATTATACACAGTTATTACATTCCAAAAGGAATACACTACAGTGTTTAAATGTAAAGAAGTGATAAATACTAACTTGAGTATCTCTGGTCTGCAGTGTGAATCCTCCAGTAGAGCAGAGAGCTGCTTCACCTGGGAGTCTCCAGATATTTTCTCACTCACATTGAGTTCTCTCTGCAGTAAGGGGTTCACTCCCAGAACTCTATAAAGTAAATCACGGCCTTCCTGTGCAGCAGGACTTTTCAACAACCTGCAGAGAAAGAAAGGAAGAAGATTTTACATAAAAAGGTTCATGGGAAAGACTCAGACTTTAGATCAGGATGTGCTGCATGATCAGGGAAGAGGAAGTTAAAACCTTTACTGAGAAGCTCTGGTGTGTTTTAAAACCAATCATTTGTTAACTAAAATCACATGAATGTCTTCCTGTTTGTTGGGTTTCCTGTTTATTGTTCAAACTGTTGTTGAGTTGTAAATCTCATCATCTCCCTTGATGCCTCAATTAAACTCTTGGGATATTGATCTGGTCAGTTAAGTAGCAGAGTGGGTTGTTAATCAGTTTCAGCTGCTTTGGTGTTCATTTCATTAACAACAGGTGTATTAGATGGGCAACAATGAGACGACCCCAAAAACAGGAATGGTTTACAGGTGGAGGCCACTGACATTTTTTTCACTCATCTTTTCTGAATGTTTTTCACGAGTTTTGCATTTGGCTAGAGTCAGTGTCACTATTGGTAGCATGAGGTGATACCTGGATCCTACAGAGGTTGCACAGGCAGTCCAACTCCTCCAGGTGGCACATCAATACATGCCAACGACAGAAGGTTTGCTGTGTCTCCCAGCATAGTCTCAAGAGCATGGAGGGGATTCCAGGAGACAGGCCGTTACTCTAGGAGAGCTGGACAGGGCCGTAGAAGGTCCTTAACCCATTAGTAGTACCAGTATCTGCTCCTTTATGCAAGGAGGAACAGGAAGAGCAATGCCAGAGTCCTACAAAATGACTTCCAGAAGGCTGCTGATTTGAGTGTCTCTGACCAAATAATCAGAAACAGACTTTATGAGGGTGACCTGATGGACCAACGTCCTCTAGTGGTCCCTCTGCTCACTGCCCTGCACCATGGAGCTCGACTGGCATTTGCCATTGAACACCAGAATTGGCAGGTCTGCCACTGGCACCCTGTGCTTTTCACAGATGAGAGCAGGTTCACCCTGAGCAAATGTGACAGACGTAAAAGGGTCTGGAGAAGCTGTGGAGAACGTGATGCTGACTGTAACATCGTTCAGCATGACCGGTTTGGTGGTGGGTCAGTGATGGTCTGGGGAGGCATATACATGGAGGGACGCACATACCTCTACAGACTAGACAATGGCGCCCTGACTGCCATTAGTTATTGGGATGAAATCCTTGGACCCAGTGTCAGACCCTGTTCTGGTGCAGTGGGTCCTGGGAATCCTCCTGGTGCACGACAATGCATGGCCTCATGTGGCGAGAATATGCAGGCAGTTCCTGGAGAATGAAGGAATTGATACCATTGAATGGCCTCCACGCTCACCTGATCTAAATCCAATAGAACACCTCTGAGACATTATGTTTCGGTCCATCCGATGCTGCCAAGTTGCACCTCAGACTGTCCAGGAGCTCAGTGATGCCCTGTTCCAGATCTGTGAGGAAATACCCCAGGACACCATCCGTTGTCTCATTAGGAGCATGCCCCAGTGTTGTCAGGCATGCATACAAGCACATGGGGGCCATACAAATTACTGAGTAACAGTTTGATTTGCTGCAATGAAATTTCAGCAAAATGGACTAACTAATTTTTTCACTTTTTTTCAGGGTGTCTTTGAATTCAGCCCTCTGTAGGTTGATCATTTTCGGCATCCTTTTGTTCCTAACACATTACCCAGTCCATACCCAACATGATATTTGCCCATTTAGATCTGATGTGTTTTCAAAGTGTTCCTTTAATATTTTTGAGCAGTATATTACATTTAATTTTAATGTCTGCAAACAGGGGGGGCACGGTGGCTTAGTGGTTAGCACATTTGCCTCACACCTCTAGGGTTGGGGGTTCGATTCCCACCTCCGCCGTGTGTGTGTTGCGTTTGCATGTTCTCCCCGTGCCTCGGGGGTTTCCTCCCCCGGTCCAAAGACATGCATGGTAGGTTGATTGGCGTCTCTAAATTGCCCGTAGTGTGTGAGTGAATGAGAGTGTGTGTGCCCTGCGATGGGTTGGCACTCTGTCCAGGGTGTATCCTGCCTTGATGCCCAATGACGCCTGAGATAGGCACAGGCTCCCCGTGACCCGAGAATAGTTCGGATAAGCGGTAGACAATGAATGAATGAATGTCTGCAAACAGGCAAGTTTTATATTGCTGTAATGACTAGTGGTGCACAAATTTGTTAACCTGCTATTTATTCCATTTCTGCCAACTACATTATAGCAACAGACAGATCATGATAATTCCACACACTGGGTTGATTACAATTAATCAAGTTACCAAAAAACTAATAAATTAAATTTTATGTCTGTATTATTAAACAGAGAGTGTAGACACTGATTAAAGGCAGATGAAAAGCATCAAAACAGTTAAAATACAAACACAAAACTAACTTTACCACACTCATATTACATCATGACTTTAAGGTTCCTATTTATTTTCTGGTACTACAACATCATTTTGCAAATCATTCTGATTATGTTATCAAGTTTGTCCATGTTTTAAGTAAACAAACCTTCAGTATATCAGAGCCTGAATGTTCATATGTCCATTAAATCTAACATCCATCCCTGCAGTCCGATTATTTATAAAAGAGTGTATGTAATATAACCATAAGACATAACATACAGTATGTAACATATTTATCATGTCCTGATATGTATTTATAAATGATTCTAGTAATAATTTAATAATAGCTGTTCACCTCAGTGTGTTCAGTTTACAGTCTGGATCCTGCAGTAAATCAGTGAGCAGCTTCACTCCTGATGCTCCAGGGTCGTTCCCTCTGAGATCCAGCTCTATCAGGTGAGATGATTTCAGAGCTTCAGCCAGAGCACTGTATCCTTCCTCTGTTATACTGCAGTCTGAAAGACTAAGAGGATGCACGTCTGTCATTATTTAATCTTTACAGCTTTGCTAGAAAATGTCAGATGGAAAGATTATATTCAGTTAGTTTCCAGTTTCATAGTATATAGGGCTGTAATGATGGCATTTCATACTGAATCATGTAACATAAGCTTCTCTATTCGATACATCTGAGTATCAAAACTATCAAATACAGCCTGCATAATAAAGTAGTTTATTCCAGATATTATGTGATGTTTCATAAACAATTTTAATCAAGTGGCTAAAGCAGCATACAAGAAAGCATTCTTTCCATATTCAGATATTATATCCAAAACATGGTATCTGTCTATGGCGTCAATTTCACACTATAAGTATCGTGGTTGTAGTAAATAACATGTGCGAATCGTAGAATTGAATACAAAATTTAATAAATAACAAAAAAAGAACACAAAGTACTAGGAATTAAAACACAATTGTATTTTCTTTACTTAATTTACTTGCATGCTTGATCTCTCTGCTATTCTTTTGCTCATAATTTCTTCTTTTCATTCTTGAATTTTCACACTTTTAATGTTGTGTATCGTTAGACCCCAAGTAGTACGGACACAAAACAGAATTAAAGTGAAAAAATATGTTGGAACATATAGATTGTGCCCAGCTTTCTAACTATAAACCTGAAACTCCAAACACCACACAAATTGGTGTTCACTTGAGGCGTAAGGGAGATTTTTAAGCAACCTTTCAGACTGAAAGTTTACTGGATAGGAGAGATGAACTGACCTGAGTTTCTCCAGTTTACAGTTTGGACTCTTCAGTCCAGCACAAAGCTGCTTCACTCCTGAGTCCTCCAGAGGATTACTGCTCAGATCCACCTCAGTCAGCTTGGAGGATTCTGAGCTGAGAACTGTGTGTAAAGCCCAGCAGCTTCTCTCTGTCAGGTTACACTTACTGAGCCTGAAAGGAGAAAATGAAAGTGTTCTCTTTATGTAATATTGGACCTTTAGATTAAGCTAATTGCTGATGATTTATTTGACTAATTGAGTTTTTATCCTTAACTGAATTTAAGTAAACACACCCAAGACCCCAATAGATTGTTCAAAGTGGCAGTCAACAGCCACTATGGCTGAAGTTCTAATAATCCCCAAGTTACACCTTAGGAATTGGTGAAATCCTTACTTAAACCTCAGGAACTTTCACCTGTATCTCTGTTACGGTGCAGAACCTGCCCTACACAAGGTCATCAAATGTTCCACATGTGTGTTACCCCTCTATGAACTGTAAAATGTTCTTATAATAAAGTCTAGGAGCAATAACACCTTAGCTGTCAAATGTCACACGAAAAGACACACAACCTCAGGATGAGTGTTTAAACGTGTACCTAAAACAGTCATTAGTTGCTCCACCCACAAGATCCAAACTGTTTTCTTGTTATTGCAGCAAAATTCCACATTTATCTCCATGGTTTAGAAATAAATTGATTATGTTCTAGTACTTTTGGCTATGATGATTACAAGCAAACATTCATTTATTTTACAATGCATGGCAGTGGAAAACATTTTGCTAGAAAGAACTGGTGCTAGTACATAAATCAGAATACTTACTGAATTTTCTGTAATTTACAGTGTGGGTCTTTCATCAGAACCGAGAGCTTCTCCACTCCTGAGTCTCCTGGTTCCTTCCTGCTCAGATCCAGCTCTTTTAGGAGTAAAGAGTTTTTACCTACAACTGAATTTAGCCAATTACAGGCCTCCTGTGCTGCAGAGCTTTTAAACAACCTGCAAAAACATACAAAAAAATAATAATAATAATAATAATAATAATAATAATAATAATAATAATAATAACTAAATAATAATTTGCACAAGTCAATTAATTGTAGCCAAATGCAGTAAATTATCATTAATCCAAATTGTTCAAAGGAACATTTAAAAGCTCACCTCAGTGTCTTCAGTGTACATTTTGGATCATTCATGAAATCCATGAGCTGCTTCACTCCTGATGCTCCAGGGTCATTCCCACTGAGATCCAGCTCTATCAGGTGGGATGTGGGATTTGATTTCAGAGCTTCAGCCAGAGCAGTGTATCCTTCCTCTGTTATGCTGCAGTCTGAAAGCCTGAACAACAATGTCATAAATAACAAAGGATTAATGAACATCTGATCACCACTCCAGTGGGCACCTAAGGAAGCAATATAGAACTGCAATTTGGGACATTTTTAAACATGACATTTCTAATGATAATCTATAGAAGTCAAATAAATAAAAATGAAATAAAATAATTTGTTTTGTTTATAAAGCTATTTTATTTTTGAGATCAAAACTTGTATATGCTTTATATATAGATCAGGGCAAACCATTTATCATGAAGCAGATTAATGAAACACTCTATAATGAGAAAGGCTAAAGACTCAACATGATGTCTATGAGAACAAGTCAAATGAAAACCTTAATTACAGATTACACAAACATCCCCAGAGCGTACCATGTGGAGCCCCCACCACCCCTACCCCCCAGTTAGAAGTGGCATCCAGTAATGGTGATCCTCCAGCACCAATCTCTGAACTGTTGGAAAGTTATTTCCAGTGAATCCAAGCACTCCTGCAAACAAGTCTCCATCTCAAATGGTAAAAGAGGAGGTTGAGTGTTACAAGCAAGTGTCAACTCTTCCAGTGGAGTCAAATCCACTTGCATGGTGGAAGGACAACGAGAGCCAATTTCCCCATGTAGCCAAGTTGGCTAAATGCTACCTTGGAGTCCCAGCAACATCTGTCCCCAGTGAGAGGGTGTTCTCTACAGCAGGGGACATTGTTAGAGCACAGAGGACAAGTCTCTCACCTGAGAATGTGGACATGATGGTGTTTAACTGATTAACTGATAAAGCGAACTGCAGCCGGGGCGGTCTCGGAAGCAAAAACTCGGGTCTGGGAGGAGTTAGGTGAGGCCATGGAGAAGGACTATCGGATGGCCTCGGGGAAATTCTGGCAGACCGTTCGGCGCCTCAGAAGGGGTAAGCAGCTCTCTGCCAACACTGTTTACAGTGGAGGTGGAGAGTTGCTGGCCTCGACTGGGGATATTGTCAGACGGTGGAAGGAATATTTTGAGGATCTCCTCAATCCCACTGGCACGCCTTCCGTAGAGGAACAAGAGGCTGAGGACTCAGAGGTAGATTCATTCATCACCCAAGCTGAGGTCACTGAGGTAGTTCAGCAGCTCCTTAGTGGCAAGGCACCGGGGGTGGATGAGATTCTCCCTGAGTACCTTAAGTCTCTGGATGTTGTGGGGCTGTCTTGGCTGACACGTCTCTGCAACATAGCGTGGCGGTCACGGACAGTGCCTGTGGACTGGGCGACCGGGGTGGTGGTCCCTCTTTTTAAGAAGGGGGACTGGAGGGTGTGTTCCAACTATAGGGGGATAACACTCCTCAGCCTCCCAGGAAAAGTCTATTCCAGAGTACTGGAGAGGAGAGTCCGACTGTTAGTCGAACCTCGGATAAATGAGGAGCAATGCGGTTTTCGTCCTAGTTCTAGTAAACTGGACCAGCTCTATACCCTCCACAGGGTGCTCGAGGGTTCGTGGGAGTTTGCCCAACCAGTCCACATGTGTTTTGTGGACTTGGAGAATGCAAGGGTTCTGTTAATTGTTTTTATGGACAGAATTTCTAGGCGCAGCCAGGGGCTGGAGGGAGTCCGGTTTGGGGACAACAGGATTTCATCGCTGATTTTTGCAGATGATGTTGTCTTGTTGGCTCCTTCAAGCCTGGACTTACAGCATGCACTGGGGCGTTTTGCAGCTGAGTGTGAAGAGGCTGGGATGAGGGTCAGCACCTCCAAATCTGAGGCCATGGTTCTCGACCTGAAAAACGTGGCTTGCACCCTCCAGGTTGGAGGGGAGCTCCTTCCTCAAGTGGAGGAGTTTAAGTATCTCGGGGTCTTGTTTACGAGTGAGGGAAGGATGGATCGTGAGATTGACAGACGGATCGGTGCAGCGCAGCAGTAATGCAGTCTATGTACCAGTCTGTTGTGGTGAAGAAGGAGCTGAGCCGGAAGGCGAAGCTCTTGA
>JAUCMX010000004.1:1516980-1547225 GCA_033459395.1 Hemibagrus guttatus
AGATGCGCTAGCAATCATGATGTTACACACAACACAACATTGCCATGTTCTCACCTGCTCTCTTATGAAAAAAAAACTTGTGAGAAGTGGAACATTGCTGAGCCTGAGGAAGTGAGTGAAGGTGAGATCAGAGTGTATAGGATAGACAACTATAAATTGTTTAAGCATCCAACAGACTTGTTACAAAAAGGACATTTTGCTTGGATTGGAAAAAATATAAATAAGCCATCTTTATAAATGCCAAGTACACAGCATATATGCTTTCTCACGGTCATTTACATGTAAGCAATAATAATCTCATTCACAATCATAAAGACTAAAATAATAGCACTATTTCCATTACCACTATCACTTCCACTAGTTAGCACTAAGCACATGAAACCAATGGTAGTGTTGCTTACTATGTGATTTGTGGCTCAGGATAATATCAGTCATGTGCTAATCATGCTTGTAGAGGTACCTAATGCAGAGGAAGAAGAGGTAGTCGAGGCAGGAGGTGGAAGTAGGGCCTACAATATATAATATATAATATATATATTATTCTGTTATATGTGACTCAACACCAGACATATCACATACACAACAAAACCTGCTTTTGATTAGGAATGTTTATCAAGATAAAGAGAACTGCAACTGGGAAATAATGGAGAGATTTATTCAGTAAGTAAACAGACAGGAACATTTCTGAAATTATTGAGGCAGTACTGGAAGAAAATGGTATACCACTGAGAGGTCAAGGATACGATAACGGGCCAATATGTTGGGAAAAGTGAAAGGAGTACAAGCCAAAAATGTAAAAGCTAATCCACTAGCTCCATATCCCCCCCGTGCACCCCATACACTCAATCTGGTGGGTTTACATGCAGCTGCCTCCTGTACTGAGGTCTCTACATTTTTCTGCTCAGTCTCCAAGCTCTACAATCTATTCAGACCAGAGCAAAGGGCCATCCTGAAAGAAAAAACAGGATTTTCTCTTCATCGCCTATCTGATACTCACTGGAGTGCTCGCATAGCTGCTGTACATGTCGTTGTGATTCACATACACATGATCATTGAGGCTCTAGAATCCATATCAGTGATATATCAGTCAAGCCCAAACCCGCTGCCTACACCTGGTATAGCACAAGTCATACACAAATAATTCTGTGCTGCATTAACAAAATGCAAATCATTCTTTTATACTATGCATAGTATTTATATTTTTAATACCGTTCTTTTTCATTTTACATCAGTGATTTACATCAGTTACTGTATCAGTGAGTGAGATGTGTACTTTCATTATTTAAAAACGTGGTATTAATGTAACTTATTATTTGCATAGAAATATAGACTGACCAGACATGTCCACCTTAGAGACAAACCATGTGGAATGGTCTGAAACTGTGTGACTTGCTCGTTCAGTGAGGATGATATTTTTGGTGTTTCATCACAGACAACACAAATGTCATCCTCACTGTACAAGCAGATGTTCCTAACTTTTCCGTGTGAAAATAGTGAGAAGTATCCAGACTGCAATAATCTTCACAGCTTCTCTCATATAGACACAGTCATTGTCAGAACACAAAACATGTTCATCATTCATGTTTAACAGTTTAATCAGCAGGTCAACCATCTAACCTTCAAAGATTAACTTTTACAAATCAACTACCGTTTGCTCCTTAAGCAGTATCTGCTTTTTCCAGAAATTCAAGCGTGGATGGTCTTAAATTTATCATGCATGCCCTCCCTGGTGTTAAAACATCTTAAAATAAGTTCATTTCCAGTGAGCCAGTCAAACAAGTTTATTTTGGTTCTTCCTCCATAGGGAGAGTGACCTGTCATTTTCAGTGTAAATAAATCAAAATTAAAAAAAGCCAAATAAAAACAGCTTTCATTATAAACTTATCAGTCTATAGTTTTCCTGAAAAGACAATGTAATTCTCTATGAAACCTCAAGAAATCAATCTTTAAAATGTGTACACTATAGTCTCCAGAGACATGCTACAACCAGATCCAGTCAGGACAGAAGATGCAGTAGAAGGCCCAAGTGCACATCTGCCTAAGAAGACAAGTAGTTAAGAGTGTCCTCTTTGAGAAACAGACAGTTCACTGCTCCTGAATTGGCTACATCATTGTATAAAACAAGAGAGAAATCAGTGTGCACAGTGTGTGTAGGAGGCTCAGATCAGCTGGCCTTGTGGGCAAACTTGCCCAGAAAAAAACTTACTAAGGTTAACAAAGCAGAAGGTAAGCTGGCCAAGATGCACAGAGTGGAGTTTAGATGACTGAATCCAAGTCTTGTTGACTGAACCCCATCTTGCTGGAGTGGGAGAAGCTGGACTGAAGAGTTCGAGCCAGCACAGCAGACCTTTGGGAAGTGCTGCTGAAGGCCTTGGAGGAAATCACAACTGCATATCTACAAAAATGGATCAGTAGAATGAGACAGATTTGTCAGGAAGTTATTGCTGCAAAGGGCCTTTTTTTTGATGAAAAAAAAAGTTTAGCATGCAAATTTGATTTGCCCATTATTCTGTGCTCAAATCTAAAAGGTTTTGTATTTTGTGAGCCATTTACAACCATTTGAGCAAAAAAGGATATAAATACATAAGTCTGTAGGTGTTTCCAAACTTTTTCCACCAGTGTATGTACATTTCCAGAAAAAAAAGAGACCACTCTCAGAGATGCTGATTATTTTTTAAATCAGTATCTCTACATGTATGACAGCCATTCCATTCCATTCCATTCCAGAGTCTGTTGAATTCTAACACAGACACACCTCAGTCTGCTTAATGAAGTACTGATGAGGTGATCACCTGAACCAAATCTCAGCTAATGAGGAAAAGTATAAAACCCCCTGCTGTTGTCACTAACCTCTTCCAGTAGGACCAACTGGATGGGAGAAACAGTACTTGTAGTACCTCAAAAGTAACTGAAGTCAAATAATAACTATTAACCATGCCAAAAGAGGAGTACAATTATGGCTTTACTGGCAGAGGAATACTGTGTGCTTGCTCCAATGAGGTTGCTCCCATCCTTAAAATTTTAAAGTCAGTGAAGTTCAGCTGGGGTGAAGTGTACGGCGAGGACGGTTTGAAACATGGTCCTAGAGGCAGGGCTAAAGTCATGCAAAGCTAGAAAAAAGCCATTTATCAAGGAGAAGTGAAGAAGTTCCAGGCTGAGCTTTGCAAAAGTGCTCTGGAGAAGCCTACAAACCACAGTGTCTTGAACCCACTGTGAAATTTGGTGGAGGATCTGTGATCTGGGGGTGCTTCAACAAGACTGGAATCAGGGGACATTCGTCTTTGTGAAGGACATGTGAATCAAACCATGTACAATGTTGTCTGGAATAAAACTTGCTTCCTTCCAAGCTGAGATGCTCGATACTTCTGCACCAGGAGCATCATAAAGTCACTTAACAGCAATGTGAAAGATTGGTGGAGAGAATACCAATACACATGAAAGCTGTGATTGAAAATCAGGGTTATTCCATCAAATATTGATTTTTGAACTTTGCCAAAGTTTATACAAGTTTAAAAGTTTTAAAAGCTTGTTTTCTTTGCATGGTTTGAGGTCTGAAAACACTGCATTTTTTCATTTCTTTTAACCAGTTGTCTTTTTCTGTAAATAAATGCTCTAAATGACAATGTTTAATTGGAATTTGTGAGAAATGTCAGTAGTTTAATGTCAGCTGTGTATATACTGCCCCATGCTCTTGGGCTTCACTTGTTCCATCAGAAATGTTCACATGTTGCATATGTCCCGTCAGCCACAGTGCCACTGACTGGACAAAGTATTATCATCAGGTATTAATCTGTTACATACAGAAGGGGGTGGAGACACAGGTATAGTTAAGATGGGGTTTATTGAACAACCAGAGATGGCGGGCAGAGTGCAGATGAGTGAAAGCTGGTTAAGCTCGTGACTGAAGATGATACTGGATCTGATACTAGTCTTTATCCTTCCCAGGGATCATGGATGCAGGCAGATGTGACTGAATGCTCTGGAGTGTCTTTATGCTGCTGTGATGACTGGTGCTGATGAGTGTCAGGTGTGGCTTGTTAATATTCAGGAGAGGGAGTGCGTTGTGTTTGGGTGAGTGTAGAGCCTGGCGTGTCTGTGACATAATCAAACCTTGTAACATGGTCTTAACATTTCCAGATAAAGTCAGATTAAGTTATTCTCGTCATTGAACTTGCATGCTGAACTTGCTGACACTGTGAAATAAAACAAAATAAGGAATGAAGCCAAGCAACTTAATGCTAACTGCATATTATAAAGTAAATATTTTATATTAAAATGAATATTTGAAAAGTGTTTCAATGTTGTCAAGGAACGCTTTTATGTGGAAGTTGTGTCTGCTAATTTAATTGGGAAGTGCAGGTGCACGGGGAGTGCAGGTGTGTGGGTAGTGCAGGTATTTTGGGTCGTGCATGTGCATGGGTAGTGTATGTGTGCATGAGAAGTGTAGGTGTGCTGGGAAGGACAAGTATGTGGGGTAGTGCAGGTGTTTTGGGTAGTACATGTGCATGGGGAGTGCATGGGGAGTGCAGGTGTGTGAGTAGTGCATGTGTTTTGGGGAGTGCAGGTGTGCTGGGAAGTGCAGGTGTGTGGGTAGTACATGTGCATGGGGAGTGCAGGTGTTTTGGGTAATGCATGGGGAGTGTAAGTGTGCTGGGAAGTGCAGGTGTGTGGGTAGTACAGGTGTTTTGGGGAGTGCAGGTGTGCTGGGAAGTGCAGGTGTGTGAGTAGTACAGGTGTTTAGGGGAGTGCAGGTGTGCTGGGAAGTGCAGGTGTGTGGGTAGTACAGGTGTTTTGGGGAGTGCAAGTGCATTTGGAGTGCAGGTGTGCATGTAAAGTGCAGGTGTAAGTAGTTTCAAGTGTTTTAGGTAGTACTCTATGCGCATAGAGTGTGTAGGTTTCCTGGGGAGTACATGTGCACTGGAAGTACAATTTCATCATTCTTTTGGATTGCTTGGCTTCCTGTAGTTGTGTCTTGCTACACACACAGAATTAAATCAAACAGCAAAAATGTGAGATCTCCACCACATTCCCTCTTTCTCAACTGGATGGGTTTTTTTTTGGGGAAATTTAATAAAATAACACATAACATTTAGGTTAGTGCTACTCATACCAATACAGTTATTTACGTTAATAGTAAACTAATTAGTCAAATATATTACTATTTTATTATTTATTACTTCTCATCTCAATGTTTCCACACAGACACTCAGTGTTATATCTAATATGTTTCAATATAACAGATGTATTCTTGTGTCAATTTTATCATTTATTGTATTGCTCATCTTCTTCTTTCAGCTTTTCCCATCAGGGGTCACCACAGCGAATCATCTCTCTCCACCTATCCCTATCTTCGGCATCCTCAACACTTGCACCCATTAGCTTCATATCCTCATTTATTACATCCATGATTTATTGTATTGCTCATGATATAATTATATGTATTAGTATAGATGATTCTGTTTGACCTGAATATGACCTGATGAATAAGTGCTTTGACAACCTGTCTTATGTCCGAGGTGATAACCATGAGAAGTGACAGAAACCAAAGGTGTAAGTGACAAACATCACAATAGCAGCCAAAGATCTTTAATATAAAACAGTTTAAACTTTTTTTTTTGGGCAAACATCTGAAACAAGGTGGTGTACATCAGCTCTGTACTCTGAGATGAAACCTTCTGTTTTTAAAAAAGAACAACTTAGACAAGAGTTTTTGATTAAACTTTATTTCTCTGCTCACCAAAAATAATATAGTGTAATTTTCATAAGATATCCTTACTGTAATACTCTGTCTATACTGCACATACTGTATACGGTCCTGCCAACAAAACTGGTTGAATTAAGTCTTTTGTGTGTGTGTGTGTGTGTGTGTGTGTGTGTGTGTGTGTGTGTGTGTGTGTGTGGGGAGAGAGAGAGAGAGAGAGAGAGAGAGAGAGAGTCCTCCATGTTGTAGATGAAGCTCCGCCTTCTCTCCTCTGCAGATCAGTTAGAAGTGAAAGTGAAGGTCAGCAGGTTGTTTTTGTGAGGAGAAAAAACATGAATGTCTTTGTGGAATAAAATCACAGTGAGTACATGAATATAAAGCTGTAATATGTGACTGTTAGGATTATTTATTAAAAGTAGAAGATTTGTGTGTTACACAGTTTATTGTTGTCTTTATCGGATATCGCGGTGTAACGCAGCATCTTATCCTGAGGGAAGTGAACAGACCTGAGCGCCATGCGGTGTTTATAACACACGTTTATAGGAGTTTGTTAGAGATAATAATATTAATATTCATTATAATAATTCCTGACATATTTCCGATATCTCTTCTTCTTTCCCTCGAACAAACACAATACACATCAAACAGAAAAACAGCGATTCCAGGTTATATAACACACACACACACACACACACACACACACACACACACACGGCGCCATTTTAGAATTGAAATGCTGACATGTCGGAGAGACCTCTGTTAGTTTCAGATCGGAACATCGTAGTGTAAAATATATCAAAGCTATTGTGGAAGATTCTGTCCCATACACTCGTCGTTAATCATATTCAGGATTAAGATGAACAAAATACCTTTTTAATAATAGTATTTTATTCGGCTTAGTAGTCAATTATTTGTAAAAGTTTTAACCCTTTTTTTTAAATGTATAGAATTATGAAAATGTTTAGCCTGTATAATTAAACACTGTGAATTATTGTGTGTTTTGTTTTGTTGTTTATTTATCTAAAATGTTGTATGTAAATGTAGTTACTTTGGTTGTGTAGCAGCTCGGGGACACACACTCAATTTCCGCTTTGCTCGTTGTTTTTTTTATCAGATATTTCAGGACACTTGAGATTAGATTAATTGTGCTTTCAGGTAGAGCGACTGGCATAACCGCAGTCTGTTACAGAACTGTGCTTTCATTTCCTCAAGAAGTTTTCTACAGTCATATATCATTTACTAAAAAAACTGGAATTTAAAGTATTAAAAAAGGCGGATGAAGTGGTTTCATATTAGCATCATTAGCTTTTCAGCAGTGTGTGATAGAAAAACATGTGGAACTTAGGATTTCTGATAACTAACACAATTAACTCCAACTTAGTTTTCCTCTGGAGT
Organism: Hemibagrus guttatus; assembly: GCA_033459395.1. Classification (NCBI taxonomy): domain Eukaryota; kingdom Metazoa; phylum Chordata; class Actinopteri; order Siluriformes; family Bagridae; genus Hemibagrus; species Hemibagrus guttatus. Next base: position 1,524,077 of record JAUCMX010000004.1, read on the forward strand.
TACAGTTGGCTCAAGGTTTGATATAATACTCTGGTATCAGTATAAATTCATTCAGATACATGACTCTGATGATTAATTCCAGTCCTGTATTGTAGAAAGCGTTTTCTTCAACACAGAGCTGAAGTAGTTAAGCAGAGTCATGTGTTTGTGTTGCCATAGACATACAGGTGTATTGTTTAAAGTTGGAATGAAATGGCTCAGGGTTTTTAATAGGTTAGTTATTTTCTTCAGTGTGATGTTAAAGTACAGGACATTTATTGTGAAATGTCACATGCAGCATTGAACCACTTGTGGACCTGCTCTATCCACCTGCAAAACAGATATATTACCTTTACACATTTGTTAATGCTGTCAGTAATAAACATTATTGTTTGATTAAAACTACATGGAGGTTTTGTGCTATTCTTTATAAAGCCTACATTTCTACCTGTTTTCTTACAAGCCTTGTTACAACTGAATATTACAAAATGAGTTTCAGACACTGATTCCCAACAGATTCTTATTATAATAAAATATTTCAAGCTACTGTGAAGTTTGCTTTCATCTGTTTACGTACATTTAATTTACTTAAACTCCCATGTAATTTAATCTCATATCCCACTGACCAGAGCCTTTTGGAGAGAGAATGGACTTGTCAGTATTTCAGTGATAATTTACAGAATCTTAAAGAAATTCTTTGTCATAATTAACTTTAAATATTAATTTCTGTAGCAGAAATGTCAGTTCACATTCTTCTCTTCTTTACTTACCAGGATCAAGTTATGTTTATATTATATAAACATTTAACTTTATGTTATAATGTCTCGGGAGCGTGAGAAACCCCAAACCTCTGAAATGAGTCTACAAGAGGAGCAGCACAAGAGGTAAGAATGCAATATTTAAAAAAATATAAAATAATTCTGCGTCTAGTACAAACTCCATTTCCAGAAAATTTGGAACAATTGCTAAAAATGTTATAAAAGCTAAAATGTGTCATTTGTTCATTCAGTTTCCCTTTGGCCTGTTAAAGACAAGCTTAATTGTGAAATATAAACACATTTAGAAATTGATGCCTGCAAACACATTCAAAAAAAAAATTGGGACAGAGGAAAAATAAGACTGAAAATGTTAAACTAACTGTTCTGAAACTCCACTTTTGACTTTTTTTTTTTTTTTTTTCAACCATCATAATCATTTTTATGATTGTGAATGTGATAATAAAATTTTCATGCTATCTCTAAGGAGTTTTTGTAATGAGTAATGTAATGTAACATAATGAGTAAAGTCCCAAGGAAAGAACAGTGGTGAACCGTAGACAGGGTCACGGGCGGCCGAGGCTCACTGATGCATGTGAGGAGAGAAGGCTGGCCCGTGTGGTCCGATCCAACAGACAAGCTACTGTTGCTCAAACTGCTGAAGAAGTTAATGCTGGTTCTGATAGAAAGGTGTCAGAATACACAGTGCATGACAGGTCAGGGCTGTTTTGGCAGCAAAAGGGGGACCAACACAATATTAGGCAGGTGGTCATAATGTTATGCCTGGTCAGTGTATGCAGATGGCCCATGCCATGGGCACTGATTCACCCCCACACCATCACAGATACTGGCATATCCATTAATCTCCTGGATAGCTGTACATTACTGTTGTTTTTCTAAAACATTTTCTGATGCAGTTTTGCCCTTCACTAACCTTTTGAATTCATGAAGCTATTGTTAGCCAGCTCCCCAGTGCTTGCCACACCTGACTAATAAGCATTTCAAATAAGTGGTAGAAGTCAGTGGAACAGGGCAGGAGCTGTTATCCTTCAGAGGGTGGTCAAAAAAAAATCTTATATATTTTCTCTTTAAAAAAAAAGATTGTCAATCACCAATTTAATTAAAAAAAAAAAAAAGAGTTTGCTCTTTAATAAACAAAGGCACTTGTGTTAATTTTAGCTCTCGTTAGCTATATGAGTGGGGGCAGACCTGCGTCTTTGATTGGCCTGGTGCTGGTACTGCTGAGAGACCTTAAGGAGCTTAAGTCTGGCCCTTTTCCATGTCTGGCGGCAGCGCTTGACGAACTGTTGGGCGGAGGGAACTGCAGTTTCCACTTCTTGCTCAGGGAACAGTGAGGGAACATAACCAAACTGGCATTCAAAAGGGGGACATAACTTTGGCCGAGCACCGTAGGGTGTTGTGGGTGTCAAACTATCGAAAACCATGGCCGCTGATTAATACTGCAGTCTCTTTAGCTGTGGGTAACTTAGAGAATCTAGAGAGTCTAGAGACTCTGTGGCATCGAGAATAGGGTCCAAGGTACTCTGGATCAAGCAAGGGGTTAAGTCTAGGGGCTCTGTGGGCTCGAGAACATGGTCTAGGGTACTCTGGATTAGACCAGTGGTTAAGACTAGGGATGCTGTGGGCTCAAGAATAGGGTCTGGGGAATCTGGGGACTTGAGAATAGGGTCAGGGTACTCTGGCTCAAGCAGGTGATTAGGTCTGGGAATTTTGTGGACTTGAGAATAGGGTCTGGGGACTCGAGAATAGGGTCAAGGGTACTCTGGATCAAGCAGGTGGCTAGGTCTGGGGATTCTGTGGGCTTGAGAATAGGGTCTGGGGAATCTGGGGACTCGAGAATAGGGTTTGGAGTACTTGGGATCAAGCAGGTGGTAGGGTCTAGGGACTCTGTAGGCTCGAGAATAAGGTCAGGGGATTCTGTGGGCTCAAGAATAGGGGTCTGGGGTGCTCTGGACAGGGGAAAGGTCCATGAAGTTCCCGGCTGCACCTGAATCTACCAAGGTCTTGAGTTCATGCTTTTGAGTACCCCAAGGGAGTATGGCAGGGAGGTCAAAGACCCGCTTGAATTCTTCAAATTCAGGCATGGTTCAACACAAGGGGCTGGCACTTGAGGACTTGGAAGAGGTTCAGGGACAACAGCAGAGGAGTCAGCTTGGGTAGAAGGCAGCCGATCAAAGATCTGATGGATAGAAGTCATGAGATCACTCAGTACCTGTGAGTGTTTAGCCATTACGGTTGCCTGCTGAGCAAGAGCTGCCTCAAGGCGTTGAACTGTGGATTCATGCTGAGCCACTGTGGTAAGAAGTTCTTGAGGATTAGGCATCTCTGGGTTCATTATGTTGTCTTGGTTATTCTGTCAGGATCAGGTCTTGAACTCGGGTCTCTGGTGTGAAAGTCTTATTAGCGGCCACTGAGCCCCAGACAGGAGATGAACCAATAGTCAGACGCTTTCTAAAGTTGCTTCCAAAGAGTTTATTGAGAAAAAGAGACAGGGTCAAATAATCCCTTTCTTTAATGCAGTCACAAAAACAGAAGAGTATCCAGTCAAAAAGGAAGTGAGAAATCCAAAAGGAGAATCAAAGATCTGCAAACAAAAACTCAGGAAAAATCTTCCAAAAACAAACTCAGGAACATACTCCAAAGGACATGGGAGAACACTTTAGAACAAGCGCACCACTTACAGCAGCAACTGGCTAGGGAGTCACAATAACCAAGCAAAGATACAGAGAAAGAGCACAGCTTAAATACACAGCACAGAACGAGACACATGTGAAAACAATAGAGCTGATTACTAAGGTGAAATTTATAGGCATGAGGATCCAATGTCGACATCTAGTGGCCAAAATAAAGCATTACAAAGCCTAAACTCTGACAGACAGGAGGTGCAACTGAAGATGTTACAATATTCATGAAAATGTAAATGATTACATCATATAGATAAAACTGCCAAAAATGTTTCTTTTTACTCTTTAGTGGATCTGAGAAAAGGCCAGACTCCCCTGTGCCCAGCTGTGTGTCTCTCAAGAGTGACAGATCAATGGGAATCCCTGTCAATTTTACAGGTGGAACATCCTCTATGGAAAGGTATTTCTCTCTTTTTAGCCTCAGATACAACTTTACTAATGGATCCCAGAGTTCCTTTTCTTTTTAGCTTCAGTATAAAGCGTTGTTGTTCAAATTTCAAAGCTAGTGTTGAGCTGGCAAAATATAGTGATGATCATTAAATGCTATTGAAGGTTATACATGTTATATTCACATGTATGCTAGCAAAAAATCTAACTAGTTACTAAAGGCATGTTAATAAAACACAAGCAGACAAATGTTAAACTAAAAGGACTGGTCAGAAATTCTGTGTGAAAACAACATCAAGAGCCAAGATTAGTAATTCTGAGTAATAAAGGCAAACACAAAGGACTGGGAAGAGGTGAAACAGAGCCCCCTGCTGGCAGTAATATAAATAACAGGGTGTGGATGTGACAGGACTTTCATTTTTTTCCCAGCTGTATCTTTGATTTCCATGCATTTTAAATTATGAGGAACTACTACTAATAAATATTAACACTAAGACATTGAAACAGAGTGTAAATACAGACAGTGAGTCTAGATATGTTTTCTTTTTCTAGAGTCTTTGGGCTAGTTTCCGGTGATTCATCTTGTTTTTGGGACACAGTTAGTTCATTCATTCATTGTCTGTCAGGGTTTAGGCTTTGTAATGCTTTATTTTGGCCACTAGATGTCGCCATTGGTCCCTCATGCCTATAATTTTCTCCTTAGTAATTAGCGCTATTGTTTTCACATGTGTCTCGTTCTGTGCGGTGTATTTAAGTTGTGCTCTCTCTCTGTATCTTTGCTTGGTTATTGTGACTCCCTAGCCAGTTGCTGCTGTAAGTGTTGCTCTTGTTCTAAAGTTTCCTCCCGTGCCTTTTGGAGTATTTTCCTGAGTTTGTTTTTGGAAGATTTTTCCTGAGTTTTTGTTTGCAGATCTTTGGTTCTCCTTTTGGACTTCTTCCTTCCTTTTTGTCTGGATCCTCTTCTGTTTTTGTGACTGCATTGAATTATTTTATCCTGTTTCTTTTCTCAATAAACTCTTTGGAAGCAACTTTAGAAGGCGTCTGACTGTTGGGTTCATCTTCTGTCTGGGGCTCAGTGGCAACTGATAAGACTTTCACACCAGAGACCCGAGTTCAAGACCCGGTCCTGACATGTCTTCCGCTTAACCGGAGCCGGGTCACGGGGGCAGCAGTCTAAGCAGGGATATCCAGACCTCCCTCTCCCCAGACACTTCCTCCAGCTCTTCCGGAGGGACCCCGAGGCGTTCCCAGGCCAGCCGAGAGACATAGTCTCACCAGCGTGTCCTGGGTCTTCCTCGAGATCTCTTCCCGGTGGGGCATGCCCGGAACACCTCTCCAGGGAGACTTCCCGGAGGCATCCGAAACAGATGCCCGAGCCACCTCAACTGCCCCCTTTCGATGTGGAGGAGCAGCGGCTCTACTCCGAGCTCCTCCCGGGTGACAGAGCTCCTTACCCTATCTCTAAGGGAGCACCCCGCCACCCTACGGAGGAAGCTCATTTCGGCCGCTTGTATCCGGGATCTTACCCTTTCGGTCATGACCAAGAGCTCATGACCATAGGTGAGAGTAGGAATGTAGATTGACTGGTAAATCGAGAGCTTCGCCTTCCGGCTCAGCTCCTTCTTCACCACAACAGACCGGTACATAGACCGCATTACTGCTGCCGCTGCACCGATCCGTCTGTCAATCTCACGACCCATCCTTCCCTCACTCGTGAACAAGACCCCGAGATACTTAAACTCCTCCACTTGAGGAAGGACCTCCCCTCCAACCTGGAGGGTGCAAGCCACCTTTTTCCGGTCGAGAACCATGGCCTCAGATTTGGAGGTGCTGACCCTCATCCCAGCTGCTTCACACTCAGCTGCAAAACGCCCCAATGCATGCTGTAAGTCCAGGCCTGAAGGAGCCAACAGGACAACATCATCTGCAAAAATCAGCGATGAAATCCTGTGGTCCCCAAACCGGACTCCCTCCAGCCCCTGGCTGCGCCTAGAAATTCTGTCCATAAAAACAATGAACAGAACCGGTGAAAAAGGACAGCCCTGTCGGAGTCCAACATGCACTGGGAACAGATCTGACTTACAGCTGGCAATGCGAACCAAGCTCCTGCTCCGGTTATATAGAGACTGAACAGCCCTTAACAGAGGGCCACGGACCCTGTACTCCCAGAGCACCTCCCACAGAATGCCACGAGGGACATGGTCAAAAGCTTTCTCCAAGTCCACAAAACACATGTGGACTGGTTGGGCAAACTCCCACGAACCCTCGAGCACCCTGTGGAGGGTATAGAGCTGATCCAGTGTTCCACGACTAGGACGAAAACCGTATTGCTCCTCCTGTATCCGAGGTTCGACTAACAGTCGGACTCTCCTCTCCAGTACTCTGGAGTAGACTATCCCTGGGAGGCTGAGGAGTGTGATCCCCCTATAGTTGGAACACACCCTCCGGTCCCCCTTCTTAAAAAGAGGGATCACCACCCCGGTCGCCCAGTCCAGAGGCACTGTCCCTGACTGCCATGCTATGTAGCAGAGACGTGTCAGCCAAGACAGCCCCACAACATCCAGAGACTTAAGGTACTCAGGGCAAATCTCATCCACCCCTGGTGCCTTGCCACCAAGGAGCTGCTGAACTACCTCAGTGACCTCAGCTTGGGTGATGAATGAATCTACCTCTGAGTCCTCGGCCTCTGGTTCCTCTATGGAAGGCGTGTCAGTGGGGTTGAGGAGATCCTCGAAGTATTCCTTCCACCGTCCGACAATATCCCCAGTCGAGGCCAGCAACTCACCACCTCCACTGTAAACAGTGTTGGCAGAGAGCTGCTTACCCCTTCTGAGGCGCCGAACGGTCTGCCAGAATTTCCCTGAGGCCGTTCGATAGTCCTTCTCCATGGCCTCACCGAACTCCTTCCAAACCCGAGTTTTTGCTTCCGAGACCACCACGGCTGTAGTTTGCTTGGCCTGCCGGTATGCCTCAGCTGCCTCCGGAGTCCCCCGAGCCAACCAGGCTCGATAGGACTCCTTCTTCAGCTTGACGGCATCCCTTACTTCCAGTGTCCACCACTGTGTTCGGGGATTGCCGCCGCGACCAGCACCAGAGACCTTACGGCCACAGCTCCAGATGGCTGCGTCAACAATGGAGGAGGAGAACATGGTCCACTCAGACTCAATGTCCCCAACCTCCCTTAGGATCTGGTTGAAACTCTCCCGAAGGTGGGAGTTGAAGACCCCCCTAACAGAGGGATCAGCAAGACGTTCCCAACAGACCCTCACAATACGATTGGGCCTGCCAAGTCTGTCCGGCATCCTCCTCCGTAAGCGGAGCCAACTCACCACCAGGTGGTGATCGGTTGACAGCTCCGCCACTCTCTTCACCCGAGTGTCCAAGACATGCAGCCGAAGGGCAGATGACACGACCACAAGGTCGATCAGTGATCTCCGGCCTAGGGTGTCCTGGTACCACGTGTACTGATGGGCACCCTTATGCTTGAACATGGTGTTCGTTATGGACAGGCTGTGACTAGCACAGAAGTCCAGCAACAGGACACCACTCGAGTTCATATCAGGGGGGCCGTTCCTCCCAATCACGCCCCTCCAGGTATCACTATCATTGCCCACATGGGCGTTGAAGTCCCCCAGCAAAACTATGGAGTCCCCAGTCGGAGCACCTTCCAGCACCCCTCGCAGTGTCTCCAAGAAGGTTGGGTACTCCACACTGCCGTTCGGCCCATAAGCCGAAACAACAGTGAGACACCTATCCCCGGCCCGAAGGCGCAAAGAAACAACCCTCTCGTTTACCGGGGAAAACTCCAGCACATGGCGGCTGAGCTGTGGGGCTATAAGCAAGCCCACCCCAGCCCGACGCCTCTCACCATGGGGCACTCCAGAGAAGAAGAGTGTCCAACCTCTCTCAAGGAGTTGGGTTCCAGAGCCCAGGCTGTGCGTGGAGGCAAGCCCAACTATCTCTAGCCGGTACCGCTCCACCTCCCTCACCAGCTCAGGCTCCTTCACCCCCAGTGAGGTGACATTCCATGTCCCAAAAGCCAGATTCTTTGTCCAGGGTTTGGGCCGTCGGGGCCCCCGCCCATGACTGCTACCCAAAACACATTGCACCGGACCCTTATGCTCCGTCCTGCGGGTGGTGGGCCTATGGGAAGGTGGGCCTATGTCTTTTCTTCAAGCTGTGCCCTGCCGAGTCCCGCAGGCAAAGACTCGGCCACCAGGCGCTCGCCTGCGTGCCCCAACCCCAGGCCTGTCTCCAGGGTGGGGCACCGGTGATGCCAGTCCGGGCGACGTAACGGTCCTTGATCTAATTTCCATAAGGGTCTTGAACCGCTCTTAGTCTGACCCGTCACCTAGAACCCGTTTGCCTTGGGAGACCCTACCAGGAGCACTAGGCCCCTGACAGCATGGCTCCTAGATTCATTCGGGTACTCAAACCCCTCCACCACAATAAGGTGGCGGTTCAAGGAGGGGAGACACAGTTAGACACAGTTAGGATGTATTGAAATATGTGTGTTTATTTTGTTTCTCTGTGTTGGTGTAAAGTTAGTATCATACAAACATTTTGCTGTGCATTTATCGGTTACATAATCATGACATCTTTTAGATAATGATTTTGAATTAAGGGCACAATGTATATAAAATGTGTATTTGTGATTTCAGTGCATTTCTTTGGAGTTAATGACTTACCCACACATACATATAAAAAAAATTCTAAAATAATATAAAATACATATAAAAAGCTAAGTGTAAAATGAAGGCAGCTCAATGAGCAATGTTGTATTTAATAAAATGGAATTAAATGTGGTCTAGACATGTCACGTCATGCTTTTATGAATGATACAGCCATTTTCAGTGGAATACTGAGGGCAGTCTTCATATGAGTCATGGCCTCTCCACATTTGCACCAAATGCCTCATGATCTTCTTCTTCTTCTTCTTTCGACTTTTCCCTTCAGGGGTTGCCACAGCGAATCATCTCTCTCCACCTATCCCTATCTTCTGCATCCTCAACACTTGCACCCACTAGCTTCATATCCTCATTAAGTCCATCCATATACCTCCTCTTTGGCCTTCCTCTTTGTCTCCTACCTGGCAGCTCCATGTCCAACATTCTCCTACCAATATACTCACTCTCCCTCCTCTGAACATGTCCAAACCATCTTAATCTGGCCTCCCTAACTTTGTCCCCCAAACGTCCAACATGAGCTGTCCCTCTGATGTACTCATTCCTAATCCTGTCCAATCTTGTCACTCCCAAAGAGAACCTCAACATCTTCAGCTCTGCTACCTCTAGCTCTGACTCCTGTCTCTTCCTCAATGACACTGTCTCTAAACCATACAGCATGGCCGGTCTCACCACTGTCCTGTACACCTTCCCCTTGATTCTCACTGATATTTTCTGATCACACAGAACTCCCGACACCTTTCTCCACCCATTCCAACCTGCCTGCACTCGCTTATTTACCTCTTTCCCACACTCTCCATTACTCTGGACTGTTGACCCCAAGTACTTAAATACCTGTACCTTCTTCACCTCTTCACCCTGTACCTTACTGTTCCACTTCCCTCCCTTTCATTCACACACATGTACTCAGTCTTACTACGACTGACTTTCATTCCTCTTCTCTCCAGCGCAAACCTCCACCTCTCCAGGTTTTCCTCCATCTGCTCCCTGCTCTCACTACAGATCACAATGTCATCTGCAAACATCATTGTCCAAGGAGACTCCTGTCTGACCTCCTCTGACAACTGGTCCATCACTATAGCAAACATGAAGGGGCTCAGAGCCGATCCCTGATGCAGTCCCACCTCCACTTTGAACTCCTCTGTCTGACCTACAGCACACCTCACCACTGTCCTGCTCTTTTCATACATGTCCTGCACCACTCTGACATACTTCTCCGCTACTCCTGACTTCCTCATACAGTACCACAGCTCTTCTCTTGGCACCCTGTCATACGCTTTCTCCAAGTCTACAAACACACAGTGCAACTCCCTCTGACCATCCCTATACTTCTCCATCAAAATCCTCAGAGCAAAAATTGAATCTGTTAAATGCCTCATGATCATGTTATTATATACAGTTGTCTGGAAATTAATGTCATGGGGTGCTTTGGCACTTGTATGCAGGTTTAGACTCTTGTTAGCATAGAAATAAGAAGACGTATATGTCTTCACTTAAGGAGACCAGAGGCTGCTAATAAGCACTTTGTCATCTACACATCTACTGGGTCTTTCAGTGTGTAGTTTGCTGGTTTAATAGTTAAGACTCTGATCACTGTTTAGATGTCTGAAAATTTTTATTCTGTAACTGCCAAGCCTCTGTTGGTCCCTTACACTTTTTAATCCTTAGGTCAGGGGTGCAGCATAATAGCTGACCCTCCATTCTTACCCCAACTACTTTCAATCTAGATTACACAAAGAAAATTTTATTGTACAAGATAAAATGTAGGTTATGCGCTTCATGTGCATAAAAATGTAAATGATTACATCATATAGATAAAACTGCCAAAATGTTTCTCTTTACTCTTTAGTGGATCTGAGAAAAGGCCAGACTCCCCTGTGTCCAGCTGTGTGTCTCTCAAGAGTGACAGATCAATGGGAATCCCTGTCAACTTTACAGGTGGAACATCCTCTATGGAAAGGTATTTCTCTCTTTTTAGCGCAACTTTACTTTACTTGACTTTCTGTGAATGTTTGAAGTAGCAATGAACATGCTACTCTCAGTGCAGCTCAGTTTTACTGCACAGTTCTGTTATTAAACTAAGTGAAAATGTAAAAAATGCATAATAAAAAGTTGCTATGAAGTTGCTGAAATTTGCTGTCCCCCATCTGGCCTTTTCCTTTCAACTGGCATTTTACAGATAAAATGGTATGCATGATGATGTCATTCTTAAAGAAACTAAAAATTTTGGTGTATATCAGAAGATATTTGCCGTTGGAGCTGTTTCCATGCATTATTTTGTGTGTATTGCAAATTGTGTGCCTTTTGTGTTGCACATGTTCTCAAATATTTGTAAAATTGAGAAAATTATTTGATTTTGGCCAGCTAACTTTCATTTTAATTTTACAAATAATTGCAAGTGTCTGAAATATCAAAAGAGGTCTGGATCTGGGAGAGACCACTCAGTAGGGTGTTCTGGGAGGTAGTGGGAGAGAAACATCTCACAGAAAGTCTCTGACTACAGCATTTTAAAATGCCACAGCCCATGCTTTAGAATGGTGTGCCGATTAATTTGTCCTGATGTTGCAGTAATCGCACCACCAGTTCTTATCCGAAAGCCTATTTCTGTCATGTTCAAGCTAGCAAACTGTTCTGAGTACAGAGTTGTTGGGGAAACTTTTGGGGTTAGTAAAAACGACCTATATCGATAAAACTTTCCAAATAATTTTTTTCAGCAGGAGGACAGGAAGTGCAATCTTTAGTGGATCTGAGAAAAGGCCAGACTCCCCTGTGTCCAGCTGTGTGTCTCTCAAGAGTGACAGATCAATGGGAATTCCTGTCAACTTTACAGGTGGAACATCCTCTATGGAAAGGTATTTCTCTCTTTTTAGCCTCAGATACAACTTTACTAATGGATCCCAGAGTTCATGTTCTTTTTAGCTTCAGTATAAAGTGTTGTTCTTCAAATATCAAAGCTAGCGTTGAGCTAGCAAAATATAGCGATGATGATTAAATGCTATTGAAGGTTATACATGTTATACAAACAACATCAAGAACCAAGATTAGTAATTCTGAGTAATAAAGGCAAACACAAAGGACTGGGAAGAGGTGAAACAGAGCCCCCTGGTGGCAGTAATATAAATAACAGGGTGTGGATGTGACAGGACTTTCATTTTTTTTTCTAGCTGTATCTTTGATTTCCATGCATTTTAAATTATGAGGAACTACTACTAATAAATATTAACACTAATACATTGAAACAGAGTGTAAATACAGACAGTGAGTCTAGATATGTTTTCTTTTTCTAGAGTCTTTGGGCTAGTTTCCGGTCATTCATCTTGTTTTTGGGACACAGTTAGGATGTATTGAAATATGTGTGTTTATTTTGTTTCTCTGTGTTGGTGTAAAGTTACTATCATACAAACATTTTGCTGTGCATTTATAAAATCAAGAAAGTTTTGTAGATAATGATTTTGAACGGAGGACATAATGATTATAAAAAGTGCATTTGTGATTTCAGTGCATTTTTGCTTAATTTTGTTAATGGTTTACCCACACATACATGAAAAACAACAACAACTGAGTGTAAGAGAAAGGCAGCTCAATGAGCAAGGTTGAATTTGATAATAAAAAATTGATGAATTTTATAAAATGGAATTAAATGTGTTCTTGACATGACACTAGGCTTTTATGAATGATGCAGCCATTTTCAGTGGAATACTGAGGGTAGTCTTCATATGCCTTCAAATGCCTCATGAACTTAATGACATGAGTTCCTCTGGCACATGTATGCTGGTTTATGCTTTTGTTTGCATAGAATTAAGGAGACATATGTCTTCACTTAGTTGCTAATAAGCATTTAGTCATCTACACATCTATTGAGTCTTTATCCTCTCTAACATTCAGTGTATAGTCTGCTGGTTCAGTGGTTAAGACTCTGATCACTGTTTAGATGTCTGAACATTTGGATTCTGTAAGTACAGCGCCTCTGTTGGTCCCTTACCCTTTTTGATCCTTAACCTTTTTGCTCCAGGTGTGCAGAGTAATGCCCCAACTAAAAAAGGATACGCATTGAAAATTGTACAGGAAAAAAAATGAATCTTTGTGCATTGAAAATGTGAATCATTACAGCATATAGATAAAACTGATGAAAGATTTTTTTTCTTTACTCTTTAGTGGAACTGAGAAAAGGCCAGACTCCCCTGTGTCCAGCTGTGAGTCTCTCAAGAGTGACAGATCAATGCCAATCCCTCCCAACATGGCATGTGAAACACCCTCTATAAAAAGGTATTTCTCATTTTCCCTGGCCTCAGATACAGCTTTCCTAATGGTTCCCAGAGTTCCCATTCTTATTAGCTTCAGTATAAAGTGTTGAATGTACTAGATAATGTGCTTTACTGTGCAAGCAGAGTGTTTCTGAGACTGTAGTGAAAACTGTAGATATTTGAAATCTGAGAGGCTATGGCTTATTGTGTCAGTAAAACATTTCCAAACAGTAATAAAATAATAAAATACATTATATACATAATAAAATAATTATTATTTATTTATTTTTATAATTTTAATGGTATTTTTATAATTATTATTATTATAAAAATTAATTATAATAAAATAAGTCTGTATGTCAGTAAAGAAAATTAACATGAAACAAACCACTTTTAGATAAAGAAAATGCCGGCTGTGAATTACATGCTAACATGCTAAAAGATTTTCTGTTCAATTTAGACGGAATTCCTCCTCAGCTAGACTGCCAAAGCATCCAACTAGAGCTGGCAAAATGAGAGAAGTACACTCTAAGGAAAGGTAGAATATTTATTTCTCATTTCATGTTGCTATTTTTTAGTCTCATTTAAGCTACTGATCATAAAATAAATGATTTGTCTGCAGAGATGACCCTGAGAAAGCTTTTTTAAGAAGTCTCAAGTTAGATAAGAAGATTTCAGACTTCCTTCACAACATCTTTACGGTAAGATTTAGATTTTCTTTAGTAATGTTTCCTCCAACGTCATCCACTGCAAATTTGTTTATTACAAAATCTTTATTACAGCTGATATTTAATAAATCATAATAATGAATGAAGGCACAATATCACTGGAACACTGATGACTGGGAGATCAGACTGGGAGATCAGACATGACTACAATAAATTACATTTCCAAAACCAGCCAAAGAAAAGAGTATATTCATTATACTATACTATATTCAGTATATTCAAAAAATATTCATGCCATCACAGAGTTTCTAAATGTAATTGAGGAGAAACAGAATGCACAGAAAATGATTTTGATTGTACTTATTTGACTACCCATAAAACAAGTTCAACTGTGCATACAGATGTGTAACACATACCAATTATTACCAATAATTTATATCAATTAATGCCAGTAATGTTCCCATGCTTACGGGTGAATCTTATATACAAATTTAGATTCTGTTCTATTCATGCTTTGATAAATAATACCTCTTGTTTAGAAAGGCTTGTCTTATCCAAATCCCTAAGTGACCATGGGATATAAAAATCTTTTCCTTATGGCTCTCTGTCTCTGTACACAATTGTCAAAATTCATTTTAAGTGTTACTCTACTTTAAATTTAAATAAAGTAGTGGGCAACTTTATGGTAATATTTGCTCAGTTCCTTTATTTACAGTGCTGCAGTAAATGATATTCAATTTCTTATTTTTCATTTCATACACGTGTGTGTGCAATTAATTTTAAACTGCAGTGTTTGTGTATTTACAGTGGTCATATACCTTAGTTTTAGGTGTAAAATTAGAGTGCACTGCGTCTGCAGTTATTCAAGCAGGAAATTAGTACATACATCATTCAGATCAGAGTCCTGAATACAGATGTGGTATTTTGGTATTAATTAATTCCACACTGCACTCGCTCAACACTGAATGAAGCCTATCAGTGTCTTTGTACACAGTGTACAACATGTACTCTTGTGTCTTTGTAAAAATCTTTCCATTTGTTGCATAGCCTAAGTAATTCATTTTATTATAGTACTGTTACTATCTTTTCCTTAATTTTACTGACTACAGTTCTGCCTAGTCTTTCTGTACTGGTGTATTGTATCTCTTTCTGGTCATGGACAAAGGGTGAAATTCTAATCATAACAAAATAATATCATGTTTATTATAAAATCATTCTGCATTTTACATTTTTCTTGTATTCCTCTGTGTGTTCTGTGAAGGATCTCGAGAATAAAATGATTGTATTTATAAAACACGAACTGGAGATGTTTAAGAAATTTCTAAGAAAAGAAAACACAGAATATTACGGAGATGTGAGGAATGATCTGCGGAGTGTTAAAGAAGCAGCTCTTGATATGGCATTGTACTTTCTGAAGTTGATGGAACACAATGACCTCGCTGATGCACTCCAAGGTAAGAGATCAATAAAAGACATGCACATGAAGTTTCCTATTTAAATACACAATATATGCCTAATTTTTAAGTAGTCAGATGAAAAGTTTCTATCACTATCCACACTTGCTCTATTTTCTAAACAATATAGTTATGTAGATGTAAATGAAATGTAGAGATGTCATGTTTAAAATGTTTCAGAGTCATTTAAAATTAACTTCCTTGTATTTTTTATGTCTTAGTGTTTATTCTGCTTTATAATAGTTTTATTTATAATTCTGTAATTAGATGCACTAATAGAAGTTCAGCAGCGTGCACTCAAATCAAACCTGTGTAAGAAGTTTCAGCATGTATGGGAAGGAATTGCAAAGCAAGGAGAGTCCAACATTCTTAACAAGATCTACACAGATCTGTACATCACTGCAGGCGGAGTTCGACAAATGAATGAACAACATGAAGTGAGACAAATTGAAAAGCAAAAAACGAGTGTGAAAGATGAAGAAACAAAAATGGAGAAAGAGGAACAAATTGAATGCAAGAACATGTTCAAACCATTACCTGAAGAAGAAAAACCCATCAGAACTGTGGTGACACAGGGGATCGCTGGCATTGGAAAATCCATCTGTGTGCAGAAGTTTGTTCTAGACTGGGCTGAAGGGAAAGAATATCAGGACATCAAGTTTATATTTCCACTGCCTTTCAGAGAACTGAACCTGAAGGAAAAGGAAAGATGCAGTTTGAGGGACATCATCTATCAATTTTTTCCAGAAACAAAAGGAATGAGATTCACAGACAGGTATAAAGTCATGTTCATCTTTGATGGCCTGGATGAGTGTCGACTTCCTCTAACATTCCATGAATACCAGAAGTGGACTGATGCAACAGAGAAAGCCTCACTGGACACTATAATGACAAACCTCATTGAAGGAAATCTGCTTCCGTCTGCTCTCATCTGGATAACCACTCGACCAGCAGCAGCTGCTAAGATCCCTGCTGAACATGTGGACCGGGTCACAGAGGTGCGCGGCTTCAATGATGTACAAAAGGTGGAATATTTCAGAAAGAAAATCAGTGATGAGAGTCTGGCAAACAGAATCATTGATCATATTAAAGGATCAAGAAGTCTCTTCATCATGTGTCATATTCCAGTCTTCTGCTGGATTTCAGCCACTGTACTTCAGGGGATTTTGGGGACAGAGGACAGTGAAGACATTCCACAGACTCTGACAGAGATGTACACATGTTTTCTGATCTTTCAGATCGTACAGGGAGACAAGAAATACAATAGAAAGAATGCCTCAGACATTCCATGGGATAAAGATGGAATTCTTTCATTGGGAAAACTTGCTTTTAGTCACCTGAAAAACAACAACCTGATTTTCTATGCAGATGATCTACACGCCTGTGGAATTGACCCCAGTGACATAGCGCTGTACTCAGGAGTGTGCACTCAGGAGACTGGCAGATTTCTGGGCACAATTTTCAGCTTTGTGCATCTCAGCATTCAGGAGTTCATTGCTGCCTTGTTTACATATGTATGTGTCCAAAATGAAAACAAGAATGTTTTCGAGCAATCAGAAGAGAGAAAAGAAACACAAGTTATTGATGTGCTAAAGGTTACAGTGGACAAGGCTTTGGAGAGTGAAAATGGACACTTGGACCTTTTCCTCCGCTTCCTTCTGGGCCTCTCATTGGAGTCTAATCAGAAGCTCATTCGAGGTCTACTGACACACACAGGAAGCAGCTCTGACTGCCGAAAGGACATAGTTGGGTACATCAAGTTAAAGTTTGAACAAAACCCATCTCCAGAGAGATCGATCAATCTGTTCTACTGTCTGAATGAGTTAAATGATGATTCACTGGTGAAAGATGTCCAAAGCTACATGAACTCAGGTGGTCTCTCTGAAGCTGAACTCTCACCTGCTCAGTGGTCTGCTCTGGTCTTTGTGTTGCTGACCTCAGAGGAGGATCTGGAAGTGTTTGAGCTACAGAAGTTTATAAGATCAGATGAATGCTTTAAGAGACTGTTACCAGTCGTCCAGGAAGCCAAAAAAGCTCTGTAAGTAAACCCTGTTTCTCCATTCCAATGGAGAATACATTCATAGTCACACTGATGCCAAGAAATGTTGATCAAATGGCATAAAAACTCTTAACAGAAAACTGAGGTATTATGTTTGTTTGTGTTACCTGCAAATTACAGTTCTGAAAGTATGTGGACAGCAGAACATCACATGCATGTAGATGTTGAACATCATATTCCAAAACCATGGACATTGTTATGGAGTTGATTCTCTGTGATTATATAACAGTCCAGCAGTTTGGAACTAGGTCCTGCTTTGTACAACTAGAGTAAGATCAATTTTTCTCACTGATAAATTCTCCTTTCAGGCTCAGTGAGTGTAACCTGACAGAGAGAAGCTGCTGGGCTTTACACACAGTTCTCAGCTCAGAATCCTCCAAGCTGACTGAGGTGGATCTGAGCAGTAATCCTCTGAAGGACTCAGGAGTGAAACAGCTTTGTGCTGGACTGAAGAGTCCAAACTGTAAACTGGAGAAACTCAGGTCAGTTCATCTCTCCTATTAAAGTTCAGGTTTCAGGTTAGACATTAAAAATGCTTGTTGGAAGGATTTTACCAGTTGTCAGAAGGAGTGCACTGAGATGGCTGCAGATTCAATTAGACTTATTTATTGAGAGACTGAGAGACAAATTAGGGATAGGCAATCAGCAAGCAGCATTCCCGGGGAAATTCTAGGAGTCAAACATGACGAAGATGTTTGATTATGTTGATGATGTGATCTTTATCATGAATAAATAATAATACACATTTGTTCTCATAGACTTTCAGACTGCAGTATAACAGAGGAAGGATACACTGCTCTGGCTGAAGCTCTGAAATCATCTCACCTGATAGAGCTGGATCTCAGAGGGAACGACCCTGGAGCATCAGGAGTGGAAAAGCTTGATGATATCCAAAATAATCCAAATTACAAACTGAAGACAATTAGGTGATTCTTCAAACAAGCAAAAATCATTTCATAAATATTAAACACCAATACTGTAAAGAAGTGGGATAAATTGACTGCAATTCAGTATTTATTTCACTGGTCATTATTATTATTATTATTATTTTTATTATTATTATTTTTCTTCTTCTTCTTCTTCTTCTTTCGGCTTTTCCCTTCAGGGGTCGCCACAGCGAATCATCTCTCTCCACCTATCCCTATCTTCTGCATCCTGAACACTTGCACCCACTAGCTTCATATCCTCATTAATTCCATCCATATACCTCCTCTTTGGCCTTCCTCTTTGCCTCCTGCCTGGCAGCTCCATGTCCAACATTCTCCTACCAATATACTCACTCTCCCTCCTCTGAACATGTCCAAACCATCTTAATCTGGCCTCCCTAACTTTGTCCCCCAAACGTCCAACATGAGCTGTCCCTCTGATGTACTTGTTCCTAATCCTGTCCAATCTTGTCACTCCCAAAGAGAACCTCAACATCTTCAGCTCTGCTACCTCTAGCTCTGACTCCTGTCTCTTCCTCAGTGACACTGTCTCTAAACCATACAGCATGGCCGGTCTCACCACTGTCCTGTACACCTTCCCCTTGATTCTCGCTGATATTTTCCTAGCACACAGAACTCCCGACACCTTTCTCCACCCATTCCAACCTGCCTGCACTTGCTTCTTTACCTCTTTCCCACACTCTCCATTACTCTGGACTGTTGACCCCAAGTACTTAAACTCCTGTACCTTCTTCACCTCTTCACCCTGTAACCTTACTGTTCCACTTCCCTCCCTTCCATTCACACACATGTACTCAGTCTTACTACGACTGACTTTCATTCCTCTTCTCTCCAGCGCAAACCTCCACCTCTCCAGGTTTTCCTCCACCTGCTCCCTGCTCTCACTACAGATCACAATGTCATCTGCAAACATCATTGTCCAAGGAGACTCCTGTCTGACCTCCTCTGACAACTGGTCCATCACTATAGCAAACAGGAAGGGGCTCAGAGCCGATCCCTGATGCAGTCCCACCTCCACTTTGAACTCCTCTGTCTGACCTACAGCACACCTCACCACTGTCCTGCTCCTCTCATACATGTCCTGCACCACTCTGACATACTTCTCTGCTACTCCTGACTTCCTCATACAGTACCACAGCTCTTCTCTTGGCACCCTGTCATACGCCTTCTCCAAGTCTACAAACACACAGTGCAACTCCCTCTGACCATCCCTATACTTCTCCATCAAAATTCTCAGAGCAAAAATATTGCATCTGTTGTGCTCTTTCTGGGCATGAAGCCATACTGCTGCTCACAAATGTCCACTACCTTCCTTAACCTAGCTTCCACTACTCTTTCCCACAGCTTCATTGTATGGCTCATCAACTTTATCCCCCTTTAGTTACTGCAACTCTGCACGTCACCCTTATTCTTAAAGATCGGCACTAACACACTTCTTCTCCATTCCTCAGGCATCCTCTCACTCTCTAAAACCCTGTTGAACAAACTAGTTAAAAATTCCACAGCTGCCTCTCCTAGACACTTCCAGACCTCCACCGGGATGTCGTCAGGACCAACTGCCTTTCCACTTTTCATCCTCTTCAAAGCCTTCCTGACTTCATCCTTTCAAATCTTATCTACTTTCTGTTCCACAGAGTTCACCCTTCTACTCTTTTTTCCCTCTCATTTTCCTCATTCATCAACTCCTCAAAGTATTCCTTCCATCTCCTCTGTACACTCTCCTCACTTGTGAGCACCCTTCCATCTCTATCCTTAATAACTCTAACTTGCTGCACATCCTTCCCATCTCGATCCCTCTGCCTAGCTAACCTGTACAAGTCCTTCTCTCCTTCTCTAGTGTCTAACCTAGTGTACAACTCGTCATATGCCTTCTGCTTGGCCTTAGACACCTCCCTCTTCACTCTGCGCTGTAACTCCTTGTATTCCTGTCTATTCTCTTCAGTCCTGTCCATGTCCCACTTCTTCTTGGCTAACCTCTTCCTCTGGATACTATCCTGAACTTCCTCATTCCACCACCAAGTCTCCTTATCTTCTTTCCTCCTTCCAGATGACACACCCAGCACCTTTCTCCCGGTCTCCCTGATCACTTCTGCTGTAGTTTCCCAGTCATCTGGCAGCACTACCTGACCACCCAGAGCCTGCCTCAACTTCTCTCTAAATTCCTCACAACATTCCTCCTTTTTCAGCTTCCACCACTTGGTTTTCTTCTCTATCTTTGACCTCTTCTTCTTACAGACCATCAAAGTCATCCTACACACCACCATCCTATGCTGTCTGGCTACACTCTCTCCCACTACCACTTTACAGTCACTAATCTCTTTCAGATTGCCTCTTCTACATAGGATGTAGTCTACCTGTGTTCTCCTACCTCCACTCTTGTAAGTCACTCTATGTTCCTCCCTCTTCTGAAAATAAGTGTTAACCACAGCCATGTCCATCCTCTTTGCAAAGTCCACTACCTTCTGTCCTTCAAGGTTCCTTTCCTTAACTCCAAACTTGCCCATCACCTCCTCATCACCTGTGTTCCCCTCACCAACATGTCCATTAAAATCCGCTCCTATCACCACTCTCTCACCTGTGGGAATACTCTCCATCACCTCATCTAATTCACTCCAGAATCTCTCTTTCTCCTCTAACTCACAACCTACCTGTGGGGCATAACCACTAACAACATTCAACATCACCCCTTCAATCTCTAACTTCAGACTCATCACCCTGTCTGACACTCTCTTCACCTCCAGAACATACCTCACAAACTCCTCCTTCAGGACCACACCTACCCCATTTCTCTTACTATCCACACCATAATAAAACAGCTTGAATCCTGCTCCTATACTACGAGCCTTGCTACCCTTCCACCTGGTCTCCTGTACACACAGTATATCCACCTTCCTTCTCTCCATCATATCAGCCAGCTCTCTACCTTTCCCTGTCATAGTAATTATTATTTTTATTATTATTATTATTATTGTATGTTTTTGCAGGTTGTTGAAAAGTTCTGCTGCACAGGAGGCCTGTAATTGGCTAAATTCAGTTGTAGGTAAAAACTCTTTACTCCTAAAAGAGCTGGATCTGAACAGGAAGAAAAGAGGAGACTCAGTAGTGGAGAAGCTCTCGGTTCTGATGAAAGACTCACACTGTAAATTTCAGAAAATTCAGTAAGTATTCTGATGTTTGTATTGTGATGGTTCAGTGTCAGTCTGGTTTAAAAGCAGAATACTTTCAACTGGTATACTCTGTGAAATGACCGAATGTTTGCTCGTATCCTACATGTACACGAGAAAATCACATTTCTGAGTTTGTTAAACATCTTTGCTGCTAGCAAACAGTTTGGAACTGGGTAATGTGAGGAGGAACTAAGGAGAGATGTTTAGGCACTATACACTTCAGTGGTTCCTTCCATTACAGGAGTGTCCACATGATTCTGGATTATTTCTACAGATATTGTAAAGAACAGTCCTGTAGCTGCCATTTTACTTAGTGAATCATGTGAGATGGAGGTATTGTGTAAGACACATTCAGCATCATCTCTGAGATCCAGATGGAAGTTTCTGAGATGGAAGTGAGGAATTCCTCAGGTCTCCTGGACTCTTAGGTCTGTCCACTCAATTTAGATTTTACCAAGGATCAAAACTCCTGTAGACAAATATCAACCAACTGAAATCAGCTTATTCTACAGATTCAGTACAGCTGAACACTTTCATTTTCTCCTTTCAGGCTCAGTGAGTGTAACCTGACAGAGAGAAGCTGCTGGGCTTTACACACAGTTCTCAGCTCAGAATCCTCCAAGCTGACTGAGGTGGATCTGAGCAGTAATCCTCTGGAGGACTCAGGAGTGAAGCAGCTTTGTGCTGGACTGAAGAGTCCAAACTGTAAACTGGAGAAACTCAGGTCAGTTCATTTTTTCTGTTAAGAGGATTTTACCAAATCAATTGATTATGAATCTCCTTGTGACCTTAAATGAAGTGAACAATCTCGTTCAATCTTTTAAAGAAAATGTTCATCTGTTGTGTTCGTCTAATAATGTAGGTCCAAGGTAAATAAATAAACAGTGTTAAATGTGAAATGGAGGACATAATTAGGCAATTTGTTATACAGCTTCAGTTCTTTTTTTTTTTTTTTTTTAAATCACAGGTAAAAGCCAAGTACAAAAATATTTGTGTTTTTGTTTGTATGGAGAATTTGGAATTGTTCAGAATTGTATATATTAAAGCCAGACATATTAGATACCACAAAATAGAAAATGGTAACTTTTATGCTGTGATCTTTGTTCATGATTAAATAATAACAGATGTATCCTCTTAGACTTTCAGACTGCAGTATAACAGAGGAAGGATACACTGCTCTGGCTGAAGCTCTGAAATCATCTCACCTGATAGAGCTGGATCTCAGAGGGAACGACCCTGGAGCATCAGGAGTGAAGCTGCTCACTGATTTACTGCAGGATCCAGACTGTAAACTGACAACAATGAAGTGAGGAAATTATAACAATTAATTTAAAAATATATATTTGTGAATTTTAATTTATTAATTTAGTATAAAAAATAAAATAATTTATATAAATGTATTTTATTATGATTTGATTAGACCAAAATACTATAGTGAGGTATATTTAATATAAAATATTATTAATGAGGTTTTTTTCTGTCCTTACAGATTGTTGAAAAGTCCTGAAGCAGAAGAAGCCTTTAAACATCTGAATAATGTTCTAGATACAAACCCTTTATTACAGACAGATCTGAATCTGAGTGGGAAAATAAAAGGAGACTCAGGAGTGAAGCAGCTCTCTGCTCTACTGAAGGATTCACACTGCAGACCTGAGACACTTATGTATGTCACTGATATGTTTACAGACTTATAATATTATTTTGAAATGATTCTTTAAATTTTTGACCTTGTTGACCATTTTTCTTAAATATGATCATTGTGTGATTCATATAAACTCATTGTCAGATGAATCTCAGAATAAAATGTTACTTAAAGTGAAGATTTTCTTTCCACTGTTTCTGGTTATCTTTAGGCTAAAGGACTGTAGTATTACAGAAGAAGGCTGTTCTGCTTTGTCTTCATCTTTTCATTCAAATCCTGAACACATAAGAGAGATGGATCTGAGTGAGAATAAATTTGGAAACTCTGGAGTGCAGAAGCTTTGTGCACTGCTGCAACATCAGTCCTGTAACCTGCAGATACTGAGGTGAACTTCTGCTTCTGCTCTTTAACTTTTATATAAGAGCTTGTGATTTTACATGTAGAATACAAACACAGG
>JAUCMX010000004.1:1547725-1602373 GCA_033459395.1 Hemibagrus guttatus
CCTTATGAAATTAATGAGTTCCTTTGGTACATGTTTGCTGGTTTTTGCTTTTGTTAGAATAACAAATCAATCAGCTCAAATCAGTCCAGTTTCCATAGAAATAAGGAGACATATGTCTTCACTTAAGGAGGCCAGTAGCTGCTAATAGGCACTTAGTCATCTACACATCTACTGAGTCTTTATCCTTTCTAACATTCAGTATATAGTCTGCTGGTTCAGTGGTTAAGACTCTGATCACTGTTTAGATGTCTGAACATTTGGATTCTGTAAGTACCAAGCCTCTGTTGGTCCCTTACCCTTTTTGATCAGTAAGACAGGGGTGCAGAATAATAGCTGACCCCCCAGTCTTACCATGACTCCTTTTAATCTACATTACACAAAGAACATTTTATTGTACAGAATAAAATGCAGGTTGTATGATGTATGTGCATGAAAATATAAATCATTACATCATATAGATAAAACTGCCAAAAAATGTTTCTCTTTACTCTTTAGTGGATCTGAGAAAAGGCCAGACTCCCCTGTGTCCAGCTGTGTGTCTCTCAAGAGTGACAATTCAATGGTAATCCCTCTCAACTTTACAGGTGGAACATCCTCTATGGAAAGGTATTTCTCTCTATTCCTAGCTTCAACATAAATTGATGAATGTGCCAGATAAAGTGCTTTAATTGCTAAACCAAGAGAAGTATTAAACCAATTGTGTATATATATATATATATATGTCTTGAATATCTGAATTAGCACTGGAAAAAAACAACTGAGTGTAAAATAAAGGCTGCTCCATGAGCAAGGTTTAATTTGATTAAATGGAATTAAATCTGCTCTTGACATGACACTTTAAGCTTTTATGAATGATACAGCCATTTTCAGCAGAATACTGAGGGTAGTCTTCATATGAGTCATGGCCTCTCCACCTTGGCACCAAATGCCTCATGATCATGTTATTATCTACAGTTGGCTGGAAATTAATGTCATGGGTTCCTTTGGCAAAAACCTCTTTCCTAAACCTCTTTGCAGGTTTATGCTCTTGTTTGCATAGAAATAAGGAGACATATATGTCTTCACTTAAGGAGTCCAGAGGCTGCTAATAAGCACTTAGTCATTTATATATAATATATATATTTTTTCTTTTTTCCTAGTCTAGACACAGAACAAACAATCGACACAAACATTCACAGAGCACTTCCTGAAGACAAAGAAGCTGGAGTAATGTGATGTAGATGCCCTTTTATGGTTTGCTGGTGCGCTCAGCGTCGTCACATGACCTACCCGAGCCGATAAATCGGCGTGATTTCACACAGCGCTTCATACACAACTTCCACATAGAAGTGTTCACATAGCATCAACCATGACGCAGTGCTGAGTTCCCTTGAAAGGGAACAATTATTTAGACATTGGTGTCTTTTTTTCTGGAAAAAAATCCTTGGATGAAAACCGAGCTGTCCTGGAGGCCTGACATTGTAACATCCAAATTTATACTGGAATTAAAATCTGATCCTATAGTGACCTCAGTTTAGATCACAGAGCACTACAGCACCAAGTGTCACTCTACTGCATGGACCTCAGGATATTTGAACTGATTTGTAACACTTTGTAATAATTTGTCACGTCATGAATCCAGCAGTCTTTCTTGTGTGATTCCAAGTGTTTCATCTCTGTTGCTGTCATTGTTTGATCCATAGCCTGTTAAAGTTTCTGAAGGATTTTACTTGTGTTTGGTCTGACCACTACTTTAGCTGCCAAAGGGTCTCCCACATTACCATAGAAAAGGATCAAATAATCAGCTTTAATCCTTTGTTGAGGGAACTTATTCTGGTCAACAATTCTGCAGCTGATGGTGTGAACTGACCCCACCTACATCCTTAAATTTCAGGGTGATTTTATAATCTTCATGGAATTTTTTCTGCAACACTGTGCAAAAGTCTTACACAGCAGAGCTGATTCACAGCAGAGAAAAGATTCAGTCAAAGAAATCATGACAAAAGACAGGCAAAGACAAATAATGATGAAAAAATTGCTTAGTAGAGCTTTTATAGCCAGGTGTCAGGAGGCACATGTAACTGCTGTTGCAGGTAAATGCTTTATTAAGACAATCAACAGATCAAAAATGAAACAGGCATGCATTGAGAACAGAAAAACAAATTATGAAAAAAAACCGCAGAATATCTGTCACGGTCCGGCTGCCCCCACACAGTGCAGGGAGGGAACCCAGACCTTGTACAGAATAAACTGCAGGTTGTATGATGTATGTGCATGAAAATGTAAATCATTACATCATATAGATAAAACTGCCAAAAATGTTTCTCTTTACTCTTTAGTGGATCTGAGAAAAGGCCAGACTCCCCTGTGTCCAGCTGTGTATCTCTCAAGAGTGACAGATCAATGCCAGTCCCTCTCAACTTTACAGGTGGAACATCCTCTATGGAAAGGTATTTCTCTCTCTTCCTAGCCTCAGATACAACTTTACTAATGGTTTCAAGACTTTACGTTCTTTTTAGCTTTAGTATAAAGTGCTCTTTAGTTGTTCAAATTTCAAAGCTAGTAGTGAGCTAGCAACATGTAGCGGTGATGATTAAATGTGAAGGTTATATATGTTAGATCCACATGTATGCTAGCAGAAAATCTAACTAGGTAGGAAAGCCATGTTAATAAAACACAAGCAGACAAATACATCAAGAGCCAAGATTAGTAACATTGAGTAATAAAGGACTGGGACATGGTGAAACAGAGACCCCTGGTGGCAGTAATATGAATATCAGGATGTGGATGTGACATGATCCATTTTTCATCTATATCTATTTGTCTTTGATTTCTATGCATTTTAAATTATGTGGAACGACTAATAACAAAATACTAAATACTAATACATTCAAAGAGAGTGTAAATGCAGACAGTGAGTCTAGATATGATTTCTTTTTCTACAGCTTTTGGGCTAATTTCAGGTCTTATATGTGGTTTTTGAGACATAGTAGGGATGTAGAGAAATATGTGTGTTTATTTTCTTTCCCTGTGTTGGTGTAAAGTTAGTGTTATACAACAGTTTGCTGTGCATTTATAAAATCAGGACATTTTTGTAGATAATGATTTTGAACGAAGGGCACAGTGCATACAAAAAGTGCATTTGTGATTTCAGTGCATTTCTTTGGAGTTAATGGTTTACCCACACATACATGTAAAAAACAAACAACTGAGTGTAAGATAAAGGTACCTCAAAGAGCAAGGTTGAATTTGATAACAAAAACTGAATTGATGAAATTTATAAAATGGAATTAAATGTGGTCTTTACATGACACTTTAGGCTTTTATGAATGATGCAGCCATTTTCAGTGGAATACTGAGGGTAGTCTTCAAATGCCTTCAAATGCCTCATGAAATTAATGACATGAGTTCCTCTGGGACATGTATGCTGGTTTATGCTTTTGTTTGCATAGAAATAAGGAGACATATGTCTTAAGGAGACCAGTAGTTGCTAATAAGCACTTAGTCATCTACACATCTATCGAGTCTTTATCCTTTCTAATATTCAGTATATAGTCTGCTGGTTCCGTGGTTAAGACTCTGATCACTGTTTAGATGTCTGAACATTTGGATTCTGTAAGTACAGCGCCTCTGTTGGTCCCTTACCCTTTTTGATCCTTAACCTTTTTGCTCCAGGTGTGCAGAGTAATGCCCCAACTAAAAAAGGATACGCAATGAAAATTGTACAGGAAAAAAAATGAATCTTTGTGCATTGAAAATGTGAATCATTACAGCATATAGATAAAACTGATAAAAGATTTTTCTCTTTACTCTTTAGTGGAACTGAGAAAAGGCCAGACTCCCCTGTGTCCAGCTGTGTGTCTCTCAAGAGTGACAGATCAATGCCAGTCCCTCCCAACATTGCAGGTGGAACACCCTCTATAAAAAGGTATTTCTCTCTCTTCTTATCCTCAGATACAGCTTTCCTAATGGTTCAGAGAGTTCATGTTCTTATTAGCTTCAGTATAAAGTGTTGAATGTACTAGATAATGTGCTTGACTGTGCAAGCAGAGTGTTTCTGAGACTGTAGTGAAAACTGTAGATATTTGAAATCTGAAAGGCTATGGCTTATTGTGTCAGTAAAACATTTCCAAACATTGTCTTTACAACAAAAAAATGTAATTAGTTATAATAAAATAAGTCTGTATGTCAGTAAAGAAAATTAACATAAAACAAACCACTTTTAGGTAAAGACCATGCTGTCTGTGAATTACATGCTAACATGCTAAAAGATTTTCTGTTCAATTTAGACGGAATTCCTCCTCAGCTAGACTGCCAAAGCATCCAACTAGAGCTGGCAAAATGAGAGAAGTACACTCTAAGGAAAGGTAGAATATTTATTTCTCATTTCATGTTGCTATTTTTTAGTCTCATTTAAGCTACTGATCATAAAATAAATGATTTGTCTGCAGAGATGACCCTGAGAAAGCTTTTTTAAGAAGTCTCAAGTTAGATAAGAAGATTTCAGACTTCCTTCACAACATCTTTACGGTAAGATTTAGATTTTCTTTAGTAATGTTTCCTCCAACGTCATCCACTGCAAATTTGTTTATTACAAAATCTTTATTACAGCTGATATTTAATAAATCATAATAATGAATGAAGGCACAATATCACTGGAACACTGATGACTGGGAGATCAGACTGGGAGATCAGACTGGGAGATCAGACATGACTACAATAAATTACATTTCCAAAACCCGCCAAAAAAAGAGCAAAATATGAGAAATATTCATAATACAGCTGTGTGTACAGATGAGTGATAAATACCAATTCTTCTTCTTCTTCTTTCGGCTTTTCCCTTCAGGGGTCTCCACAGCGAATCATCTCTCTCCACCTATCCCTATCTTCTGCATCCTCAACACTTGCACCCACTAGCTTCATATCCTCATTAATTCCATCCATATACCTCCTCTTTGGCCTTCCTCTTTGCCTCCTGCCTGGCAGCCCCATGTCCAACATTCTCCTACCAATATACTCACTCTCCCTCCTCTGAACATGTCCAAACCATCTTAATCTGGCCTCCCTAACTTTGTCCCCCAAACGTCCAACATGAGCGGTCCCTCTGATGTACTCGTTCCTAATCCTGTCCAATCTTGTCACTCCCAAAGAGAACCTCAACATCTTCAGCTCTGCTACCTCTAGCTCTGACTCCTGTCTCTTCCTCAGTGACACTGTCTCTAAACCATACAGCATGGCCGCTCTCACCACTGTCCTGTACACCTTCCCCTTGATTCTCGCTGATATTTTCCTATCACACAGAACTCCCCACACCTTTCTCCACCCATTCCAACCTGCCTGCACTCGCTTCTTTACCTCTTTCCCACACTCTCCATTACTCTGGACTGTTGACCCCAAGTACTTAAACTCCTGTACCTTCTTCACCTCTTCACCCTGTAACCTTACTGTTCCACTTCCCTCCCTTTCATTCACACACATGTACTCAGTCTTACTACCACTGACTTTCATTCCTCTTCTCTCCAGCGCAAACCTCCACCTCTCCAGGTTTTCCTCCACCTGCTCCCTGCTCTCACTACAGATCACAATGTCATCTGCAAACATCATTGTCCAAGGAGACTCCTGTCTGACCTCCTCTGACAACTGGTCCATCACTATAGCAAACAGGAAGGGGCTCAGAGCCGATCCCTGATGCAGTCCCACCTCCACATTGAACTCCTCTGTCTGACCTACAGCACACCTCACCACTGTCCTGCTCCTCTCATACATGTCCTGCACCACTCTGACATACTTCTCTGCTACTCCTGACTTCCTCATACAGTACCACAGCTCTTCTCTTGGCACCCTGTCATACGCTTTCTCCAAGTCTACAAACACACAGTGCAACTCCCTCTGACCATCCCTATACTTCTCCATCAAAATTCTCAGAGCAAAAATTGCATCTGTTGTGCTCTTTCTGGGCATGAAGCCATACTGCTGCTCACAAATTTCCACTACCTTCCTTAACCTAGCTTCCACTACTCTTTCCCATAGCTTCATTGTATGGCTCATCAACTTTATCCCCCTATAGTTACTGCAACTCTGCACGTCACCCTTATTCTTAAATACCAATTATTACTAATAATTAATATCAATGTTCCAGTGTGTACAGTTGAATCTTACATACAAATTTAGATTTTGTTCTATTCATGCTTTGATAAATAATACCTCTTGTTTTGAAAGGCTTGTCTTATCCAAATCCCTAAGTGACCATGGGATATAAAAATCTTTTCCTTATGGCTCTCTGTCTCTGTACACTCTTCTTCTTCTTTCGGCTTCTCCCTTCAGGGGTCGCCACAGCGAATCATCTTTCTCCACCTATCCCTATCTTCTGCATCCTCAACCCTTGCACCCACTAGCTTCATATCCTCATTAATTACCTCCATATACCTCCTCTTTGGCCTTCCTCTTTGCCTCCTGCCTGGCAGCTTCATGTCCAACATTCTCCTACCAATATACTCACTCTCCCTCCTCTGAACATGTCCAAACCATCTTAATCTGGCCTCCCTAACTTTGTCCCCGAAACGTCCAACATGAGCTGTCCCTCTGATGTACTCGTTCCTAATCCTGTCCAACCTTGTCACTCCCAAAGAGAACCTCAACATCTTCAGCTCTGCTACCTCTAGCTCTGACTCCTGTCTCTTCCTCAGTGACACTGTCTCTAAACCATACAGCATGGCCGCTCTCACCACTGTCCTGTACATCTTCCCCTTGATTCTCGCTGATATTTTCTGATCACACAGAACTCCCGACACCTTTCTCCACCCATTCCAACCTGCCTGCACTCGCTTCTTTACCTCTTTCCCACACTCTCCATTACTCTGGACTGTTGACCCCAAGTACTTAAACTCCTGTACCTTCTTCACCTCTTCACCCTGTACCCTTACTGTTCCACTTCCCTCCCTTTCATTCACACACATGTACTCAGTCTTACTACGACTGACTTTCATTCCTCTTCTCTCCAGCGCAAACCTCCACCTCTCCAGGTTTTCCTCCACCTGCTCCCTGCTCTCACTACAGATCACAACGTTATCTGCAAACATCATTGTCCAAGGAGACTCCTGTCTGACCTCCTCTGACAACTGGTCCATCACTATAGCAAACAGGAAGGGGCTCAGAGCCGATCCCTGATGCAGTCCCACCTCCACATTGAACTCCTCTGTCTGACCTACAGCACACCTCACCACTGTCCTGCTCCTCTCATACATGTCCTGCACCACTCTGACATACTTCTCTGCTACTCCTGACTTCCTCATACAGTACCACAGCTCTTCTCTTGGCACCCTGTCATACGCTTTCTCCAAGTCTACAAACACACAGTGCAACTCCCTCTGACCATCCCTATACTTCTCCATCAAAATTCTCAGAGCAAAAATTGCATCTGTTGTGCTCTTTCTGGGCATGAAGCCATACTGCTGCTCACAAATTTCCACTACCTTCCTTAACCTAGCTTCCACTACTCTTTCCCATACCTTCATTGTATGGCTCATCAACTTTATCCCCCTATAGTTACTGCAACTCTGCACATCACCCTTATTCTTAAAGATCGGCACTAACACACTTCTTCTCCATTCCTCAGGCATCCTCTCACTCTCTAAAACCCTGTTGAACAAACTAGCTAAAAATTCCACCGCTGCCTCTCCCAAACACTTCCAGACCTCCACTGGGATGTCATCAGGACCAACTGCCTTTCCACTTTTCATCCTCTTCAAAGCCTTCCTGACTTCATCCTTTCTAATCTTATCTACTTTCTGTTCCACAGAGTTCACCCCTTCTACTCATTTTTCCCTCTCATTTTCCTCATTCATCAGCTCCTCAAAGTATTCCTTCCATCTCCTCTGTACACTCTCCTCACTTGTGAGCACCCTTCCATCTCTATCCTTAATAACTCTAACTTGCTGCACATCCTTCCCATCTCGATCCCTCTGCCTAGCTAACCTGTACAAGTCCTTCTCTCCTTCTCTAGTGTCTAACCTAGTGTACAACTCGTCATATGCCTTCTGCTTGGCCTTAGACACCTCCCTCTTCACTCTGCGCTGTAACTCCTTGTATTCCTGTCTATTCTCTTCAGTCCTGTCCATGTCCCACTTCTTCTTGGCTAACCTCTTCCTCTGGATACTATCCTGAACTTCCTCATTCCACCACCAAGTCTCCTTATCTTCTTTCCTCCTTCCAGATGACACACCCAGCACCTTTCTCCCTGTCTCCCTGATCACTTCTGCTGTAGTTTCCCAGTCATCTGGCAGCACTACCTGACCACCCAGAGCCTGCCTCAACTTCTGTCTAAATTCCTCACAACATTCCTCCTTTTTCAGCTTCCACCACTTGGTTTTCTTCTCTATCTCGGACCTCTTCTTCTTCTTCTTACAGACCATCAAAGTCATCCTACACATCATCATCCTATGCTGTCTGGCTACACTCTTTCCCACAACCACTTTACAGTCACTAATCTCTTTCAGATTGCCTCTTCTACATAGGATGTAGTCTACCTGTGTGCTCCTACCTCCACTCTTGTACGTCACTCTATGCTCCTCCCTCTTCTGAAAATAAGTGTTAACCACACCCATGTCCATCCTCTTAGCAAAGTCCACTACCATCTGTCCTTCAAGGTTCCTTTCCTTAACTCCAAACTTGCCCATCACCTCCTCATCACCTGTGTTCCCCTCACCAACATGTCCATTAAAATTTGCTCCTATCACCACTCTCTCACCCGTGGGAATCCTCTCCATCACCTCATCTAATTCACTCCAGAATCTCTCTTTCTCCTCTAACTCACAACCTACCTGTGGGGCATAACCACTAACAACATTCAACATCACCCCTTCAATCTCTAACTTCAGACTCATCACCCTGTCTGACACTCTCTTCACCTCCAGGACATTCCTCACAAACTCCTCCTTCAGGACCACACCTACCCCATTTCTCTTACTATCCACACCATAATAAAACAGCTTGAATCCTGCTCCTATACTTCGAGCCTTGCTACCCTTCCACCTGGTCTCCTGTACACACAGTATATCCACCTTCCTTCTCTCCATCACATCAGCCAGCTCTCTACCTTTCCCTGTCATAGTACCAACATTCAGAGTTCCTATTCTCAGTCCTACACTCTTACCTTTCCTCTTCTCTCTCTGTCTGCCAGTCTGAAGCCTATCAGTGTCTTTGTACACAGTGTACAACATGTACTCTTGTGTCTTTGTAAAAATTTTATCATAGTACTGTTACTATCTTTTCCTTAATTTTACTGACTACAGTTCTGCCTAGTCTTTCTGTACTGGTGTATTGTATCTCTTTCTGGTCATGGACAAAGAGTGAAATTCTAATCATAACAAAATAATATCATGTTTATTATAAAATTATTCTGCATTTTACATTTTTCTTGCATTTCCTCTGTGTGTTCTGTGAAGGATCTCGAGAATAAAATGATTGTATTTATAAAACACGAACTGGAGATGTTTAAGAAATTTCTAAGAAAAGAAAACACAGAATATTACGGAGATGTGAGGAATGATCTGCGGAGTGTTAAAGAAGCAGCTCTTGATATGGCATTGTACTTTCTGAAGTTGATGGAACACAATGACCTCGCTGATGCACTCCAAGGTAAGAGATCAATAAAAGACATGCACATGAAGTTTCACACAATATATGCAAATTTGTAAATAGATGAAAAGTTTCTATTACTATCCACACTTACTCTATTTTCTAAACAATATAGTTATGTAGATGTAAATGCAATGTAGAGATGTCATGTTTAAAATGTTTCAGAGTCATTTAGAAATTAACTTCCTTGTATTTTTATGTCTTAGTGTTTATTCTGCTTTATAATTGTTTCATTTATAATTCTGTAATTAGATGCACTAATAGGAGTTCAGCAGCGTGCACTCAAATCAAACCTGTGTAAGAAGTTTCAGCACGTATGGGAAGGAATTGCAAAGCAAGGAGAGTCCAACATTCTTAACAAGATCTACACAGATCTGTACATCACTGCAGGTGGAGTTCGACAAATGAATGAACAACATGAAGTGAGACAAATTGAAAAGCAAAAAACGAGTGTGAAAGCTGAAGAAACTCAAATGGAGAAAGAGGAACAAATTGAAAGCAAGAACATGTTCAAACCATCACCTGGAGAAGAAAAACCCATCAGAACTGTGGTGACACAGGGGATCGCTGGCATTGGAAAATCCATCTGTGTGCAGAAGTTTGTTCTAGACTGGGCTGAAGGGAAAGAATATCAGGACATCAAGTTCATATTTCCACTGCCTTTCAGAGAACTGAACCTGAAGGAAAAGGAAAGATGCAGCTTGAGGGACATCATCTATCAATTTTTTCCAGCAACAAAAGGAATGAGATTCACAGACAGGTATAAAGTCATGTTCATCTTTGATGGCCTGGATGAGTGTCGACTTCCTCTAACATTCCATGAAAACCAGAAGTGGACTGATGCAACAGAGAAAGTCTCACTGGACACTATAATGACAAACCTCATTGAAGGAAATCTGCTTCCGTCTGCTCTCATCTGGATAACCACTCGACCAGCAGCAGCTGCTAAGATCCCTGCTGAACATGTGGACCGGGTCACAGAGGTGCGCGGCTTCAATGATGTACAAAAGGTGGAGTACTTCAGAAAGAAAATCAGTGATGAGAGTCTGGCAAACAGAATCATTGATCATATTAAAGGATCAAGAAGCCTCTTCATCATGTGTCATATTCCAGTCTTCTGCTGGATTTCAGCCACTGTACTTGAGGGGATTTTGGGGACAGAGGACAGTGAAGACATTCCACAGACTCTGACAGAGATGTACACATGTTTTCTGATCTTTCAGATCGTACAGGGGGACAAGAAATACAATAGAAAGAATACCTCAGACATTCCATGGGATAAAGATGGAATTCTTTCATTGGGAAAGCTTGCTTTTAGTCACCTGAAAAACAACAACCTGATTTTCTATGCAGAAGATCTACAAGCCTGTGGAATTAACCCCAGTGACATAGCGGTGTACTCAGGAGTGTGCACTCAGGAGACTGGCAGATTTATGGGCACAGTTTTCAGCTTTGTGCATCTCAGCATTCAGGAGTTCATTGCTGCCTTGTTTACATATGTATGTGTCCAAAATGAAAACAAGAATGTTTTTGAGCAATTAGAAGAGAACAAAGAAACACAAGTTATTGATGTGCTAAAGGTTACAGTGGACAAGGCTTTGGAGAGTGAAAATGGACACTTGGACCTTTTCCTCCGCTTCCTTCTGGGCCTCTCATTGGAGTCTAATCAGAAGCTCATTCGAAGTCTACTGACACACACAGGAAGCAGCTCTGACTGCCGAAAGGACATAGTTGGGTACATCAAGTTAAAGTTTGAACAAAACCCATCTCCAGAGAGATCGATCAATCTGTTCTACTGTCTGAACGAGTTAAATGATGATTCACTGGTGAAAGAGATCCAAAGCTACATGAACTCAGGTCGTCTCTCTGAAGCTGAACTCTCACCTGCTCAGTGGTCTGCTCTGGTCTTTGTGTTGCTGACCTCAAAGGAGGAGGATCTGGAAGTGTTTGACCTACAGAAGTTTATAAGATCAGATGAATGCTTTAAGAGACTGTTACCAGTCGTCCAGGAAGCCAAAAAAGCTCTGTAAGTAAAACCTGTTTCTCCATTCCAATGGAGAATACATTCATAGTCACACTTCTTCTTCTTCTTTCGGCTTTTCCCTTCAGGGGTCGCCACAGCGAATCATCTCTCTCCACCTATCCCTATCTTCTGCATCCTCAACCCTTGCACCCACTAGCTTCATATCCTCATTAATTCCATCTATATACCTCCTCTTTGGCCTTCCTCTTTGCCTCCTGCCTGGCAGCCCCATGTCCAACATTCTCCTACCAATATACTCACTCTCCCTCCTCTGAACATGTCCAAACCATCTTAATCTGGCCTCCCTAACTTTGTCCCCCAAACGTCCAACATGAGCTGTCCCTCTGATGTACTCGTTCCTAATCCTGTCCAATCTTGTCACTCCCAAAGAGAACCTCAACATCTTCAGCTCTGCTACCTCTAGCTCTGACTCCTGTCTCTTCCTCAGTGACACTGTCTCTAAACCATACAGCATGGCCGGTCTCACCACTGTCCTGTACACCTTCCCCTTGATTCTCGCTGATATTTTCTGATCACACAGAACTCCCGACACCTTTCTCCACCCATTCCAACCTGCCTGCACTCGCTTCTTTACCTCTTTCCCACACTCTCCATTACTCTGGACTGTTGACCCCAAGTATTTAAACTCCTGTACCTTCTTCACCTCTTCACCCTGTAACCTTACTGTTCCACTTCCCTCCCTTTCATTCACACACATGTACTCAGTCTTACTACGACTGACCTTCATTCCTCTTCTCTCCAGCGCAAACCTCCATCTCTCCAGGTTTTCCTCCACCTGCTCCCTGCTCTCACTACAGATCACAATGTCATCTGCAAACATCATTGTCCAAGGAGACTCCTGTCTGACCTCCTCTGACAACTGGTCCATCACTATAGCAAACAGGAAGGGGCTCAGAGCTGATCCCTGATGCAGTCCCACCTCCACATTGAACTCCTCTGTCTGACCTACAGCACACCTCACCACTGTCCTGCTCCTCTCATACATGTCCTGCACCACTCTGACATACTTCTCCGCTACTCCTGACTTCCTCATACAGTACCACAACTCTTCTCTTGGCACCCTGTCATACGCTTTCTCCAAGTCTACAAACACACAGTGCAACTCCTTCTGACCATCCCTATACTTCTCCATCAAAATTCTCAGAGCAAAAATTGCATCCGTTGTGCTCTTTCTGGGCATGAAGCCATACTGCTGCTCACAAATTTCCACTACCTTCCTTAACCTAGCTTCCAGTACTCTTTCCCATAGCTTCATTGTATGGCTCATCAACTTTATCCCCCTATAGTTACTGCAACTCTGCACGTCACCCTTATTCTTAAAGATCGGCACTAACACACTTCTTCTCCATTCCTCAGGCATCCTCTCACTCTCTAAAACCCTGTTGAACAAATTAGCTAAAAATTCCACTGCTGCCTCTCCCAGACACTTCCAGACCTCCACCGGGATGTCGTCAGGACCAACTGCCTTCCCACTTTTCATCCTCTTCAAAGCCTTCCTGACTTCATCCTTTCTAATCCTATCTACTTTCTGTTCCACAGAGTTCACCCCTTCTACTCTTTTTTCCCTCTCATTTTCCTCATTCATCAGCTCCTCAAAGTATTCCTTCCATCTCCTCTGTACACTCTCCTCACTTGTGAGCACCCTTCCATCTCTATCCTTAATAACTCTAACTTGCTGCACATCCTTCCCATCTCGATCCCTCTGCCTAGCTAACCTGTACAAGTCCTTCTCTCCTTCTCTAGTGTCTAACCTAGTGTACAACTTGTCATATGCCTTCTGCTTGGCCTTAGACACCTCCCTCTTCACTCTGCGCTGTAACTCCTTGTATTCCTGTCTATTCTCTTCAGTCCTGTCCATGTCCCACTTCTTCTTGGCTAACCTTTTCCTCTGGATACTATCCTGAACTTCCTCATTCCACCACCAAGTCTCCTTATCTTCTTTCCTCCTTCCAGATGACACACCCAGCACCTTTCTCCCTGTCTCCCTGATCACTTCTGCTGTAGTTTCCCAGTCATCTGGCAGCACTACCTGACCACCCAGAGCCTGCCTCAACTTCTGTCTAAATTCCTCACAACATTCCTCCTTTTTCAGCTTCCACCACT
This sequence comes from Hemibagrus guttatus, assembly GCA_033459395.1. Lineage (NCBI taxonomy): Eukaryota > Metazoa > Chordata > Actinopteri > Siluriformes > Bagridae > Hemibagrus > Hemibagrus guttatus. The sequence continues at coordinate 1,561,488 of JAUCMX010000004.1, forward strand.
TGGTTTTCTTCTCTATCTTTGACCTCTTCGTCTTACAGACCATCAAAGTCATCCTACACACCACCATCCTATGCTGTCTAGCTACACTCTCTCCCACTACCACTTTACAGTCACTAATCTCTTTCAGATTGCCTCTTCTACATAGGATGTAGTCTACCTGTGATCTCCTACCTCCACTCTTGTAAGTCACTCTATGCTCCTCCCTCTTCTGAAAATAAGTGTTAACCACAGCCATGTCCATCCTCTTAGCAAAGTCCACTACCATCTGTCCTTCTAGGTTCCTTTCCTTAACTCCAAACTTGCCCATCACCTCCTCATCACCTGCGTTCCCCTCACCAACATGTCCATTAAAATCCGCTCCTATCACCACTGTCTCACCCGTGGGAATACTCTCCATCACCTCATCTAATTCACTCCAGAATCTCTCTTTCTCCTCTAACTCACAACCTACCTGTGGGGCATAACCACTAACCACATTCAACATCACCCCTTCAATCTCTAACTTCAGACTCATCACCCTGTCTGACACTCTCTTCACCTCCAGAACATTCCTCACAAACTCCTCCTTCAGGACCACACCTACCCCATTTCTCTTACTATCCACACCATAATAAAACAGCTTGAATCCTGCTCCTATACTACGAGCCTTGCTACCCTTCCACCTGGTCTCCTGTACACACAGTATATCCACCTTCCTTCTCTCCATCATATCAGCCAGCTCTCTACCTTTCCCTGTCATAGTACCAACATTCAGAGTTCCTATTCTCAGTCCTACACTCTTACCTTTTCTCTTCTCTCTCTGTCTGCGCACTCTCCTCCCTCCTCTACTTCTTCGACCAACAGTAGCCCAATTTCCACCGGCGCCCTGTAGGTCAACGGCGCCGATGGCGGTCGTTGTTAACCCGGGCCTCGACCGATCCGGTATGAAATTCGTACTGACGATTCGCATGGTTAAATTTGGCAATGTTTTACGCCGGATGCCCTTCCTGACGCAACCCTCTCTATTTATCCGGGCTTGGGACCGGCACAGAAGTCACTGGACTGTGACCCCCATGGCTAGATTACATTCATAGTCACACTGATGCCAAGAAATGTTGATCAAATGGCATAAAAACTCTAAACTCTTAACAGAAAACTGAGGTATTATGTTTGTTTGTGTTACCTGCAAATTACAGTTCTGAAAGTATGTGGACAGCAGAACATCACATGCATGTACTTGAACATCATGTTCCAAAAGCATGGACATTATTATGGAGTTGATTCTCTGTGTTTCTATAACAGTCCAACAGTTTGGATCTAGGTCATGCTTTATACAGCTAGAGTAAGGTAAATTTTACTCACTGACATTTTCTCCTTTCAGGCTCAGTGAATGTAACCTGACAGAGAGAAGCTGCTGGGCTTTACACACAGTTCTCAGCTCAGAATCCTCCAAGCTGACTGAGGTGGATCTGAGCAGTAATCCTCTGGAGGACTCAGGAGTGAAGCAGCTTTGTGCTGGACTGAAGAGTCCAAACTGTAAACTGGAGAAACTCAGGTCAGTTCATCTCCCTTATTGTGCAAACTTTATCTAAGGGATTGTTTACTGCTTATGTAACTAATACAAAAATTATAATGAGGAAAATAATAAAACAGAAATTTAGATTTTTGATCATTTTTAGGTTATTGCCAAGGATTTTCCAGAGATTTATTCTGTTTTAGAAAAGCTATTTCAATGTTCTTGGTTTTAAAGAACTGCTTTAATTGCAGTGAGACGGGGGGGATTGTCTAGCTTTAATTTATTTTAGGAATTGTGTCGCTGAAGGAGGTTCTGATAAACATTTGCATTAACCCTGCCATGTATCTTATAAAAGGCCCTAATCCTGCTGCAGTAAACATCCCCCAAACCATGACACATCCTCCTCCACTTTTCACTGACTTCTTTACACATACTGGGTTCAGTCTTTCCCCAGTGTGACAATGAACATAATGTTAAATTAAACTTGTTCTTATCACTAAAGTGAACTTTGGACCAGTTCTCCTCTGTCCACACAACATGCTGAAAGTCTTATGTTTGGGGGGTGTAATTGAAAATCAACTGAAAATCTCTGGAAAACTTTTGCAGCAAAATTATTGCCAAGAAACTCACTACAGTTACAGAACGGTGAAAGAGACTGGAAAAAGAGAGGACCAAGATCACACCAGAGTAGTGAGAGAACCTAGTAATGAGATGTGCTGCACTCATTCACAGCAATGGCTTCTTCTTCTTCCTACTAATTGACAGATTTAACCCTCAAAAATCGTAATCTTCTTTTGTGCTACAATGGTTATTGTTCTCTAATTTTGAAGACTGTGTTTTCCAGTTTTTGTTGAAGTGGTTATTTTGTAAAATATGCTAATAGAACAATGGTATACTTACAGCTAATTTTGAACGATGATTATTAACAATTTCAGAAAAAAATCAAGTGTTTATAAATTGTTCTCTAATTTTCATTTATATGAAGATGATAACATTTTTTGATGATTTTGTCCTTTGTTCAGACTTTCAGACTGCAGTATAACAGAGGAAGGATACACTGCTCTGTCTGAAGCTCTGAAATCATCTCACCTGATAGAGCTGGATCTCAGAGGGAACGACCCTGGAGCATCAGGAGTGAAGCTGCTCACTGATTTACTGCAGGATCCAAACTGTAAACTGAACACACTGAGGTCAGCAAATTATAACAACTATATTTATTACAATTAATGTGAAGAAAATACTAATGGAAATATTTTCTGAATGTTCTTGCAATTAAATAGGAAATAGTTTATGTTGATTTAGGGATTCAGCAAGTACATGTGTGGTAGATAGGATCTGCCTTGTTTCTTTTGGCTTATGAGGAACTTGGAAAAATCCTCAAATGGCTTAGAACACTAATATTCTTTTTAGACTTTGGCATAAAATACATTTATCACAGTTTTGCTGAAAAATATTAAAATGACATTCAAAAATTGTAGATTTTTTTTCTAATAATCCTATTCATATAATTTTAGAATCTATGTTATTTTTGATAATTGATCGAAAATGATAAATAAGAATATAATGTATCTTCTTCTTCTTCTTTCGGCTTTTCCCTTCCGGGGTCGCCACAGCGAATCATCTCTCTCCACCTATCCCTATCTTCTGCATCCTCAACACTTGCACCCACTAGCTTCATATCCTCATTAATTCCATCCATATACCTCCTCTTTGGCCTTCCTCTTTGCCTCCTGCCTGGCAGCTCCATGTCCAACATTCTCCTACCAATATACTCACTCTCCCTCCTCTGAACATGTCCAAACCATCTTAATCTTGCCTCCCTAACTTTGTCCCCCAAACGTCCAACATGAGCTGTCCCTCTGATGTACTCGTTCCTAATCCTGTCCAATCTTGTCACTCCCAAAGAGAACCTCAACATCTTCAGCTCTGCTACCTCTAGCTCTGACTCCTGTCTCTTCCTCAGTGACACTGTCTCTAAACCATACAGCATGGCCGGTCTCACCACTGTCCTGTACACCTTCCCCTTGATTCTCGCTGATATTTTCCTATCACACAGAACTCCCGACACCTTTCTCCACCCATTCCAACCTGCCTGCACTCGCTTCTTTACCTCTTTCCCACACTCTCCATTACTCTGGACTGTTGACCCCAAGTACTTAAACTCCTGTACCTTCTTCACCTCTTCACCCTGTAACCTTACTGTTCCACTTCCCTCCCTTTCATTCACACACATGTACTCAGTCTTACTACGACTGACTTTCATTCTTCTTCTCTCCAGCGCAAACCTCCAACTCTCCAGGTTTTCCTCCACCTGCTCCCTGCTCTCACTACAGATCACAATGTCATCTGCAAACATCATTGTCCAAGGAGACTCCTGTCTGACCTCCTCTGACAACTGGTCCATCACTATAGCAAACAGGAAGGGGCTCAGAGCCGATCCCTGATGCAGTCCCACCTCCACTTTGAACTCCTCTGTCTGACCTACAGCACACCTCACCACTGTCCTGCTCCTCTCATACATGTCCTGCACCACTCTGACATACTTCTCTGCTACTCCTGACTTCCTCATACAGTACCACAGCTCTTCTCTTGGCACCCTGTCATACGCTTTCTCCAAGTCTACAAACACACAGTGCAACTCCCTCTGACCATCCCTATACTTCTCCATCAAAATCCTCAGAGCAAAAATTGCATCTGTTGTGCTCTTTCTGGGCATGAAGCCATACTGCTGCTCACAAATTTCCACTACCTTCCTTAACCTAGCTTCCACTACTCTTTCCCATAGCTTCATTGTATGGCTCATCAACTTTATCCCCCTATAGTTACTGCAACTCTGCACGTCACCCTTATTCTTAAAGATCGGCACTAACACACTTCTTCTCCATTCCTCAGGCATCCTCTCACTCTCTAAAACCCTGTTGAACAAACTAGCTAAAAATTCCACCGCTGCCTCTCCCAGACACTTCCAGACCTCCACCGGGATGTCATCAGGACCGACTGCCTTTCCACTTTTCATCCTCTTCAAAGCCTTCCTGACTTCATCCTTTCTAATCTTATCTACTTTCTGTTCCACAGAGTTCACCCCTTCTACTCTTTTTTCCCTCTCATTTTCCTCATTCATCAGCTCCTCAAAGTACTCCTTCCATCTCCTCTGTACACTCTCCTCACTTGTGAGCACCCTTCCATCTCTATCCTTAATAACTCTAACTTGCTGCACATCCTTCCCATCTCGATCCCTCTGCCTAGCTAACCTGTACAAGTCCTTCTCTCCTTCTCTAGTGTCTAACCTAGTGTACAACTCGTCATATGCCTTCTGCTTGGCCTTAGACACCTCCCTCTTCACTCTGCGCTGTAACTCCTTGTATTCCTGTCTATTCTCTTCAGTCCTGTCCATGTCCCACTTCTTCTTGGCTAACCTCTTCCTCTGGATACTATCCTGAACTTCCTCATTCCACCACCAAGTCTCCTTATCTTCTTTCCTCCTTCCAGATGACACACCCAGCACCTTTCTCCCTGTCTCCCTGATCACTTCTGCTGTAGTTTCCCAGTCATCTGGCAGCAATACCTGCCCACCCAGAGCCTGCCTCAACTTCTGTCTAAATTCCTCACAACATTCCTCCTTTTTCAGCTTCCACCACTTGGTTTTCTTCTCTGTCTCTGACCTCTTCGTCTTACAGACCATCAGAGTCATCCTACACACCACCATCCTATGCTGTCTGGCTACACTCTCTCCCACTACCACTTTACAGTCACTGATCTCTTTCAGATTGCCTCTTCTATATAAGATGTAGTCTACCTGTGTGCTCCTACCTCCACTCTTGTAAGTCACTCTATGCTCCTCCCTCTTCTGAAAATACGTGTTAACCACAGCCATGTCCATCCTCTTAGCAAAGTCCACTACCATCTGTCCTTCAAGGTTCCTTTCCTTAACTCCAAACTTGCCCATCACCTCCTCATCACCTGTGTTCCCCTCACCAACATGTCCATTAAAATCCGCTCCTATCACCACTCTCTCACCTGTGGGAATACTCTCCATCACCTCATCTAATTCACTCCAGAATCTCTCTTTCTCCTCCAACTCACAACCTACCTGTGGGGCATAACCACTAACAACATTCAACATCACCCCTTCAATCTCTAACTTCAGACTCATCACCCTGTCTGACACTCTCTTCACCTCCAGAACATTCCTCACAAACTCCTCCTTCAGGACCACACCTACCCCATTTCTCTTACTATCCACACCATAATAAAACAGCTTGAATCCTGCTCCTATACTACGAGCCTTGCTACCCTTCCACCTGGTCTCCTGTACACACAGTATATCCACCTTCCTTCTCTCCATCATATCAGCCAGCTCTCTACCTTTCCCTGTCATAGTACCAACATTCAGAGTTCCTATTCTCAGTCCTACACTCTTACCTTTCCTCTTCTCTCTCTGTCTGCGCACTCTCCTCCCTCCTCTACTTCTTCGACCAACAGTAGCCCAATTTCCACTGGCGCCCTGTAGGTCAACGGCGCCGATGGCGGTCGTTGTTAACCCGGGCCTCGACCGATCCGGTATGAAATTCGAACTGACGATTCGCATGGTTAAATTTGGCAACGTTTTACGCCGGATGCCCTTCCTGACGCAATCCTCTCTATTTATCCGGGCTTGGGACCGGCACAGAAGTCACTGGACTGTGACCCCCATGGCTAGATTAAGAATATAATGTATATAGACTTCAATTATGACCCTTCAGGATCTCACAGCAAATACTGATGTGGTCCGGGCACAATGTGATCTGTAGGTGTAATTGTGTTTTTTTCTCTGCAGTTTGTTAAGTGCTGAGGCAGAGGAAGCCTTTGCTTCCCTGACTAAAGTTCTGGGTACAAACCCTTTACTGCAGAGAGAACTGGATCTGAGTGGGAAAATATCTGGAGACTCAAGAGTGAAGCAGCTCTCTGTTCTACTGAAGGATCCACACTGCAAACCTGAAAAACTCAGGTATGTGGTCTGATTTCTGAATGTAATCATGTCCTCTTTAGCAGCAGTGGTGTAGTGTTGCTGCCTCACAGCTCCAGGGTTCCTGGTTTGATCCTGAACTCAGGGGACTGGCAGTGTGGAGTATCACATGCTCTCCCTGTCGGTTTCCTCAAGGTTCTCCAGCTTCCTCCCACCTCCTTCTGTTAAATGATCTCTAGGTGTGAGTGAGTGTGTGAAAGTTTGTGATGAACAGGAGTCAATGGAATATTCTCACCTCATGTCCAGTATTCCTGGGTTAGACTCCACATCCACCACCACACTATTAAAAATGAAAGAATGAATATTTTTCACTGTGTTCACAATTAATTCAAGTTCTATTACTATGTTGTATAAATTACTGCTGTAGTTTATTGATGTTCATGATGGTTGGTTATCTGTACTCTGTTTGGAGCTTTTTCTCAGCTGTGTTCTCTGACTGCAGGCTGAATAAGAGCAGTATTACACACAGAGGCTGTACTGATCTGATATCAGCTCTTACTTCAAACCCTTCACACCTGACAGAACTGGACCTGAGTGAGAACACACTGGGAAATTCAGCAATGGATAAGATCTCTACTCTACTAAAGAATTCATCCTGTAAACTCCAGAAGCTTGTGTAAGTTATTTAAAATGATACAATATATAATATATATATATATATATATAAAATTATATTATGTAAAATTCACATAAAATGTATATCTCATAATATTTATATATGACGAACATGATTACAGTGTTGCCATCAGAGACATAAGAAAGTCATTGATGAAATATATGGTCATGTGGGACCAAGGTCACTGAGTTGAGGGTAGAGACATGTTTACCTACTAGGAGGGCGTCATGGTACCGTTGCCTGGGTACACGCACTGCATGACAGGATGAATCTATAGATGTCTGTAATAAAGTTGGGTCACCAGGACTTCACAACAACCTGATGGCTGGGTTATGTGTGAAAAAAACATTTTATCTGGTAGCCATGTGGTTGGGACTCATTGTATGGCTGTGCAGGCCAAGTTACTGTTATTAAAAAGCAGGAGGGGCAGCATGGGTTCTGGCCTTTGATCCTTGTTATCAGTGGGATGGAAGCGGGACAGAGAGTCATCCTTGGTGTTCTTGGAGCCAGTTCAGTATGAAAATGGGAAGATTGAAGATTGTGAAGTTATGGGCCACTCACTCCATCCAGTGACACCATTTCTCTAGTGTGAGCTTCACTGTCAGCAACTCTCAGTTTCCTATGTTGTAGTTTATTTTGACTGGTGAAAGCTCCTCCTCAGATTAAAGGCCACCAGATAGATCTTTGTTCTTGTTCTTTGTTTCTCCAAACCTTTATGGCAGCAATACTTCTACTCCAGATTCCGAGGCATCCACATACAGTGAAAGTCTTGCATGGGTCTGGGAGTTTCAAGATGGAAGCAGTGATGTAGGCAGTCTAGAGCTTCTTGAAGGCTTTATTTGCTGCCTTGTTCCATGCCATACACTATGATAGAAGTTGGCAAAACCCATAAATCTCCTTTACTGTTTTGAGAGTGGGTCATTCCATGACCACATCTCATGGTCCATTACCACCCCTTGGGGGCCAATGATGTATCCAAGGAGAGAGATGGTGGACACATAGAATTTACTTTTCTTAGACTTAGCTTAGAGCTGTTTGTCTAGGAGAAGGCACAGGATTTTCTTGATGTGCTGAACATGAACTTTCATGAGTGGGTTAGTAGATTAAAATTACATTGGTTAGATTACATATCATCAGTGTACTCTCACAAATTTTCTCAGCATATCCAGCTTATCATAGGTTCTCTGAGGGAACAGGCCAATAGCTTTAGACTTGATAAAGACCTCTTGGAACTCATGCTGTGGGAATGTCTATGTTGGACTGGGCTTCAGGAGTCTCCACTATGGTTAATGCAATGATGAGGTCAGGCAGTGATTGTTATTTGAACAGGACAGCAAGTTTGTACAGGAACTTTGTGAGTTCCTTGCCATATCATGATGTCTGAGGGTCATGAAGGTGCATCCAGGAGAACGCAAGGATAGAAGGGTTTTTTTCAATGACAGTATTGATGAATGAGATGTGTTCTTGCTGTAGAGCACTGGCTTAAAGTAGGAGGGGTTTGGTGCACTTGGACAGGTTTTGGTTCTGTCTGCTATGGGCCCTTCATCAATGGCACAAGTCTTTAAAGAATGCTGTAGTGTCTGGGTGGGTATTCTGAGCTTCATGACAGTATCATGTACCAGCAGTTAGCACTGAGAGAATATTTACATGGTCTGAGTCTTTAATCTGGACATTTAGTGCAAAGGACTGGTGAGACAGAAACTGAGAAGGACTCATTGTGGGGGGAAAATGTAAAGGTGGTGGTACTCTCAGTAGGAATGGGATGTATTGAGATGTTTGCATGAACAGGGCACTGTGTCACAAAATGATAAGAATGAGCATAGCCTTTTCATTCTTCTTCTTTCATGTTCAGTGGGGATCAGTCTAGTTTGCCTAGCTGCCTGGGAACAAAATAGTTGGTATTGAGTTAGGGCTCACTGCCCCCTTGTGCACTTGACGATTGTGGGTGAGTAGCTGAATCAGAAAGTCAAAGGATAGTTTGTCATGCCAGCTCTGTGAGAACATCCTGGCTGAGATTCTATTGAAAGGCACCTTTAAGTGCAGGCTTATTCCATTGAGGCACTCTAGTGCATGTTCAGCTGCATTTTCTTTTCCCTTGGCTGACTGTGAATAGCTGCTCTCCAGTTTCTTTGCCTTCAAGGGTACAGTCGAAAACCTTTTGAAAATGCTCCAAAGTGGTTGTATGACGATAATAATTCCTCAACTTGATACTAGTCCTCCCTGGCTCATTTCCAATGAGCAAACTGAGAAATTGTGCAATCTTATTTTCTTCTACAACACTCTCCAAGCCAAAGATGTACAGTGAGCACTGTAGCAAGAGTCCATTGCCCTGGGAAGCTTCTTCTGCATAGTTCAAACTTTGCATCTCACAACAGTGGGCCAAATGCTTATCCTTTTATTTTAAAAATAAACATTTCTCCTCTTTCTCCAGACTTTCAGACTGTAATATTAAAGAGGAGGGATATGCTGCTCTGGCTGAAGCTCTGAAATCAAACCCCTTATCATACCTGACAGAGCTGGACCTCAGAGGGAATGATCCTGGAGAATCAGGAATGAAGCAGCTCAGGAATATTATGAATGATGCAAAATGTAAATTGAAGACACTCTGGTGAGTTTTTTCCCCAGAATGTGTAAAATCCAGCTTTAACATTGAAACATTGATTGATTAGTAAAACTCATCAGATTGCTTCAGTTTCACTGTTTTCACCACTGTACAGTACATCATTGCATTGCTGTAAATATAATTAATGTTAGATTTTCTCTGTTCTTTCTCTCTACAGGGTGTTGAAAAGTCCTGATGCACAGAAAGCTTCTGATCATCTGACTGAAGTTCTGGGTATAAACCCCATACTGCAGACGGATCTGAATCTGAGTGGGAAAATAGACGGAGACTCAGGAGTAGAGCAGCTCTCTGTTTTACTGAAGGATCCACACTGCAGACCTGAAACACTTCAGTAAGGAATTGAATTCTATATTAATTTAGAGACTTCAATTACATATCTCACCAAACACAGACAATGGGATATGTTTTAGCCATAAATCCACTGTTTAATTGTGCTTTCAGGCTCAGTGAGTGTAATGTGACAGAGAAAGGATGTTCAGCTCTGCTCACAGCTCTCAGATCAGAACACTCCACCCTGAAGGAGCTGAATCTGAGTAAGAACAGGATTCAGGATTCAGGAGTGAAGCTGCTCTCTGAGGAACTGAAGAATAAACTCTGTAAACTGGACACTCTGAGGTAATATCTAATTAATAGCCAAACCTTGGCAGTGTTAAACTCTGACTATATTTAGGTCGCAGTACCAACTGTGGTTCCCTGTTCAAGGGAACTTTTTGAGGGAACTCCATTCCTCTTGGCTGCATTCCAAGCACCTGTCGAGACAGTGCGTCCGCTTTGGTCATGGAGGTTGCAGGTTCAGTTAGCGGAAAAAATAGAATAGAATAGAATAGAATAGAATAGAATAGCTTTATTGTCATTGTTACATGTACAACAAAATTAAAAAATGCTAACCAGTCAGTGCATCACTCATTATATTATAAAACTAAAAAAGGAGCATAAAAATAGCTACAAATAAATATGTATCTAAAATAAATAGTGTTCACATAAAATAAGATTAGAAAAACACACAACCATACATTCAGTCACACATTGTTGCACAAGCAGCATGTTATGTTTTGGTTGTATTGAGTGTGGTTATTGCGTGGAATAGAAGCTGTTTCTAAATCTATTTGTCCTTGATTTTATTGATCTGTACCGTCTACCAGATGTCAGAAGTTCAAACAGTAATGTCCAGGGTGTGAGGTATCCGAAACGAGGAATGGAACAGGAGATGAATGAGTCCCTTCTCTTGTCCACTCCACTGACTAATGCTTCGGCTCCCAGGAGCTCCCTTCGTAATTTCTACTGACCCGAACAGTAATTCTTATCATATGTATTAGACTCGTAGGAGCTTGATATGGGCAATGATGAGTGGACTGCCACTGAAATTCTGCTTAAAAATAGTCAGTGGCATTCGTGCTGTTGACACTAAGCTCAATCCTGCTTGTTTAGCTGTATTATCTGTATCACGCTGACTGCTAGTCAGAGCTCGTCTACGGTAAGGGGCTCACCAATGAGGTCTGAAGTCCGCCAAGCCCTCTGTGCCACAAAGCAGATGGCCCATTACATCAAACCACTAAGCCACTGAGAGGCAATAACAGAGATAAATAAAAAAGGGACATTTTCAATTTCTCCTAAAGGCCTATTCTTCCGGGGTATCAACCAGTAGCCACCGGCCCCAGCCTGGCTTGCTCAGGCAAGCCCACCCCCCTTTCCCCCACTAAATCTGGGTAGCCGGCCAGCGTTTAGAGGCAAGCCTGGGTCATCTCCAACAGCGTTTCGTTCCCTTCTCGGGGAACCGGGTTACATTTGTAACCGGGTGTAGTTCCTTATCTTAGTCACCACAAATAGCAGTGCAATAGAGAGGACAGCAGACCTGAGCACACAGAGCAGTATAAGTGAGCAGATTATTAGAATTATGAGCAGATTATGAGCAAATGTTGCTGTGAAATGTACGCATAAAGTGAGCAGGCCGAATATCTCTTATATATATTGTGCATGTGTGTGTCGGGGGTGGGGGGTGAAAGTGTAAGCTCAACAGGAGTTCACTATTAACAGCACATGGCAGCAACCAGCACAATGAGAGTGAAACTTATTGATCCCTGATTCATATATAACAAATACTGATAAAGTAGATCACTCTTTGCAGTATCAGTAATGGTATAAACAAGTAGCACAAAATATGTTCTAGTACTCTAGTACTAAAAAATTGTATCAGTGCATCTTTATTACTGACCTGACCTCTTATCACAATCATAACTTTGTAGTAGTTGTGTTAACACAGTGAATAAACTCTGCATTGCTGTGATTTTCTCTCTTCTTTTTATGTGTGTGTTCACAAAAGTTTCAATGTTTTCTGAGTTCCTCTGACATTTTCTCCTTTCAGGCTCAGTGAGTGTAACCTGACAGAGAGAAGCTGCTGGGCTTTACACACAGTTCTCAGCTCAGAATCCTCCAAGCTGACTGAGGTGGATCTGAGCAGTAATCCTCTGGAGGACTCAGGAGTGAAGCAGCTTTGTGCTGGACTGAAGAGTCCAAACTGTAAACTGGAGAAACTCAGGTCAGTTCATTCTCCTATTAGACTTTACTTGAAGGACTGTAACTATGGACTTATGTAACTAATACACAGTGGATCAAGCAGAATAGAGGAAGAATGATACAAAAATGTTTTTTAGACCTGTATGTCTCCTTGTTACCTGTAAAGATAAAATTCTGCAGGATTTTAACTTTGTCACAGATTGAGGCAGAAATAGATGCAATTGCAGTTACTTTTTCAATTAAAGGAAAAAAAAAATCCAAAACGACAGGCAGGTTCTAAGTACACGATTGACTGGTATAACTGCATGAATGAGCATGTGTACAGGGAATTCCCAATAAGGTGGAGGGTGAGTGTGTGCTCTTGCAAGGGGCCATCACTAAAATATGGTGATACTCCTCCAATGGAATAACTAACGATATGTTGCTTTATTATGTTGTTTTTAGTACACTGATATTAAATGGTGCAATTTAAAAAATAATTTTTGATTATTAATAAACTTGTCTGCAGTCAGATGATTCAGTTTGTATGAAGACTTTGTCCTTTTGTTCAGTCTTTCAAACTGCAGTATAACAGAGGAAGGATACAGTGCTCTGGCTGAAGCTCTGAAATCATCTCACCTGATAGAGCTGGATCTCAGAGGGAACGACCCTGGAGCATCAGGAGTGAAGCTGCTCACTGATTTACTGCAGGATCCAGACTGTAAACTGAACACACTGAGGTGAAGAAATTATGCATAACTATTACAATTATTTTGAAAAATAATTCATGGAAATATGTTTATGAATGTGCTTACAATTAACTCAAAGAAAATCTACTTAGAATATAGATATTAAGCAATGAAGTATATTTGTGGTACATAGGATCTGAATCTGGCCTGCAGTCTCGTTTCATTTGGTTTGCATGCACTTGGAAAAAATCCCTGAAACAGTCCGTAGCACACTAGTGCTCAGTTTTTCACATTATTCAGAATTCAGAGCATACCTGTAATGTAGACAAATACATGGGTTTGAAATGAAAAGATGAATATGAGACAGGTGGCACGGTGGCTTAGTGGTTAGCATGTTTGCCTCACACCTCCAGCGTCCTGGGTTTGAGTTTCGCTCCCGCTCACTATGTGTGTAGAGTTTGCATGTTCTCCATGGTGGGTTTCCTCCCACAGTCCAAAGACATGTGATGGGTTGGCACTCCGTCCAGGGTGTATCCTGCCCTGATGCCCAATGACACCTGAGATAGGCACAGGCTCCCTGTGACCCGATGATAGATTGGATAAGTGGTACAGACAATGGAATATGAGACAAGAGTTTAGGATTTCAGCTATTATTTCCTGGTACATACCAGATGTGTTCAACAGCAGAAAACAGAAACCTTTACATCAATTGTTAGGGTTTTTCTCTACTGAGTACATGTGTGTGAATGAAAGGGAGGGAAGTGGAACAGTAAGGTTACAGGGTGAAGAGGTGAAGAAGGTACAGGAGTTTAAGTACTTGGGGTCAACAGTCCAGAATAATGGAGAGTGTGGGAAAGAAGTAAAGAAGCGAGTGCAGGCAGGTTGGAATGGGTGGAGAAAGGTGTGGGGAGTTCTGTGTGATCAGAAAATATCAGCGAGAATCAAGGGGAAGGTGTACAGGACAGTGGTGAGACCGGCCATGCTGTATGGTTTAGAGACAGTGTCACTGAGGAAGAGACAGGAGTCAGAGCTAGAGGTAGCAGAGCTGAAGATGTTGAGGTTCTCTTTGGGAGTGACAAGATTGGACAGGATTAGGAACGAGTACATCAGAGGGACAGCTCATGTTGGACGTTTGGGGGACAAAGTTAGGGAGGCCAGATTAAGATGGTTTGGACATGTTCAGAGGAGGGAGAGTGAGTATATTGGTAGGAGAATGTTGGACATGGAGCTGCCAGGCAGGAGGCAAAGAGGAAGGCCAAAGAGGAGGTATATGGATGGAATTAATGAGGATATGAAGCTAGTGGGTGCAAGTGTTGAGGATGCAGAAGATAGGGATAGGTGGAGAGAGATGATTCGCTGTGGCGACCCCTGAGGGGAGAAGCCGAAAGAAGAAGAAGAAGTTAGGGTTTTTCTCCACAGCTCTCACAACGTTTCAGCTGCCATGTTGTTTTCCTTGGCTGACACTTTAAGTGTGTGTCTCAGTACACCAGCATTTTCTTTCTTTTTCAGAACATTATATATTATTGTACTGGCTATGCCAAATGTTTGTGCAATGCATTTAACAGATTTTTCAAAATGGATGATTTTTCAAATGCTTTTCTCCCATAAACAGCTCTCTGATCATCATGTTGGATTATCCTTTTTAACAGTAAATGCAGCATCATAGGTGACACTGAAAGCTAAAATCAAGAGTAAATGTTCAGAGCTACTGTCAAGCCACACAAATTATATGTATTTGACTGTATTTATTGTTTAAACAATCACATGTTCCAGTATTGTCGCTCAGTGTAATTGCTATGTTCTATGTTGTTTAACACATCTACATATAAATAACTGGAAATACAAGCTGAAATTCTTAAGTCTCTTCTGATAGTCAACTTCTGATCTCTAACTGATTTCAGGTTACAGCAAAAACAAATGACTGCACAACATTAATTTGTTATTTAATATTTTAAGGCACACTTTACCTTCAGGTAAACTTTGCACATTCATACCATTGCTATAAAATACATTTATGATAGTTTTACTGAAAACATTAAAATAACATATCTAACAATGAGGTATTATTTATTTTCACTTTTCTTTTGCAGTAAAATCCAAGAGCTACTTCACTGGTTCTCATCTCCATATGTCAGAGAAATAATGCATCAATCCACTAGGTTAATTCTGTATACCTATAGTAGTAACTGTTTTTTCTTCTTGGCAGTCTGTTGAAAAGTGCTGAGGCAGAGGAAACCTGTGCTTCTTTAACAGAAGTTCTGGGTAGAAATCCTTTACTGCAAAGAGAACTGGATCTGAGTGGGAAGATATATGGAGACTCAGGACTGAAGCAGCTGTCTGCTCTACTGAAGGATCCACACTGTAGACCTGAGACACTCAGGTTTGTTTTCTGACATCTGCATCTAATCTTGTGTTCTCCGGCAGCAGTGGATAGTGGTCTCACCTCGCAGCTCCAAGGTTCCTTGTTTTATCCTGACCTTAGAGGACTTGACCTTGTTTGATCCTGACCTTAGAGGACTTGACCTTGTTTGATCCTGAACTTAGAGGATCAGAAACACAACATAGCAAACAACTCTCTTACTCATGAAGTAACTGGAATCTAGTGTTTATAGTGTAAATGAGGAAGTAATATAAATTAGGTAAGCTCAGTAACCTTGACGTGGGTTAGTAATCAGATGATGAGGAGCTCAGGAGGTCAGATGAGCCTGTGACAACTTATCAAAACTCACAGGTTTGCCTGTTTTTAAATCTATATAAACATGAATTATAAATAAGAATAAATGTTGATTAAAACAAACAGGACTTTTACTATGGTACAAGCAATATGTGGTTGAACTCATCTGAGATGTGATGAATCCTCTGTTTTTATTTTCTTTTTAGACTTGTTAAATGTGGTCTTACAACAGGAAGCTGTATAACTGTGGTTGAAGTTCTCAGCTCACATCCCTGCTTTATAACTGAGTTGGACCTGAGTAACAACAACCTACAGAATACAGGTGTCATGGAAATATCTGAAGAACTGAAGATTCCACACTCTAATCTGAAAATATTAAGGTATGTTAATATAAACCTAAACTATATGGCCAAAAGTGTGTGGATGGCTGACCATGACCCCCATATGTGGTTCCAAAATTTTACAAAGTCAGAAGCACACAGTTGTTGGGAATGTATCTGTGTGCTGTAGCTTTACGCTTGTCCTTCACTGGAACTAAGAGGCACAAACACTGTTCCAGCATGACAATGTCCCTGTGTACAAAGCAGCTCCATAAAGACATTGTGTGTCTAAGTGACCTTTACCCTACTGATTTTACTTGTCAAAGTTCCTTTAACTGAAGTTATCTTAAGAAGATTTTATTTAAATACGTTTCATTAAATACAGATTCCACAGTTATACAATAAGTCTTAGGCAAAGTCTTAGGTTTATATCAAAAATATAAACACTGTCTTGGAAGTTTTATTCTGCATTCCATTAGCAGACAAAAGGAACAGATCTTAGGTTTGCACAAATTTAAACACCCCCGCCCCACCAAGAAAAAACACAAAAACATAAATGTTTTGGACACGTTTTTGTATGTCCTTAAATAAAGTAGCATATTAAGTAATACATCTTTAAAATGATATCTCCTGAACAACTGTACTCACAACATGTTACTGTATACTGCTCTTTTATATATTTTTCATAACTACAGGCATTTCCACAGTACTGTAGTTATTGTGTCATTAAGCTTGATTATACTTTCATAGATTTACGAGGATGTCAAATGAAAACCAAATAAAACCCTAATTTCAGTGACTGCACACAAAACCAAAAGATGTTTTTGACAGACTCCATTTGCCACAACACACCACAGCCTACAAACATGGCTGCCCCTGACTACACTTTGCAGAGCACAAGAAGTATGCTGGCAAACCCTCCCTCTGCAAAGACTTCCCTGTAAAGGTTCACATTCTCCAACAATATTTGTAAAGGAAAATTATCCAATCAGCACACGGTGGAAAACTTTGCAAACTTAACTATTTAAGCAGTGATAAGTTGAACTTGGTATATTTATTAATTCTGCATGGGATATTACTTCTGCAGTCACCGGCAATAATATACTATATATAGTGAAATGTCAAGATCACGGGGTGCCAGGCAGGGGAAATCAGACCCAAGGTGCAGGGATAGCCATGAAACAGGGTTTTATTAACAAAAATGAAGAAATACTCACACAGGAACACCGGAGAGAAAACTCAAAACCAAAACCTCAAGAACAAACAGGCAAACCATACTGACAGGGAAAAAATAAACTCAAAACCAAAACCCTAAGAACAACAATAACAACAACAACAAAAAAAAGGCACACCATTACAACAAGGACTCAGCAAACACAAGCACAAAACAGGAGGTATAAATAAATGATCTATAAACATACCTAAACATGTGATAGCTCAATGTGAATATATCTGCTTATGTGATAACAGCAGTTATTAGCAGAATTAAAGTGAGCTGTGCTAAAAGTAGCATTAAATTTAAGGCCCAAAAAAATCAGTGCTTATATTGGTGATGCTGTGAACATGGTGTATATTGTGTATACATGTATATCAGTCTATACATGTGTGTGTTTTTGTGCCAGTTCAGTTCAGTTCTGGGTGTTGAGGAGTCTGATAGCCTGGGGAAAGAAACTGTTATACAATCTGATTGTGAGGGCCCAAATGCATCGAGACCTTTTCCAGATGGCAGTAGGGTGAAGAGTGTGTGTGAGAGGTATGTGGGGACATCCACAATGTTTGCAGATGCAGCTTGAAGCGTATATGTATGTTATAGAGGGAAGAGAGACTCTGCAGTGGTCAGTATCTATCAAAAGGGGTCCAAGGAAGGAACAGTGGTGAACCGGCGACAATGTCATAGGCAGCCATGGCTCATTGATGCATGTGGGGAGTGCAGGCTGACCCATAAGATCCAACAGATGAGCTACTGTTGCTCACACTGTTGAAGAAGTTAATGCTGATTCTGATAGAAAGGTGTCAGAATACACAGCGCATTCACAGCATAGCTGCAGACCAGTCAGGGTGCCCATGCTGACCCCAGTGCACCACCAACAGCGCCAACAATGGACATGTGAGCATCAGAACTGGACCACGGAGCAGTGGAAGTAGGTGGCCTGGTCTGATGCATCACTTTTTATTTTAAAATCGTGTGGATGGGCTTACAAAGGAAATACATGGCACAAGGATGCACTATGGGAAGAAGGTGAGCCGTGGAGGCAGTGTCCTGCTTTGGGCAATGTTCTGCTGGGAAACCTTGGGTCCTGCCGTCCATGTGGTTGTTACTTTGACACGTAGCACCTACCTAAGCATTGTTGCAGACCATGTACACCCTTTCATGGAAACGCTATTCCCTGATGGCTGTGGCCTCTTTCAGCAGGATAATGCACCGTGCCACAGAACAAAAATGGTTCAGGAATGGTTTGATGAGCACAACAACTAGTTTGAGGTGTTGACTCCACCTCCAAATTCCCCAGATCTCAATCCAATCCAGCATCTGTGGGATCAGGGGTCAGGGCTGTTTTAGCAGCAAAAGGGGGACTAACACAATATTAGGCAGGTGGTCATAATGTTATGGCTGATCTGTGTGTGTGTGTGTATGTGTGTGTGTGTGTGTATACAGTGTATCCAGTGCTTCACTTTTATGACAACCATAATGACATAAATGACATAATAACATAAAAGACGTTTGTTTGAAATCTTTGCAAATTTGTTAAAAATAATAATAAAAAAATCACATGTACATAAGTATTCACAGCCTTTGCTCAATTCTTTGTTGAAGCACCTTTGGCATCAATTACAGCCTCAAGATTTTGAGCAAGCTCCATCAGGTTGGATGTGGAGCGTCGGTGCACAGCCATTTTCAGATCTCTCCAGAGATGTTCAATCAGGTTCAAGTCTGGACTCTGGCTGGTCACTCAAGAACATTAGTAACCTGTGTAACCCGGGCTACTAATAAAAATTAAACGGAAATTGAATAAACGGAAATAAAAGATGTACGTTAGAGAAAAGAATAAGGAAGAAGTAGGAACTCTATTCGATTACTAATTGAGAGCGCTGATAGGCTCTTTAAGGACCAATAACTGCTGCAAATTGAGTTAAGCCCCGCCTATGTGCCGATTCTCGGTGCGTTAGAGAAAGTTCTGTTTTTTTCCCTTTTACCCAAGAGATGAAAGAGAGAGTGAGATAAAGCTACACGGAGCGAGTGTAAAGGTCCTCCACGATAAATAAACTATTTACACAAAGAGGATTTCTCAGCAGCTACTATACAAGACAGAGAAGCTATGTTTGGAGTAATAATTGAAAACTTGAACAAAATCCAAAATTGAACTTCCTTGTTTGAAATATATAATTTTTCGCCTTTGGTAAGTTACATTTTGAATATTATGTTGAAGTTATTCAAGGAAAGTGCCATGAATTTGATACAGAACCAAAGAGAAGTGTGTTCATGTATTAGCTAAAGCTAATAGCTCGTAAGCTAAAGCTAACTCGCATGTAAAAGTGCTAATGTGCTAACAATATTTTTTTGATCTCAAAAATAAAATAGCTTTATAAACAAAACAAATTATTTTATTTCATTTTTATTTATTTGACTTCTATAGATTATCATTAGAAATGCCATGTTTAAAAATGTCCCAAATTGCAGTTCTATATTGCTTCCTTAGGTGCCCACTGGAGTGGTGATCAGATGTTCATTAATTCTTTGTTATTTATGACATTGTTGTTCAGGCTTTCAGACTGCAGCATAACAGAGGAAGGATACACTGCTCTTGCTGAAGCTCTGAAATCAAATCCCACATCCCACCTGATAGAGCTGGATCTCAGTGGGAATGACCCTGGAGCATCAGGAGTGAAGCAGCTCATGGATTTCATGAATGATCCAAAATGTACACTGAAGACACTGAGGTGAGCTTTTAAATGTTCCTTTGAACAATTTGGATTAATGATAATTTACTGCATTTGGCTACAATTACTACAATTGACTTGTGCAAATTATTATTTAGTTATTAATACTATTATTATTATTATTATTATTATTATTATTGTTGTTGTTGTTGCAGGTTGTTGAAAAGCTCTGCAGCACAGGAGGCCTGTAATTGGCTAAATTCAGTTGTAGGTAAAAACTCTTTACTCCTAAAAGAGCTGGATCTGAGCAGGAAGGAACCAGGAGACTCAGGAGTGGAGAAGCTCTCAGTTCTGATGAAAGACCCACACTGTAAATTACAGAAAATTCAGTAAGTATTCTGATTTATGTACTAGCACCAGTTCTTTCTAGCAAAATGTTTCCCACTGCCATGCATTGTAAAATAACTGAATGTTTGCTTGTAATCATCACAGCCAAAAGTACTAGAACATAATCAACTTATTTCTAAACCATGGAGATAAATGTGGAATTTTGCTGCAATAACAAGAAAACAGTTTTCGAAACAGGAAACAGGATCTTGTGGGTGGAGCAACTAATGACTGTTTTAGGTACACGTTTAAACACATCCTGAGGTTGTGTGTCTTTTCGTGTGACATTTCACAGCTAAGCTGTTATTGCTCCTAGACTGATCAACTTTATTATAAGGACATTTTACAGTTCTTAGAGGAGTAACACACACATGTGGAACATTTGATGTCCTTGTGTAGGGCAGGTTCTGCACCGTAACTGTTAAGAACGAGGACGGAGGCAGCGGTTCTCGTTGAGGTGTTTATTTAGAAAGGAAGGAGGGGAAAGTGTGCAGGACAAACGAAGACTTGTAGCGTGGTCGTGGCGTGAACGGGGAAACCGGAGCGTGCCGTGGAGCTGCGCGAGGAAAGGCAGGTAGAGATCTCTATGGAAATACAAATGCAGGTTAGCGAGACAGTCCAGAGCATCAACACAACGTGAGGTCTGTGTTAACGATAACGGATGAGTGAGGTTAGTGTCGTGGTGCTATTTATAGGGGAGGTGATTATGGTGTTCAGGTGAGTCTCATTAAAACTCTGGTGAGGGAGTGCACTGTGACTGAGTGTGAGCAGAGCCTGGCGTGTCTGTAACATTACCCCCCTCCATGGTCCGCTCCCGAGGACCTTGGGCCCCGACGCCGTGGCGGTCGGCCTCTGCCCCGAGGCGCTGGTCGGCCGGGGTGGCTGGTGTGGAAGTCCTCGAGGAGGCTCGCAAAGATCTTCTCCGGGAGAATGGGTTCTGGATCGTCGCTGGCGACATCTGGGCCATAGATTCGGGACAGGGCATCGGCCTTAACGTTTTTCGACTCTGGGCGGTATGATATGGCGAACTTGAACCTCGTGAAGAAGAGGGCCCAGCGGGCCTGGCGGGGGGTTCAGCCTCTTCGCGGCCCGGAGATACTCGAGATTCTTGTGGTCGGTAAGGACGGTGAAGGGGTGCTTTGCTCCCTCGAGCCAGTGCCTCCATTCCTCCAGGGCGAGCTTAACGGCGAGTAGTTCCCGATTCCCAATGTCAATTCACTTCGGCTGGGTTTAGCTTCCGCGAAAAGAAGGCACATGGATGGAGCTTCCGTGGGTTCCCCTGCTGCTGAGAGAGGACCGCGCCCACTCCAGTGGTTGAGGCGTCGACCTCCACTATGAAGGGAAGCTCCGGATCAGGGTGGACTAAGAGGGGAGCAGTAGTGAAGGCCTGCTTGAGCGTTTGGAAGGCGCGCATAGCAGCCGGGGTCCAGACAAGGGTCTTGGGCTTGTTGCGTAGGAGGTTTGTGAGTGGGCTGGTGACTGAACTGTATCCCCTGATGAACCTTCGATAAAAGTTTGCAAACCCTAGGAAACGTTGAAGTTCCTTCACGGTCGTGGGGGTGGGCCAGTCCCGGACGGCGGTCACCTTCTTCTCGTCCATGCGAACGCCACTGCGGTCAATGACATATCCGAGAAACTGTACTGTGGGTTGGTGAAACAGGCATTTCTCTGCCTTGATTAAAAGGTTATAGTCTCGGAGCCGGTGAAGAACCTCCGCAACGTGGCACTGATGGTCCGCCATGCTCCGGGAGTAGATGAGTATGTCATCAATATATACCACCACGAACTTGTGCAGGAAGTCCCGGAGCACCTCATGCATGAAATCCTGGAACACGGAAGGGGCATTGGCGAGTCCATAGGGCATAACCCGGTACTCATAATGGCCGGTAGGGGTCATGAATGCAGTCTTCCACTCATCCCCCTTCCGTATCCGGATCAGGTTGTAGGCGCTGCGGAGGTCGAGCTTCGTGAACACAGTGGTGCCGCGGAGACGCTCTAGCGCTGCGGGGACGAGAGGTAGGGGATACCGGAACTTCACTGTGATCTTGTTCAGCGCACGATAGTCAATGCAGGGTCGGAGACCGCCATCTTTCTTGGCCACAAAGAAGAAACTGGAGGCAGCAGGAGATGTGGACGGACGAATGTAGCCCTGGGCTAAGGCTTCCTTTGTGTACTCTTCCATGGCCTTCTCCTCTGGGAGCGTGAGTGAGTATATCCTCCCCTTGGGTACTGGCTCGCCGGGGATGAGATTGATGGCGCAATCCCATGGCCGGTGTGGGGGTAGCTTGGAGGCTTTCTTGGGACAGAAGACATCCCAGAAGTGAGAGTAGCACGCCGGGATGTTGACAGAGCGGGCCTCAAGGGGGCTCTCCATGGAGGTGGCATGGACCTGAAGGGTGTGCGGTCGTGAAGGTCTTGGGCTTGGTCGCTCGGGAAAGCAGCCCTCGAAGCACTTGTGCCCCCACCTCAGGATTTCTCCTGTCCTCCAAGAAAGGATGGGATCATGCTGCTCCAGCCAGGGACGGCCAAAAACCACGTCCGCCGTCGAGTCCTCCAGCACCATCAGAACTATCTCCTCCGTGTGCATCACCCCAATATGGAGCCGGAGGGGCCCCGCATGACGACGCACCTGCCTCAGGAGCTTCCCAGTTACCGCGTGGACCTGGTATTTCCTTGGCGTGGCTGCAGTCGGGAGCTGGAGCTGGCGGCAGAGGGCCCCGGAGATGAAGTTCCCGGCCGACCCAGAGTCGAGGAGCGCGGTCGCTGAAACACAAAAATCATGGGTAGTAAGACTGACCAAAACTGAGAAAGGTTTTCTGATGTTTTGTGTCGGAAAGAGTGAACTCACCAGTGCTCGTGCGGGGCGAATGGGGCACTTCGCCACGAAATGCCCCGAGCCCCCGCAGTAGAAACAGCAACTCTGGGCCAGCCACCTCTGCCGCTCCCACTGTCGGTCAGCCGATGACACCTCAGAAAGCTCTAGCTGCATGGCGTCGTCAGCAGGCTCTGGGTGACCAACAGGTCCCGGCTGGGCGGTAGCAGTGCTAGCTGCCGGCTGACTCTGGTGCTCCTCGAAGCACAGCTGCATCCGAGTAGCGAAACGAATGGAGAGCTGGATAAAGCGCCTTCCCGTCGAGACGAGAGATGATGAAGGCGATCTTCGCCCGATCGTCAGGGTACAGGTGCGACTGCATCTCCAGAGTCAGCGAGCACTGCAGCAGAAACCCGTTGCAATCCTCCGCCGCGCCGGAGTATGGTGCTGGGGCGGCCATGGGGCTCGCATACACAGGCGGCGAAGAAACGGCCGTGGCGGCGGCGGAAACGCTTGCCGGAGTCGCGGATCCGGCTGCGCTAGCGAGAGCGCGGTGCAGCGCTTCAGCCAGCTCTTCCACCGGATCCCGTGAGCTCATCCTCCTTGCTCAGACGGTGTTGGTCCGTTATTCTGTTAAGAACGAGGACGGAGGCAGCGGTTCTCGTTGAGGTGTTTATTTAGAAAGGAAGGGGGGGAAAGCGTGCAGGACAAACGAAGACTTGTAGCGTGGTCGTGGCGTGAACGGGGAAACCGGAGTGTGCCGTGGAGCTGCGCGAGGAAAGGCAGGTAGAGATCTCTATGGAAATACAAATGCAGGTTAGCGAGACAGTCCAGAGCATCAACACAACGTGAGGTCTGTGTTAACGATAACGGAGGAGTGAGGTTAGTGTCGTGGTGCTATTTATAGGGGAGGTGATTATGGTGTTCAGGTGTGTCTCATTAAAACTCTGGTGAGGGAGTGCGCTGTGACTGAGTGTGAGCAGAGCCTGGCGTGTCTGTAACAGTAACAGAGATACAGGTGAAAGTTCCTGAGGTTTAAGTAAGGATTTCACCAATTCCTAAGGTGTAACTTGGGGATTATTAGAACTTCAGCCATAGTGGCTGTTGACTGCCACTTTGAACAACCTATTGGGGTCTTGGGTGTGTTTACTTAAATTCAGTTAAGGATAAAATCTCAATTAGTCAAATAAATCATCAGCAATTAACTTAATCTAAAGGTCCAGTACTACATAAAGAGAACACTTTCATTTTCTCCTTTCAGGCTCAGTGAGTGTAACCTGACAGAGAGAAGCTGCTGGGCTTTACACACAGTTCTCAGCTCAGAATCCTCCAAGCTGACTGAGGTGGATCTGAGCAGTAATCCTCTGGAGGACTCAGGAGTGAAGCAGCTTTGTGCTGGACTGAAGAGTCCAAACTGTAAACTGGAGAAACTCAGGTCAGTTCATCTCTCCTATCCAGTAAACTTTCAGTCTGAAAGGTTGCTTAAAAATCTCCCTTACGCCTCAAGTGAACACCAATTTGTGTGGTGTTTGGAGTTTCAGGTTTATAGTTAGAAAGCTGGGCACAATCTATATGTTCCAACATATTTTTTCACTTTCTGTTTGTGTCCGTACTACTTGGGGTCTAACAATACACAAAATTAAAAGTGTGAAAATTCAAGAATGAAAAGAAGAAATTATGAGCAAAAGAATAGCAGAGAGATCAAGCATGCAAGTAAATTAAGTAAAGAAAATACAATTTTGTTTTAATTCCTAGTACTTTGTGTTCTTTTTTTGTTATTTATTAAATTGTGTATTCAATTCTACGATTCGCACATGTTATTTACTACAACCACGATATTTATAGTGTGAAATTGACGCCATAGACAGATACCATGTTTTTGGATATAATATCTGAATGTGGAAAGAATGCTTTCTTGTATGCTGCTTTAGCCACTTGATTAAAATTGTTTATGAAACATCACATAATATAAGCAGTACTTTATCTGGAATAAACTACTTTATTATGCAGGCTGTATTTGATAGTTTTGATACTCAGATGTATCGAATAGAGAAGCTTATGTTACATGATTCAGTATGAAATGCCATCATTACAGCCCTATATACTATGAAACTGTAAACTAACTGAATATAATCTTTCCATCTGACATTTTCTAGCAAAGCTGTAAAGATTAAATAATGACAGACGTGCATCCTCTTAGTCTTTCAGACTGCAGTATAACAGAGGAAGGATACAGTGCTCTGGCTGAAGCTCTGAAATCATCTCACCTGATAGAGCTGGATCTCAGAGGGAACGACCCTGGAGCATCAGGAGTGAAGCTGCTCACTGATTTACTGCAGGATCCAGACTGTAAAATGAACACACTGAGGTGAACAGCTATTATTAAATTATTACTAGAATCATTTATAAATACATATCAGGACATGATAAATATGTTACATACTGTATGTTATGTCTTTCCGTGTGCTTCTCTGCCCAGGCCCAGCGCAAGGACACGGCCCGCCCAGGTTTTGTTCACCCCGGCGCCGGGGTACCACGCAGCCTGGATGCAGCAGCAGCGGAAGACGCGAGCCAAGCCCCAGGCGAGGACCTCTCCCCCTCCGCCGCCACCTGTCTTCGAGATCCCGACCCAGAACCGCTTCGCTCCCCTTCGTGAGACGGCGTGTGACGCGGTGATCATCGGAGACTCCATCGTTCGGCACGTCCGTGCTACTGCGGCTAAAGGTAAGGTGCACACTCGCTGTCTTCCTGGTGCTCGTGTTCTCGATGTCTCTGCACAGGTACCTGCGATCCTGAAGAAGAACATCGGAGCTGTGGTCCTCCATGCTGGCACGAACGACATCAGGCTGAGGCAGACGGAGATCCTGAAGAAGGACTTCAGGAGCCTGGTGTAGCTGGTACGCACCACATCGCCCACGACGAGGATCATCGTGTCAGGACCACTTCCCACGTTCCAGCGAGGAATCGAGAGGTTCAGTAGACTATTTGCTTTTAATGAATGGTTACAGTCATGGTGTCAAGATCAGAAATTACCTTTTGTTGATAATTGGAATCTTTTCTGGGAGCGTCCTAGGTTCTACCGTCCTGATGGCCTGCACCCAAGCAGAGTTGGAGCAGCAGTCCTCTCAGACAACATCTCCAGGACACTACGCACCATCTGACTGGTAAGCCATAACCCAGATCACAATTATGATAGCTACTGCTCAGCTCACCAGATTGATACGAGTGCACATATAGCTCATCTTATAGAGACTGTGTCTGTTCCCCGAATATTGAGATCAAAGAATAAATTCATTAATAGCCCTCGAAATAATCTAATCACAGTTATACCTGAAAAACACCAAATAATTAAAGGAAAACAATTTCTAAAGTTTGGGCTTCTCAACATTAGGTCCCTTGCACAGAAAGCACTTATTGTTAATGAAATGATCTCAGATTATAGTTTTGATACACTCTGCCTTACTGAAACCTGGCTTAGGCCAAATGAATTCATTAGTCTGAATGAGTCCACTCCGTCAGGATTTTGCTATAAGCATGAGCCCCGTCAGACTGGTCGTGGAGGTGGTGTTGCAACTATTTATAGCAACTCTCTTAACGTTACTCAGAAAACAGGAACCAGGTTTAACTCATTCGAAGTGCTTGTCCTTAATGTAACACTCACAGACATAAATAAAAAATCTCTACTATATCTTGCGCTGGCCACCATATATAGACCCCCGGGGCCCTACGCCGATTTTCTTAAAGAGTTTGCACATTTACTCTCAGACCTACTGATTAATTATGACAAAGTGTTGATTGTAGGAGACTTTAACATTCATGTAGACGATTCCAATGATGCCTTAGGACTCGCATTTATAGATTTATTAAATTCTTTTGGGGTTAAACAAAACATTACTAGACCAACTCATCGTTTTAACCATACACTAGATTTAGTTATATCACATGGAACAGATGTCACTGATATAGCTGTTCTACCTCAAAGTGATGATATCACAGACCATCACCTCTTAGTGTACACTCTACCTGTAGAACATATTACACATGTCTCTCCTCGTTATCGATTCGGTAGAACTATTATCCCGACCACTAAAGACAGATTCACAAGTAATCTACCGGATCTGTCTCAACTTCTCACCAGACCCCTAAATACAGATGACTTAGATGAATTAACTAACAGCATAGGCACTATTTTCACCAGCACACTAGATACTGTTGCTCCCATCCGATTAAAAAGGGTCAGAGATAAAACACCTGCACCATGGTACAATAGTCACACTCACGCCCTCAAGCGAGCAACCCGTAACCTCGAGTGAAAATGGAGAAAAACTAAATTAGAAGTCTTTAGAATTGCGTATAAAGACAGTATGTCTAACTATAGACAGGCTCTAAAAGCTGCTAGGGCTGAGCATTTGAGCAAACTTATAGAAATAAACCAAAACAATACCAGATTCTTATTTAGTACAGTGGCTAGATTGACAAAACATCAGATATCTGAAGAGAGTACTCCATCACAGCTTAATAGTGAGGACTTTATGAACTTTTTCACCGACAAAATCGATAGTATCAGGAACAAAATAATGGATGTTCAACCTTCGACAGCATCCGGTGATCTAGTCCAGCCTAAAGCTCCACATTCAAAGCTACAATGCTTTACAGGTATAGGGAAGGAAGAGCTTTACAAACTTATCACCACGGCTAATTCAACAACATGTTTGTTAGATCCAATTCCAACTAGATTACTGAAAGAAGTGATACACACAGCTGGAGAGCCTCTCCTCAACATTATTAATTCCTCCTTATATTTAGGTCACGTCCCTAAACCTTTCAAGCTGGCAGTTATTAAGCCTCTTCTTAAGAAACCTAAACTAGACCCTAATGACTTATTAAATTACAGACCGATTTCAAACCTTCCCTTTATATCTAAAATATTAGAAAAGGTTGTGTCTACTCAATTATGCTCCTTCTTACAGGAAAATAATATCCTTGAAGAATTTCAGTCAGGTTTCAGGCCCCATCATAGCACAGAAACTGCACTAGTTAAGATCACAAATGACTTGTTTTTAGCTTCGGACCAAGGCTTCATCTCAATATTAGTCTTACTTGATCTTAGTGCTGCATTCGAGACTTTAGATCATAACATTCTCGTAGACTACTTACAAAATTACATAGGTATTCAGGGACAGGCATTAAAATGGTTCAGATCCTACCTGTCTGATCGATACCATTTTGTAGATTTAAATGGAGAAATGTCCAGTGTAATGCCAGTGGAATATGGGGTCCCACAAGGTTCAGTTTTAGGACCTCTGCTTTTCTCAATATACATGCTTCCCTTAGGCAACATTATTAGAAGGCATGGGATTAGTTTCCATTTTTACGCTGACGATACACAGTTATATATCTCATCAAAACCAGATGAAATATCTAAACTGTCTAGATTAACAGAGTGCGTTAAAGATATTAAAGACTGGATGACTGATAATTTTCTATTACTAAATTCTGATAAGACGGAGATATTACTGATTGGTCCAAAAACCAGTACACAGAAGCTCTCAAAATTCAACCTGTACTTAGAAGGATGTTCTATTACTACTAGCTCTACAGTGAAAGACCTGGGCGTAATATTAGACAGCAGTTTGTCCTTTGAAAAACATATTTCCGACATTACAAAAATAGCCTTCTTCCACCTCAGAAATATCGCAAAGCTTAGGAACATTTTATCTGTATCTGATGCAGAAAAGCTAGTTCACGCATTCATGACCTCCAGACTGGACTATTGTAATGCGTTATTTGGTGGTTGTCCTGCATCTTCAATAAACAAGCTACAGTTAGTCCAGAATGTAGCTGCTAGAGTCCTTACCAGGTCAAGAAAGTATGACCATATAACCCCAATATTATCATCCCTGTACTGGCTACCTGTTAAGTTTAGAATTGATTATAAACTAGCACTTCTTACATACAAGACTCTGAATGGTTCAGCTCCCACGTATCTAGCCAGTCTTCTAACACATTACAATCCATCATGCTCCTTAAGATCTCGAATCTCCGGACTTCTGGTAGTTCCCAGAATATCAAAGTCTACAAAAGGGGGTAGAGCTTTTTTGTATTTGGCTCCTAAACTTTGGAACAGTCTTCCTGACAGTGTTCGGGGCTCAGACACAGTCTCCCAGTTCAAACGTAGACTAAAGACATATCTCTTTAGCCAGGCATACACCTAATAAATCCCATAACCTTATACTCCAATACATCCAATTAAATGCACATCGTCATCTAGTGCCTCCTAATATTATAAATAGCAGCTACGCTAATCCCTTTCCATTTGTTTCCCTTCTTCTACCCATCCCCGAGTCACACAGAGATTGTGCCAGCTCCGGTGGCATCCAGAGATGGACCAGCTCCAGCCGGGTTCTGTTTTCTGAGGACTGGAGTAATCAAAGCAGCACTGCCAACCCTATGTGGACATTTTACACATGACACATGCTGTATCTGCACCACACAACTAATGCAGAAAGGACATTGTTCATATCAAACTCTCCGTGTGTCACCCAGATGAGGATGGGTTCCCTTTTGAGTCTGGTTCCTCTCAAGGTTTCTTCCTAATACCATCTGAGGGAGTTTTTCCTTGCCACAGTCGCCTGAGTCACCTCAGGCTCGCTCACTAGGGAAAATTTTGTCTAACATCTAGGACTGTTTGTTTGTATGTTTATTGTTTCTTATGTTCTGTAAAGCTGCTTTGAGACAATGCTCTTTGTTAAAAGCGCTATACAAATAAAACTGAATTGAATTGAATTATGGTTATATTACATGCACTCTTTTATAAATAATCGGACTACAGGGATGTATGTTAGATTTAATGGACATATGAACATTCAGGCTCTGATATACTGAAGGTTTGTTTACTTAAAACATGGACAAACTTGATAACATAATCGGAATGATTTGCAAAATGATGTTGTAGTACCAGAAAATAAATAGGAACCTTAAAGTCATGATGTAATATGAGTGTGGTAAAGTTAGTTTTGTGTTTGTATTTTAACTTTTTTGATGCTTTTCATCTGCCTTTAATCAGTGTCTACACTCTCTGTTTAATAATACAGACATTTATAAAATTTAATTTATTAGTTTTTTGGTAACTGTTGATTAATTTTAATCAACCCATTGTGTGGAATTATCATGATCTGTCTGTTGCTATAATGTAGTGCTATAGCAGTAGTGCTATAATGTGCTATAGCAGGTTAACAAATTTTTGCACCACTAGTCATAACAGCAATATAAAACTTTCCTGCATGCAGACATTAAAATTAAATGTAATATACTGCTCAAAAAATTAAAGGAACACTTTGAAAACACATCAGATCTAAATGGGCAAATATCATGTTGGATATGGACTGGGTAATGTGTTAGGAACAAAAGCATGCCGAAAATTATCAACATACAGAGGGCTGAATTCAAAGACACCCTGAAAATCAAAGTGAAAAAATAAGCTTGTCCATTTTGCTGAAATTTCATTGCAGCAACTCAAACTGTTACTCAGTAATTTGTATGGCCCCCATGTGCTTGTATGCATGCCTGACAACACTGGGGCATGCTCCTAATGAGACAACGGATGGTGTCCTGGGGTATTTCCTCACAGATCTGGAACAGGGCATCACTGAGCTCCTGGACAGTCTGAGGTGCAACTTGGCAGCATCAGATGGACCGAAACATAATGTCTCAGAGGTGTTCTATTGGATTTAGATCAGGTGAGCGTGGGGGCCATTCAATGGTATCAATTCCTTCATTCTCCAGGAACTGCCTGCATACTGTCACCGCATGAGGCCAGGCATTGTCGTGCACCAGGAGGAACCCAGGACCCACGGCACCAGAATAGGGTCTGACACTGGGTCCAAGGATTTCATCCCGATAACTAATGGCAGTCAGGGCGCCATTGTCTAGTCTGTAGAGGTATGTGCGTCCCTCCATGTATATGCCTCCCCAGACCATCACTGACCACCACCAAACCGGTCATGCTGAACGATGTTACAGGCAGCATCACGTTCTCCACAGCTTCTCCAGACCCTTTTACATCTGTCACATTTGCTCAGGGTGAACCTACTCTCATCTGTGGAAAGCACAGGGTGCCAGTGGCGGACCTGCCAATTCTGGTGTTCAATGGCAAATGCCAGTCGAGCTCCATGGTGCCGGGCAGTGAACAGAGGGACCAACTAGAGGATGTTGGTCCGTCAGGTCACCCTCATAAAGTCTGTTTCTGATTGTTTGGTCAGAGACACTCACATCAGCGGCCTTCTGGAAGTCATTTTGTAGGACTCTGGCAGTGCTCATCCTGTTCCTCCTTGCATAAAGGAGCAGATACTGGTACTACTAATGGGTTAAGGACCTTCTATGGCCCTGTCCAGCTCTCCTAGAGTAACGGCCTGTCTCCTGGAATCCCCTCCATACTCTTGAGACTGTGCTGAGAGACACAGCAAACCTTCTGTCGATGGCATGTATTGATGTGCCATCCTGGAGGAGGTGGACTGCCTGTGCAACCTCTGTAGGATCCAGGTATCACCTCATGCTACCAGTAGTGACACTGACCCTAGCCAAATGCAAAACTCGTGAAAAACATTCAGAAAAGATGAGTGAAAAAAATGTCAACCTGAAAACCATTCCTGTTTTTGGGGTCGTCTCATTGTTGCCCATCTAATACACCTGTTGTTAATGAAATGAACACCAAAGCAGCTGAAACTGATTAACAACCCACTCTGCTACTTAACTGACCAGATCAATATCCCAAGAGTTTAATTGAGGCATCAAGGGAGATGATGAGATTTACAACTCAACAACAGTTTGAACAATAAACAGGAAACCCAACAAACAGGAAGACGTTCATGTGATTTTAGTGATTAACTAATGATTGGTTTTAAAACACACCAGAGCTTCTCAGTAAAGGTTTTAACTTCCTCTTCCCTGATCATGCAGCACATCCTGATCTAAAGTCTGAGTCTTTCCCATGAACCTTTTTATGTAAAATCTTCTTCCTTTCTTTCTCTGCAGGTTGTTGAAAAGTCCTGCTGCACAGGAAGGCCGTGATTTACTTTATAGAGTTCTGGGAGTGAACCCCTTACTGCAGAGAGAACCTAATGTGAGTGAGAAAATATCTGGAGACTCCCAGGTGAAGCAGCTCTCTGCTCTACTGGAGGATTCACACTGCAGACCAGAGATACTCAAGTTAGTATTTATCACTTCTTTACATTTAAACACTGTAGTGTATTCCTTTTGGAATGTAATAACTGTGTATAATGTCATTAATGAAATATTTTACTTTACCTTTAAACTAGATATTTACATTATTATACTATATATTCCTTGTTGTGTCTCTGTATCCAGAGTAAATAACAGCAGGATGACAAATGAAGGTTGTGCTGCTCTGACATCAGCTCTGGGTTTAAACCCCTCACACCTGAGAGAGCTGGAGCTGAGTGGGAATAAACTGGGAGGATCAGGAATGAAGGAGCTCTGTGGTGTGCTGAAGAATCAACAGTTCAATCTGCTGAAACTGGGGTAAAGTCAGTATTTGTAATAAAAACAGGTGTCTGTGTTCCTAATCAAGTATTCAGTTAGAGTTGGTGAATCACATTATATAAGACATTTTTTTAATTTATCATAAATGTATCCCAGGAGATCAGCAGTTTCTGAAAAACTCCATCAAAGTCACAATCAAAGTCACTGAGCTCGGCCTTTCCCCCTCATTCTGATGTCTGAGTGATATTCCACAATTTACTGCTGGATAATTGCTTTAATGAGGAGGTGTCTGTGTTCCTAATGAAGTGGTCAATAAGAGTATGTAATCAGTAACATATTCTTATATACTACATTACAGGGCTATAGATTTTAAGTACATACAGGAATTCTTAACAAATGAAGAAGAAGACAAATATTTCAGTTATTGTTCATATTATATTCACCAATTACACCTGTACTCAGGGGATCTATATCATTTATATTGAAAGGGTCCTTGGGATGGGAATGGAAAACACAATGATAACAGTGAAAGAGAATTTCTAAGTCTCCCTCTCTCCCCTTTTCTCTCTCTCTCTCTCTCTCTCTCTCTCTCTCTCTCTCTCTCTCTGTAGGTTGTGTAAGTGCAGTCTCACTGAAGATGACTGTACTGCTGTTGTATCAGCTCTGGGTTTAAACCCCTCACACCTCAAGGAGCTGGACCTGAGTGACAATACACTTGGAGACACAGGAGTGAAGCAGCTCTCTGATCTACTGCAGAACTCACACTGCACTCTGAAACGACTGAAGTAAATTATGGGATTTATCATTTTGAAAGAATGAATATAAGAGATGGATTGATAAAACATCCTGATTAAACTGATTTGTTATTTATTTGATGTTAATATTCATAAGGGCTTTTCACTCGTGGATGGTTAACCCTGGGTCATCCTAAACCCTGGATAAACTGAATCCTGGGTTATCTGTAATCACGTTCCACACTGCTCATACGATACCCGGGGTTAACTGTGAATCCTGGTTATTCATTAACAGACGTTTCACACTGTACTTCCTAAACCCCGGGTCAACGTTCTTATTTGCAGATCTGCCGTGTCACGGTCACTGATTGGACGAACAGCAGGCGACCTGTTTACACAGGTTTTCCCGCGTCATGCCAGTTATTTAAAAAATGCTGTAAGAATAATACCGTCTCCTCATCGCTCCAGTTCACACACTTTCCCTCTTTTGGCATTTCCTTACGTTTCTCTCACCGGCTGCTGTCAGTGTTGCCAGATTGGACTGAAGATTTCCAGCTCAACTGCAGCTTAAAACCATACAATTAAAGTGTCAACATTATATATTATACTTTATTGTAAAGTTCGTTTGAATGGAAAATTAATAAGATATCATGTTTATAGTCAAAAATAAAAACCCGCCAATTTCATCAAAAACCAGCCCAAATTTTATCAACCCGCCCGATGCATTTTTTCCGGTTAGAGGGAACTCGCATAATCTGACAACACTGGCTGCTGTACATGACGCACATTTCCTGTGACGGACGTGACATGAGCCTCGCTGCTCAAGAAGCAAACACTGGCTCCGTTTCACACTGAACAAACTTAGCACCGCAATACGGGGATAACCCGACTCCAGAGCAGGGTTTCCTAACCCCGGGTAAAAAGCTAACACTGCTTTCAAATTACACGTGTGAACCGTCTCTTTACCTGGGGTAAAAAGCGGGGTTTAGAACGAAGATAACCCGGGGTTAAGCGCAGCTTGAAAAGCCCTTTAGATATCTTACTGTCATGTTGTTTTCTGACTGTGAAATGTCCTTTATTATCATTTACTTTCAGACTAAATAACTGCAGACTTACACAAACACAGTGTGCTGACCTGGCTAAAGCTCTGGAATTAAACTCTCATCTGATGGAGCTGGACATCAGGGGGAACCTCCCTGAATCAGGATGGAGTCTTTTCAGTTTTTTTCAGAAGAATTCAAACACTGCACTGTTTGTGAGGTGAGATCTATGGAAGTAAAATGGTGACAAATATATGTGATGCAAAAAAATGTATTTGATGAAAAATTCACTGCTTATTTATGCAACCATGTTGAACTGCAGAACCTTACAATGCAAGCACTGTTAATACGATACATTTTTTTTCAGTTACTGCTATTCACCTCCTTTTTTTGCATCATATATATTTTTTTGCGTCATATACATTCGTCACTATTTTACTTCCATAGAGTTCTTTAATATAAAATCTATTTATTTTATTATTAACAGATTTAAGCAGCTTTAGCATTTTTAACTATTTTACTTTGTAAAGTTCAGCACACCTTAGAAATTGAACAAACCAGAGGATTGGTCTGATCTTATAATGATGATCTCAAGAAGACAGAATAATTTCATCTCATTTAATTTAGCATTTAAATATGTGGTTACCCCCAAAAGTGAAAAGGAAGAAAATGTGTTTAAAAATATTGTTCTACATTTACAGCATTATCAGATACCTTCATCCAGAACAACTTGTATTTTTATCTCATTTTATACAACTGAGCAATTGAGGGATAAGGGCCCTGCTCAGGGGCCCTGCAGTGGACACTTGGTGGACCCAGGATTTGAATTCACATGCTTCCAATCAATAGTCCAATGACTTAACCACTAAGCTACCACATTTGTCTGTAAAACCTTCCCTTTGTCATGTAAATATTCAAAATATTTAACGTCATCATACATTTACTGTGAAATTAAATCAGACATATCTAGTAAGCTTTCTTTATTGTTGTTTTAAAGAAATTCAGCCACTGTGAAATCAGACAGTTTTTCAAATCCACTACACTATTTATGCCCTAATTTAGCAATGGGAGATTTTCAGGGGTAAGGCATGATTATTAAGAGGATGTCAGTACTAGATCAGTACCAAATGAGTATTAGTATCGATACAGGTCCAAACTCAGAGCTCTGATATCAATGTCATATTGAAATGTGTTTTCTCTCTGCAGGAATTTAAAAACTCCTGCAGCAGAAAAGGCCTGTGCTTCTCTGACTAAAGTTCTGGGTACAAACCCTTTACTGCTGAGAGAACTGGATCTGAGTGGGAAAATATCCGGAGACTCAGGAGTGAAGCAGCTCTCTGTTCTACTGAAGGATCCACACTGCAGACCTGAGACACTCAGGTATGTGGTCTGATTTTTGCATCTAATCTTGTCCTCTTTAGCAGCAGTGGTGTAGTGTTGCTGCCTCACAGCTCCAGGGTTCCTGGTTTGATCCTGAATTCAGGGGACTGGCAGTGTGGAGTATCACATGCTCTCCATGTTGGTTTCCTCGAGGTTCTCCAGTTTCCTCCCACCTCTTTCTGTTAAATGATCTCTAGGTGTGAGTGAGTGTGTGAATGATTGTGATGGACGGGAGTCCAGGGTGTATTCCCACCTCATGTCCAGTATTCCTGAGATGAATAAATAAATATTTTTGTTCACATGTAAATCTATAAAGCTCTCATACTACGTTTTATATAAACTATTGTTGTAAACAGTACTGTTGCACTGAAAGTTCTAGATTTGATGTGATTCGCTGCTCTGATGGAATGATGAAGTGATAAACAGTCCACTGCATTCAGTCCAATTCTGTTTACAGCAATTCATGATGGTTGGTTATCTGTACTCTGTTTGGAGATGTTTTTCTCAGCTGTGTTCTCTGACTGCAGGCTGAATAAGAGCAGTATTACACACAGAGGCTGTACTGATCTGATATCAGCTCTTACTTCAAACCCTTCACACCTGACAGAACTGGACCTGAGTGAGAACACACTGGGAAATTCAGCAATGGATAAGATCTCTACTCTACTACAGAATTCATCCTGTAAACTCCAGAAGCTTGTGTAAGTTATTTGATTGAATAGGTGCTGCCTGCCAGATCCATGAAACCAGCCAGTCACATCTTTTTAACCTGCTGCTCATGCTGCATCACAGGGCAGTGTAACATCTTCCAGCATACACCAGCTCATGAGTCATTCTATAATTAGGGGTACATTTCAGGTCCATGGACTCTTATCAATTATACTAATTTCTTTAACTTTTTACTTCAAGCAATGGTCACTTTATATCAGGGGACATTTCTAATTTATTTAATACAAAAATCCAACAGATCCCAATCTTTTATCTTGAAAAAATGCCATATTCTATACTGGATCTTGCTGTTTTTCTGCCATCTGATTTGTTAAATGTGAGGTTTTGCTCTTCAGATTAGCTCTAAAATACGTTTCTGTATATATTTCTTATAAATATTTGTCCAAAATAAGCATTAAATTATGAGAAAGGTGTTTTAAAAAATATTTTGCTCATGCATCTACCTCAGATTATCCATTTTGTGTATGTCCGAGAAATCCGTGTCAACTGTGTTACTCCCTATAAACCCCCCTATAAATCAGCAATGGTTTGTTCCAAAGTCATATGTCCAACCTCGTGTGATGTAATTTCCTTTTTCGAGGGAAATTTGAAGACAGTGTGGTAGGTCATAACTTCTCCACTTCAATATTTTATCTATATTATTGTCTGCACATAGAGTAGATTAATTCGACCATCAACTGTGTTATCAACATGTTCTGGTGAACTTGCGTCACATGTTATATTTATAAATATAAGAAAAAATATAAAAACATAAGTTAATCAAGGTCATGCTCTAACTAGTCCATGGTAAGCAGTTTGCACAAGGCCCTAAAATGGCCGAAATGTCAACTGTGTTGCCCACCAACTGTAACACAGTCGACAAGGATTAACACGGTTGGCAATTCAGTGCCAGTTTATGCTCACACTGAGTGTTGTTGATAAAAAAATATTCACAAACTATTTTCATTACAGAGACATTACATAGGAATTGCCCAAAACCATGATTTGCATTACAATGGATAAACTTAACTGATCTAATCACGGCCACACTTTCTATGAACTCAGTATCCATAATATTAAATACACATTATATTCACATTTGTCCAGGGTTATAAAGCATTCAGAATTCCTCATGATTGACTTAAACCAGGCATGTCCAAAGTCCGGCCCGGGGGCCAATTGCGGCCCGTGTTCAAATTTTCACTGGCCCGCAGCCTCTGTTAGAAAATCAATAATATGCGGCCCGCCAGCACTGTTGACTACACTATAAAATGACATGGCGACTGTAGCTAAAAAAAGGAAAGTTGACAGAGAGGGCCGACGTTTCCAGGACAAGTGGAAATTGGAGTATTTTTTCGCTGAAATACGAAACAACTGTGTCTGCCTAATTTGCCAAGAGACTGTGGCTGTTTTCAAGGAATTTAATATCAAGAGGCA
This sequence comes from Hemibagrus guttatus, assembly GCA_033459395.1. Classification (NCBI taxonomy): domain Eukaryota; kingdom Metazoa; phylum Chordata; class Actinopteri; order Siluriformes; family Bagridae; genus Hemibagrus; species Hemibagrus guttatus. The sequence goes on from JAUCMX010000004.1 coordinate 1,599,281, forward strand.
CTACCAGACAAAACATGCTAACTATGACAAGCTAACTGGAGACAAACGCATTAGATATTAAGAGACAATTAGAAGCAAAAGGAGCAGAATTTGACTTTTTTTCGTTAGCCTGCGATGAAAGCACTGATGCATCTGACACCGCTCAGTTACTGATTTTTTTGAGAGGAGTGGACAATGACATGAACGTGAGTGAAGAGCTTCTCGACCTCCAGAGCCTGAAGGACCAAACAAGAGGAACAGATTTATTTGTTTCTCTTTGTTCAGCCGTAGAAGACATGAAACTACAGTGGAATAAAGTCACTGGGATTATTACGGATGGCGCACCTGCCATGGCTGGTGAGCGAAGTGGATTATCAACCCTTGTCTGTAACAAAGTCAGCGAAGAAGGAGGCAAAGCTATCAAACTCCATTGTATTATTCATCAAGAAGTTCTCTGTGCCAAACATATGAAATATGATCATGTTATGAAACCGGTGATAAAGGTTATTAATTATATTCGCTCCAAAGCCTTGTGTCACCGCCAGTTTCAACAGTTTCTGCTCGACATCCAAGCTGAATACGGAGATGTTGTGTATCACAACGACGTAAGATGGCTCAGTCGAGGGTCTGTACTACAGCGCTTCTACTCTCTTAGGTTGGAAATTGGACAATTCTTGGCAAAAAAGGGACAACCGATGCTAGAACTATCTGATCCTTTTTGGCTGGCTGATTTGGGATTTTTAGTTGACATAACACGACATCTGAATGCGCTGAACACAAGCCTTCGGGGACAAAATGCAATGGTAAGCCAACTGTATTCACACATCAAAGCTTTTCGAACCAAGCTGCTACTTTTCCAAAGGCACCTGTCACAAGCGCAGCCCAATACCACACATTTCCCATCGCTGCAGAAAATTATGACCAGTTTCCCACAGAACAACATCAGTGCGCAAATGAGAAGGTATGCAACAGATGTCTCATCTCTTGTTGAGGAGTTTCAACAGCGCTTTCGGGATTTTGCAGCTATTGAAAAGGACATCATACTTTTTTCCTCTCCTTTCTCCGTGGACCCTGATGACGCTCCAGAACACCTGCAGCTGGAGCTCATTGAGTTGCAGTGTGACGCCGAGTATCGCAGTCGGCACCAACAGCTCCCTCTTGTCAACTTCTACCGTCAGCTGGATGAAGGCAGGTTCCAAGAGATTCGAACATTTGCTAAGAAAATGCTGAGCTTGTTTGGCTCGACATACCTGTGCGAGAAGGCGTTCTCGGTTATGAATATTACCAAGAGCTGCGTGAGGACAAGACTAAGTGACTCTCACCTGCGTGACGTCTTGCGAATCAAAACCACTGTTCTTGAGCCAGACCTGGACTACATACTGCAGTCAAGATCTCAGTATCACCCTTCACATTAGTGTAGTCAAGATATTTGTTTAGTCCCCTGAGGTGAAGAAATTCTAAAATCTTAATTAATTGATTTTTCGTGATGATCAAAACCACGGTTTTGAATTTAGAAGTCTACAGTTAGCATTTAATAGTGAATAATATGTAATGTTTCTAATTACGTTAGATATGTTTAATCTTTCAAATTTGTTTTTTTCAAGACTTTTTCTTCATTTTATGTAGTCTTCAAATATGAAAGGCAGGGTGAATTTAAAAACTTGAAAATGAAAAAAAGTATGCCATTTGCAATAAAAATTTCAAAAAATAGTTCATTTGTATTTAATGTTCTTAGTTCAAAGAATGTCAGACTGAATGGTCGGCCCCCACACATTTTCACCTTACCAAATCTGGCCCTCTTTGAAAAAAGTTTGGACACCCCTGACTTAAACCTATATAATATTGTACATCTGACATGTATCTATTTCTGCTTAGTCATGACTGATAAAGTGTTATGATGTTATTGTATAAGTCCTTACAACTTGAAGTGTCATGATGCATTATAAAACTTCATTTACCTTTATAATAATATAATATATTCATTAACGTTATAATATATATTATTATGTATATGTGTTTAAAATGCTTTATGGAGTAATACACTATATATTACAATGTGTATATATTATATATATTACACTATATATCTAATGTGTCCTGTCAACTCTGTTATGTATAGTTTTTATGTCATAAATCTTTTAAATGTGATCTAAACTGTCAGAAAAAAAGATGGGATATCTCTGGAGATAGAAGTCTTGGGTAAGGATGGCGAATAACACTAAATTTAGCATACTGTGGATTTATGTTGGAGAAAAGTTTCATCCTTTATGATAGCATCCCACAGAACGGCCGTTATGAAGCCCCAAATTCATATTTTCAAATCAATTAGACAGATAACCTCATACACTCTGGTGAATAGACTCAAAAACCTTCAAACAAATGTGTTCTCAAACATGTGGTACTTCAGCCATGTTTCATTTGACACAGCATTTGTCTGTAACACAGTTGACAAAATAATGACTCAAATGTTTATTTTCATTAACGTATTTAAAAAGTCATTAGAGCTTAAACTCCCCAAATAATTAATTTAGCACATTAAGGGGATATATTATTCAACCACTTGGTTTATTTATCAAAAAAGAATACTGATTTTCTGACTTTTTGGCTGACATGAAATGTACCCCTAAATATAGAATGAGTCTCATAAATGTTCATGATGAGCTCGTGATGATAGGGCGAGAGCTTCTCCTGTTAAACCACGCAGGAGCCCATGTTACTGTCTTTAAATGAAACATGTTTCCACTTTCTCCAGACTTTCAGACTGTAATATTAAAGAGGAAGGATACACTGCTCTGGCTGAAGCTCTGAAATCAAACCCATCATCACACCTGATAGAGCTGGACCTCAGAGGGAATGATCCTGGAAAATCAGGAATGAAGCAGATCAGGAATTTCAGGAATGATCCAAAATGTAAATTGAAGACACTGAGGTGAGCTTTTTCCCAGTATTTGTAAAAATCCAGCTTTAAATTCTGAGTAATTGATTAGTAAGACTCATCAGACTGCTTCAGTGTCACTGTTTACACCACTGTATATCTGATAAGTACAAATCTGAAGAAGAAAGTCATTATCACGTCTTCATTACATACAGTAGAAGTCTTTTCCTCCAAGCTGC